>VYXH01012408.1:0-56902 GCA_013397275.1 Burhinus bistriatus | reverse complement strand
CCCCCAATCCATATGGGGGAGTAGCTGCAGTTTGCCTTTAATTTAAAGGTACAGCACCACCTGCTGTTAGTGTATAGCACTATATGTAAACACTGCTTTCATGTATTCTAGTTCGTTTTAGTTGATCTTCCTTGTAAGCTTGTACTGTCTACAGGTATTCTGTTAGTATCACTAAGGTTAGGATGACATGTCTAAATTGAACCAGAATAGATTTTGCCAAACAAAATTCATTATTTCGATTTGGATAGGACAGAAATGAAGGTAGTGAACGAACTCTGGTTACTATGTGTATGAGATTCATTTTGATCTTGAGAATGATTTGCAATACTGTAATTTGCCTGATGAATGCAAAAAAAACAGTTCTATGCTTAGATAAGATCTCACCAAAGGAGAGTTTTCAACATATGGGAAGTAATTAAATGTTTCTAGAGAAGCTAGAAGAGCATAAAGGAAGTCTTATGTTCTCTTAAAAATAATGTTTGTAAATATTTACTTTGTACATTAATAACTGTGACATCTTAGTATAACACTATGTCTGTCATTTCAAAATTATATCACTTTATTAGAATTATAATGTATAATATATGAATTTATGATGCAAATTAGATTCTTATTCATACACATTTCTTAATGATTAAATACCTATTATGTAATGGAAATAGAATTTCACTGATATACTTTAAGTTAACATTGTTGAAATGTCAGGCTATTATTTGGGTTGTGAGCTCTACACAACAGGGATTATCATTTTATTATATGTTTGCTTAGTGACTTCTATAATGGGACCATGGCCTGGCCTCAGCTTCACACCAGGAAAGAAAAGTAAAGCCAATAATAATCAAAAAGTGTTCAGCCCTATTTACCAAACTTTCCCAAAACTTCTAAATCCAGTCTCCAGATCAGCTTTGTAAACCCTGACAAGTAAACCTAAAGAAAACACAACTTTCCTACCCCCATTAAGTATACGGGAATATCACTTAACTTTTCAAACCTTTCAGAAGGATGACAATTCAATACACTGATAAATCAGAAGCTAGCCAAACAACATCTCTGAATTAACATCTGATTTCATTATTTTGGTTTTCAAGCTTCTATCTAAGATTTCAGGTAGGTAAAAATCAGTTAATTTTGGCAGGTTCTCACAGAAAGCAATTAAACTGCCTCAGTGAAGCACTGGAGGAGTACTTGATAACCCAAAGTCTTCCAAGGGCTTTTTTGACGGAGTCCTAAAAATTTCTACTTAAGGATGCATTTCTTTTGTTGGTTATCAACGTATTTTAGCTATATCCGTTTTAGTGATCTCCTGCTTTGCTAGTCACTTAAGATTACTACCATTATCACTATCAGCAAATGTAATAAAACCCACTGGAGTGGCAAGTACTGTATTCTTAGTGCCTGTGCTCAGTGTGAGAGGGAATTGGCAGGGTACGAGCTGGCCGATGCCAACACCATTATTAATTCTTCAGGTACTGTTAGTAGCTTCAGGCTACAGAAAAATAATTTACTTAGAAAAGCAGTAGGGACTTCTATAAAACCTTACAAGGTGAACAGCCATTTTTAGCTCTAAATACAGACAGACAATAGTTTCCAGGGAATAAAGCACATAAATCTCAAAGTAGCAATTTATTACCTAGTGCTTCGATAATGTATATTTTATGGAATTGTATTTATTACTATGCATATTTTAAAATCTGCATGTTAGAAAACCACTAATTTTTATTGCCTGCTGTGCTAAGCATCCAGATGTTGTCTTCCCTAGAAACTGAGGGCTGTACTAGAGAACTTCCTGAACTTTGCAACCAAATAAAATTGTAGAACCTGTGGAGATACCAGCCATACAATAGTTTTAAGTTTGAACATTTTCTCATAATTTAGAAATAAGACAACTGTGAATCAGATATGCACATAAAGGGAAACAACAACTAAGTCAGAATTAATCATAGGGAATCCACGTACAGTTCAGCAAACATTTTTTGGCTGAGTAAAATGGGGATAAATATATTCTATTAATATCAAATATTAGTGTTTCAGATGTTCAAAACAAAATCTTTCAGATTCCAACTCAAAAAGTTTGCTTTTTCAAATAATTATTGGGTTGGATTTTTTTAGATAACTTCACAATGAAACACAACATCTTGTTTCATATACTTGCATTAATCCCAAATAACTTTGGATTTCTATAGTTCAGATACCAAACCAAAGTGTATTGTTCATATGGATCTGGTCAGAACCAGAATTCTCCAGACACAGGTATTCAAAATGTCTGTTTCACTAGTGTCACTGTCTTGTATTATTATGATACTAAGTTTAATTCAGTGTAAGTACATATAATCGATGACAGTCTGAAAGATACAGGCTGGCCAAGAAGTTAGACTCTGTGAGAATACAGGCAAGAAACAGATACGGATTCAATAAGGCACTATAAAATCTAAGGTATTTTGAGACGAATATTGAAAAAAAATGTTCCATTTCTGGTCAACAAGTCAGAGCAAAATGTGTTTTAAACAGACATGCTAATGTTTAGTCAAGATTTTTACCTATATTTGGGTTTAAATTGTTAACTACAGCCAAGGACAGTTTTTCTGGGGAGATGAGCAGACTAATAGGGTCATCAGGTTACCAGCAAAATGCATAAAAAGACCATGTATGCCATAAACTGCATACAAAATTGAATCATTATTACATGTAAAAGGTGGGTCCAAACAATATTTAATCTATATGAAGAGTTCTGAATCTTTTTCTTTTGCTAATTTTGTATGGCTGTGTTTTAATTCAGCTTGCTTTTTCTATGTACCTGGTTATAGCATTTTAAGAACCATAGGTGATAATACGGAGACGAAACCAGGTCATTTGGGTATAAAACACAACATAATCTGTAGCACTCAGAATTCAGTTGGACATTGACTTCATAGATTGAAATCTGCTGAAATCTCAGATTCTCAAGAACTATGTCCTATCAGATATTCAGCACTTGCTTGTCTTAGGGAACAGCTTTGAGAAATGTGTTGTGTGGTAGCAGTAGGTCTAATTATGACTAAAGAATTTGATGAGTAATGACCAATCTTTAACTCAATATCAGAATCAGACAATCGATGTAAAGATTTGAGGATGAAATTAAGGTAGTAGTTTAAGCAAGTATTTGAGCTACAAATGAGCTCGGATGTATGTATTTAAAATAATGTGCATTCCAGAAATTTAGTGAAGGCTTGTAAATTAAGAATTTTGATTAGCTTTACTGACTAAAGTATAAAATACAAAGCCATCTATCAATAATGTATTTTTCCTTGATCAAGTAGTATACTATAGTCCCATAAAAAGGAAATGTTTTAATAATTATCATCCCCTAGCATTACCAAAGGAAAAGAAACATATTTCTGGAAGATTTAAAGGTCAGTATATATGTTAAAGAATAAGGAAGATTTATTCATGGTTTTACACTGCATGAACTTTCATGTTTTCTGGTTTCCTTGGGTCTATACATACAGAAACATTAGCATGTGTTACTATTTTTGAAATATCAAAGAGCCACAACATGGACAGAAAAACTGGGGGAGGGGGAGAAAAACATGTTTTCTTAAGGTTTTATCTTATTTTCCAGAGAAAAGTATGTTAAAATAAATTTGGAAGCCCCTCTGAAATTTGGATGGTAACCCAAAATAAAATTCACCTCCAAACTTTCCAAGAAAATTTTCAGTATTTTGGCTACTGTTTGAAACAAGAAAAGCAAAAACACTTTCTGTGTATAAACAAGAACCTTTTTAAAATATGCAGGTCGGGATTCAGCCTCCCTAGTTAACTCCCTGTGCTTGTATAATTGGTTCTTCTCCCAGTACTGAGTTGCTAATTAAATCTCAGTAGTAACGAACTCCTCAGCACGGATTCTTAGTATAGATGGTTTCATTTACAGAATTCTCTTTGTGCTTGTTTGCCTGTTGCAACTCTGGAGGTTTCCCCACTTTTGATCTTGTTTTCTCTTTTTCTTTTACTATCTGATAGAAGAGAAAAAACATCTAGATATCCCATCCTTCATACTGCACAATGATTCTTAGAACTAGCTCTTTCTCACATAAAAATACTATCTTTTTTATGGTCACTGTTTCTTTTAGCACACAAGATTAACCCCGTAACCACCTTCGTGCTAATGACAATTTCAATTTCTACATCACTACAAAAAAAAAAAATCACAAAAAGGTTTCTGCAATAGGGCAACAGTAATCAATCTTTTATTGGATTATAAAGTCATCTTCAAACTTTTCTGCCATTATTTCTTCTTTTTAGATTTTTTTCAAACATGTACCTACAGGAAAACAATAGGACTCTGAAATATCAGCTACTTCACAACTAAGGCAACTCTTTCATGAAAATTATCTACACCATTGGTTTGCAAAGTCCATAAAAGAAATGCTGCCAGAGTACTAACATAGACACTCCTGGAACTATGAAATCTAGTTGTGCATTTTCGTGCATAAAAAGTACTCCTCAAGAAATCCTTTGTATTATTGAAGGGTAGAAGTGGCAGAAGTGGGAGGGAGATAACCAGTCTTCAGAAAAAATATGTAGAAATGAAATACTGTAAGTTGCAATACAATTTTAAAGTATATAGTTTTAAATTCTCAAGCAATTCACAAGAGACAGGATTCTCTTTGTACAAATTTCAAAAGTCTTATGACCTCAAGTATGAGAAGAGACAAGAGCATGGAACAAACGTCTATGAGTTATTGCCTAAGAAGAAATAAAAGAAGCAGAAACCTTATTATAAGTAGGTAAGGTGTATAGTTAAAAATCTTGCATACTTTTCTGGATAGCTTCGTTATCACTAATCAAGTCTTTCTCGGTGTTCTGGAAAGTGCGATTCTGGGTCTTTTTCAAAAGACGCATTCTTCCCTCAGCACTTTGCACAGATATACACCAGACCCGAATTAATATAAATGGCACTAGGAATAACACTTTAAAAGCAGGTCCTTCATGTCAGCAAGAGAAACACATGACAGTGACTTGTTGGCAAATATATTTCAAAGCATACAACTGGACTGCAAGAGTTCACGTTAACTGTCAAAAATACATTATCTTTGTCTTTCTTAAACTCAGCAACTTTGCCAGTCTTCACACATTAACAAATGCTCACACAGCAACTGCATTTTATTAATCCTATTTTTTGCTGGGTAAGCAAACTTCTAAGAACTATCATTCTTGGTGGTTGCTTACTGGTTTGACTCACCTTAACTTCCAAGCCAGGATATATACATTGACTAAGAATATTTCTTTGAGTTAACTTTTATTGTGCTTTTGTTTGGGTTTTTGTTTGTTCTTTTGTTAGTTCTGTGGAGCTTTTTGTTTGTTTTGTGGTGTTTTTTAAATTGATAGGAGAAATGTGATATAGTTAAGAAATGAAGTAAGCAATTTTTTTTTCTCTTCTATGAGCAAAACAGTCTGTGCTGACGACTTAGTGGTCCTCACTATACTAATTTAAGGGCATCTAATCTGGCCCCAAGGAAGGAATCCATGCTTGCGGATAGAGCACCTGAGGCATGTTTCCAAGATCTATCTTCTGTCTCTTTCACGTGAAAAGTCATGGGTTTGTGATAGGCTGCCCTAGAGTATAAACAAAAGCCCAGTAAAGTGGGGACCATTAGAAGATTCACTGCAAATATCCACCCCGAGTCCAAACTAAAACATTGATAAAGCATCACCTAAAGACTGCCGTAGAACAACGGTCAGAATGACAGCGAATACAGACATCTCGCACCCAGCTTTGACCACCATACTTGGGTTACTATGTTTGTTTACTACATTTCAGATTTCCAATTTCCTAAAAGAAGAAAGCTATTTTACAGTTTGCTTTTCGTTTTGTTTACATAACACAGTCCTATATAATAAACACAGAATTGACTTCTACATAGTAAGTGTAGATAAAATACATAAAATGTCTTAGAAAATTTAACTATGTGAAGAGATGTAAAATATTAAAACAATATCATGCACCACAAGAAAAATAAGGGAAAAGAACAGAGTAGCTACTGTATCTAATATGTGACTTTTAATTTTTTTTATTTTTTATAAGGCTAGAATGCACACAAATTGTGGGAATTAGATTTGCACACTTGCCACGTATGGATATTTTAACCTCCTATTCTGCTTTGAATCATGTTTTTTTACTCTCTGTAATGAATCAGATTCTTAAAGATGTAGCTCCCGAAGTTAAATAATTATGTCAGTTAAAGAGTAGTTTATCAATTCTTACAACTGTAAAATGGAACAAGCACTTATGCTAGAAACAGAGAATATTAAGGCTAATATTAAGGCTATCATTATGTTATATGTCTAATCTCATTAATTTTAGGTCAATTCATATGTTCTTTGGAAACTTAAAATTTTTGTTTAGGACTGACAATGGCGTGATCTTGGAAATGTATCTTACTATTAAGCGATCCTTCTGTGGCTTGTGGAAAAAAAACCTGGTTATTTCAGTGTGATTCCTACCAGACTTCTGTATTTATCATAACAACACAAACAAAGTTGATGCAAAGAAAAATCTTGCCTTCTGGTCATTTCAGAAAAGAGGTCAAACCACACGATAGCCTCTAATAAATGATACCTTCAGATTAGAGCTGGTGCTTTATTTTGCCACAGTACTATGAAATCTAGTGTTTCAATAGTAGTTATTGAGCAAATCCTTCAGAGAAAGAACAGGTTTTCTCTTATGGCGTACCTACAGACAACTTGCCTATCTTTTGACAAATCTTCCTTATGTCTGTATTTCCCATCTAAATAAATGTGAATACTTCTTTTCTTCCATTCTTTGAAATTCCTTAAAATTTTGAAATGCCATCTCTGCTTGTGAATAATTCAGCAAAAAGGAACCTAAACTATTGTAGGTGAATGTAGATACTGATACTACTGTAAAGTTGCAATAATATTCCTCTTTTGTAGACATCTCACACAAATTTCTTCCAAAAACCTTGTATGTCATTTTGTTTAATAACAAATTGCAGATGAACTCATATAACCATGTTTGACATAATTTATTTGTAATTTCTAATTGGCATTTAGGCTATCTGAAGCAGGGTCTGGGTTTTTTTCTTTTTTGTTTGGTTGGTGGGGGCTTTTTTCTCCATATTTGTACATAGCAAATATCTGTAAATGAATAATTCAAAACCTAAACTTGTGCAACAATCTAAATTTTCAAGAAACATGACATGAAATACGTTTTCATGCAAATAAAATGCATTTTACAGAGTTCTGTTTAAAATTCCTTTTTAATATGAACCTTTAGAGAATGTTTAAAAATGTATTTTCAGAGACTTTTCTGTCCTCTGTTGACTCTTAAACAAAGTAAATATTTAATCAAGGTACCAGGGGAGAAAGCCACCTGGGTAACACAGGCTATCAGATTTCATAAAATGTTAAGTGGCAATACCGAAGTAGGGAAAAAGAAAGTTTTATTTCTGTCATGGGATATTAACGCTTTCTATCTTTCTTGCATTTGGACAGGTTTTCAACCTACACTTGCTCTTCAAAACGTGAATATCATGGCAGTTGAAAATTAAGAAGCACTATGATTCAGTTTGAATATCTGAATTATCAAATGCGTTAAAGACCTATTAATTCTTATCAGTTCAGCCTCAATACCAGCTGTCATCCATTAATAAAGAAAATAATAGCAATATGGATTAGATATCAGTTTGCAAAATTCTGAAGTCAGCAACAGTTTTCTGTGTGTGAAATGGTTCAATCTTTGGAGTGAACGATTCCTAGAGTTGAGGTGTTTTAGAAAGTAGATACTGACTGATAAAGTATGGACTTTAAGGAAATAGTTCCATTGAATCTACTTTTCCAACGAAGAAATTAGGATACAGAATCTTTGACACTCCTGGCAGCCACCAAATATCCTCCCTAAGCTATAAAATGTTTCGAATAGAGTAACACCAGATGGGCTTTCTCCTCTCTTCCAAGTTGTTAAAGGAGCCTGTGTGTACAATCTGAATGTCTGCGTGCCTCAAAGTAAGACTCAGAGGAATACTGAGAAAATCTGTCCAATACTGAGAAAAATTATCCAATGCTGATCTTTCCAGCTTCCAAAATAATGAATACTCTTTCTGACCAACATTAAGTGGTTGTGCAATAGCAGAGGAATTTTATTCCTCTTCCTTTTAAGACAAGCTGAAGCTCTGAAAAATGTTACAGTCACCTGCCTTGTTCTTCTTCTTGCTATCGTCTTTCTATTTCTTTCCAGAACACTGAATCACAGGATTTGTATGCTCCAACTTTCTTTTCCACTTCTAAATTTTCCAAGAATTATAGGTGCTGTGAAAGTGACTGCATATGTAATAAAGACATTAATCTATGTAATTAGGCTAAAATTGCGTTGCCATCTAGACCTAAAGTAGATAGGTTCTTCTATAATTCTTTTATGGATTTCTTTTATTCTTCCATAATTCTTTCATGGAAGGGAAAAATAAACTTAAAATAATTTAATAATATTGTGACATTTAAAATGACAAATTAAAAACAATACATAACAGCTGGCAAACTTATTTGTTAAAGATAGTATTCTCACCACTCTTTCAGCAATATTGCAGTACTATCTACATATAGAGCCTAAAATCTCCACTAATGTCCTTTTAAAACATAGCTAAGAGAAACCAAAAACCTCCTTAAGTGGTTACCAAAAGTTCTGCTCTGAAATTAATTCAAATACAGGCTTATTGTCAATCTCTTTTAGCTAAAACTATTATTCTAATATGTACCTCATCTAACACCACCAATATCAATGAGTTTTTCCATCAATTTACTGTGCTTTCACCAACACGTTGGTTATATATGTTATTTGCCATATATATTATATATATTAATATTGATTTAGCAAAACAGTATCATATAAACATTGAGAGCCAAACAAATATTTTAAATTTGTTTCTTTTAAACAAAGAAAAAACTAAGTCCTTTCATATAGCAATTATGGAGTTATATTGTTAACTTTGTCTCACTTAGGACTGTAATGACAGAACTTGAGGAAAACAAAAACTAATGCACGTGAGAAAAAAATATACAACCACTGGGTGCATCTACTCAAAGCAGAGGCAGACAAAAATCACAGTGAAAGAGAAAAATTCTTAAAAAGAGATGCCAAAAAAGACAAAAAAAGACTGGAGCATTCATGACAGATTACAAGGATCTTTTATGCTTACAAATAATCAGCCTTTGAAAATAAGCCAACGGCTAGAGTTTGAGAGGGAAAAAGTTAAAATGTTCACTCCATTGGGAATACTAAAAGAACTGAAGCAAGTGCTTCAGGCAATTTTCACACTAGAATTTACCAATCTTACTCAAGACACAGTATATGATATCATGAGCATTGGTATCTTTGTGATAATTTTTGCAATGAGATAGCATGACACTTGCAACTTAGAGAAATGTCAAACTAAAATTGGGGCAGAGGTAACCTAATGGTACCCTTGCCAGGGGCAAGAATACAGAGGAAGCTTGTGCCTGTGCCCTGAGAACCATTAATTTTTTCTCGAAGAACTTTGATCTTCCATCTTTCTCTCAACTCACTTCTGAACATTTAACTGGAATTTTTTTAATTTGGCAAAATTTGAGAAATCAGGCTCACTATTCTAGTATATTAGTGAAAGACAAATTTTCAACTCATTAAAATGCTGATAATCTTCTGAAATGTCTCAATTGTCTTTTCAATTGCTGCAGCATCAAACGTGACAGTTCCTGATCCGAGTATAAAAGTAGTGCTTCAAAAATTGCTTGTTTTCAAAAAAAAGCAAATACCTGTCTACCCTGCTGGATGTGGGTAGGTGATAAGAGGAAATGACTATATGTATTTTCATATAAAATTATGTCTGCCACAGACTGGAACGTTGTTATATGTCTGTCTTTAACTGGAACATTGTATTCAAAGGAAGTATAACTTCCCAGGTTTATTCTTAGTTCATGTTCTGTCAACATCTAAGATTTAGTTCACAGAATTTTATTGTAAGAAATGTTCTCCTTCATTTCTTTCATTACAGAACATTTTAATTAGATGTCAGTTTAAAAAACATACTTAATCTCTCACTCAGCATTCCTCGGGCTGATAATGGTCACGTTATACTGGCCAAATGTCTCAAAATTATGTTGGTTTTTGGTTGGTTGGTTTTTTTTTTTTAGTAGTCTTCAAGCTGGAAACCCTTTGGCAGTGCCTTTAGAAACATGGACTGCTTCCTGATTCTATTTTCTTTTTTCTTTTATTTATTTTTCTTCCATTTATAACATATGCAAACTAAGTACATTCCCTCACTACATGAGCAATGAAAACAATACAGTTGTTAATAACAGTTTTTGAATGCTGACACAAAGCCAATTTGCAGGACTTGACTAACAAATTTAGGTAGTCCAAACAACAATTGCTTCAAACTTCCCCTCCTTACTTGCTCAGACACCACGTTCTGAAATGTTACATGGTGCTTATGAGCAACCCAGAATGGCAGAGGAACCAGGCTCTACCAAACTAAGCAGGAATGAATGGCACACTGAATGGTTTCTTATTTTAAAAGTTTTCTGTACTTCTGATTTGCATTGAAAAATGTGTGCTGTTTTTGCATACAAAAACACTAAGTAGTGATAAGAAAAAAGAGGTTCTCAGATGAATTATGGATGATGGCTTTAACTTAAATCTGTCTTTATTATTTTCTTTATTAACTTCTAATAAAAATCTGTAGTAAACATTATTCATTTTTATAACAAAAGCTGCCTTTTATTCTATTTATAAATCCATTAATTTTAAAACTGCTTACAGCTTTTAACAATTAATCACAGCTAGTTGAACAGGAAAAAAACCCCAAAACACACCACCACCCTTCAGTTGTGAATCGTGTGGGTTTTCACTTATCAGTAAACTATCAGGATAGCACACAGTCCCTTTAAGAGGAGTACTCCATTGAGCTCAATGCTGTACAAACAGAGGTCAAAAATGGTCTTAAAAGGAATTTCAAATTAAGTAACTCACTCATGGAATGTGATATTCAAGGAAGCAATGAAACTACAGGAACCATTGTGGTAGGCAAAGGCACATGACAACCATTTAGATTGTTAGCAACTTTATGCATGCAACACATGACAAGAAAAACTTAAGAAGACGTTTGAAGGGAAGCAGTTTAAAAACTGCTTATATATTTGTAGGTAGGCTGGTGGGCAGCAGTAGAAAAAGCCTTGTGGTGTTTATCTGAGGAGCATGATGGAAGCAGTCAGCATAGGCTGGTTGTCTGCAGCAATATTCTTGATGCTGAATTACAGATGACAGGAAGGGTGGAAGACGGACTATCCAGTCACAGAGTGAAGGTGAGAAGCTTGTACTACTTTATCATAAAAAGAAGGGGAGACAGTGAATGAATGGACAGAGAAGAGTAATATGATGAAATTCAAATGCTTATAAAATTATATGGTATCAGCACTCAATGGACAGACATGAAGCAACACTGTATTTGTCTAGGCGAGAGATGAACTTGTAAAAGTGATTGATACATAAGCTAACAACCTGGTATATTAGGCTCAGTCTCATTTTCTCTGTAAACAACGAATAAGCATCACATTTCCAAATTTCTGTATTGGATATGGCTGGGATGGAGTTAACTTTCACCATAGCAGCCCTCATAGTGCTGTGCTTTGTATTTGTAGCTAGAACAGTGTTGATAACACACCAACATTTTGGTACTCCTGAGCTGTGCTCACACAGCATCAAGGTTGTCTCTCCAATCCCTCCTCAGAGGCCAGAAGGCTGGGGGTCAGCAAGAGATTGAGAGGAGACATAGCGAGGACAACTGACCCGAACTAACCGAAGGGATATTTCATACCATATGCTCTCATGTTCAGCAATAAAAGCTAAGAGAAAAGGCAGGGGTGGGAGGGTGAAGGGATTTGTTATAGAGGCATTTGTCTTCCAAAGCAACCATTATACATGCTGGAGCCCTGCTTCCTAGGAAGTGGCCAGACATCACCTGCTGATGGGAAACAGAATACATCTTTTTGCTCTGCTTTGCTTCATTTTGCCTCTGTGTGTGGTGGCATTTGCTTTCCTTCATTAAACTGCCTTTATCTTGCTCCATGAGTTTTTCATCTTATTTTCTGCCCCCACCCAGCTGTGGAGGGGAAGTGAGAGAGCAGCTGAGTGGGCACCTGGCAGCCAGCCAAGGCCAACCTGCCACATTTTCATTACTGTTTTCTTATTTAATTATTATTTTTGGAGAAAAAACTGCCTTACATCAACAATGATAGCTTTAAGAATCAGTCTTCTAAATTCCTCTTATCTCTGACATTTTTTGTAGGGATATCTCAGTTTTCCCACTAGCACCTTCACAAACAATGTAATTCGCCTTCTTGGATCATTCTGGAACGATGATTCTTTGAAGATCAAATTTTAAAAGAAGAGTAAGTGCTACTGTAGCTGTGCCACTCCAGTGATTAGAAAGCCCTGTAGCAGAAGAGCAGAACAATATAGAGCTCTTTCCTCAAAAGCTATCCAAGGAATTGTTTTGTCTACCTGGCTAGGCATTCTTAAATTAGAAAATGGAACATCTGTTGACTCAACAGGTCCCAAAGGTGACCCAAACATGACTAGGAAAGAGCCATATCTCCCAAACTCCACCAGGTAAAGGGACAAAGGATTGTAGGAAACATTGTTCACAAAATTCAAGTATAAATGCTGAAATTTCAGCTGGAAAACACAGAACATAAATTAGAAGAGAAAGCCTTTAATGAATAAAAATTTATACATAATTCTGTCCTTCACTGTCTTTTAATCTTTATCATTTTGAATTATGTGACAGTCAGAGGAAGAAATGAAAGAGGAACTGCTAGTTTCACAGAAATTTCCAAGAGGAAAAGAGAATGGTGGAAGCTGAAAAATCAGAGGAAGGTTTTCCTGCCTTTAAGATGCAGTTTTGCCATAGTAAGATAATCAAACATATTTATTATAGAAAAGTAAATTCACGTTAGAATATATACACGGGGTAGATTTCCCAATGTTTCACACAAAAGTAATTCATTTCAAAAATACAAAAATGAAAACTGGTTATACCAGGCTTCTTAGAACACGGCATATCTTGTATTATGCACATCACATAGGAGTACAGTACATGATACAAATAGGGCAACTCAATGAATTGCCATATTATAGTGCCCAAAATAATCTCATTGAAGCTACACTTAAAAGAAAAGTACATAATTTCACTGTGGAAAATACGACTGGCAAAGATTAGATTACACTGCTGAATCAACATAAAAGGATGCATTTTCTCATATATGCAAGTTTAACAGAGAATAAGAACTGCAAGAGTATACAAGATGGTATAACACAAATTAACATGCTTTAAAGCTATCCGAGACAAATCTTAGAACAATACAGGGTAGTCTTTTACTGCTTAGTAAATCACCTGGGTTATTTGATAGAACTAGTTTGTGTCTTGACTTAAGAGAAAAAATCCTTAAATTTAAAATCCTATATGCAGTGATGTCAGTCTTTTATTATGCCCATATCTGATTCTGGGATAGAAGACCTATTTAAACCTTCATACACATAACCTTAGGTTGCATGCATTATTAAGTTATCCAGAAAAGATATTTGATGATTTCTTCCTCTCTCTAATACTCTGTCATTCTGGTTGGAGATTGTCTGTGCCTAATAGAAGTATTTGTTTCTCCTTTAGCCTACAGCTGCAATTATATTCAAGGATAGAAATTTAAACGTGAAATTGGGTATGCAAAACACCAACTGATTGTACACAATGTGTATTTAAGGAAGTATAAATAATTTATAGTCTTGATAATTCTAATAACTTTATTCATATAAAAAAATTGCATAGGTTCTCACATCTCAAGTTTTCAGAAAGTGGAAAGCCAGACTACTGCTCACAAAACTTCAATCAGCCGAAAGGTTACAGAGACAATCATTCTTGTGTTACCAGAAGCATGATCTTTTAAACATAAGAGCTAGTTTCTATGAAAGCGCTATGAATCTATCAGCACAACACTTAGAGATGCGTTAAACTTTTTGTCGATAAAGTCCTTAAAATACTGTATATTCAAGAAATCATTAAAGTGGTACATAATCTGTGTGTAAGGATATAAACATGCAATCTTTCCAGAAAATTTTTGAATATTGTATCTACTGTAACTATGAACTTAAGACCTGCAGTAGATTGGGGATGGTTGATGAAGAAGTAAACAAACAAACAAACAACATCCATTGCAGTTCTTTCTGAAAATGTGCATGTGAGGACAAATATATTGACGTATGTGAGATGCTTGGGTACTGTAATCATGCACATTATATAAGGGAAAAATAGTGAAATTATTTCTTCAAAGGTTATTCGCTGTGTTCAGAGAAGCTGCTTCCAATTCCATTATTTTCTCAGGCTTTATTTTGATTTAAATTAGTCTGACTTGATCTGTTAATTTTAGGACTTAATGTATAGGATTATCTTCTACTGCCATAGTAGCCTTCATGATAGTAAAGAAACTTATCTAATATTTGAAAGTATGCTGTTAAAACAAAGACAATTTTGGAAATGCACTTTTATGCAGGAAGTCTAATAGCTTTATATGGTCAAAACCAAGGAAATAACTATTTATAACAAAATAAAAATAGTACTTCTGGAGCCTCATGTTTCTTTTAGGAAATAATATATTTGCAGTAACACAAGTCATGATTGACAACTGATATGTTGTATTTGGTTCCTAGGCTTGAATTAGAAGCAAAAAATTGTTTTGCACTACAGAAATTATGTCAGAGTGGATGACGCTTTTTTTTTTCTTTTTTATGTTGCACAGCGTTATGTCATGTCATAACATGTCACATGTTGTGGCTGACAAATAAGATAAAATACTATGCCAGTACAGCAGCCACAGAGCAACTTAACCCGAAAGCATCAATTGCATTATAAATGTACTGCAATGACAAGCATAATTAGAATGAAAACATCTAGGATGCACCAAATAAGTGATATTCTTTCCTTAGCTACTTTGATAATAAATGACATTTGCTAAACATACCTACTATTATATTTTTATATATTTTAATGCTTTTGTATTTCCCCTTGTGATCCAAATGTTGTAATCTGCTACACAGATTAGATAATTTGAATGCAAAATTCTGTAGTGTTCTCTTTCTTACCTTCTTTTCATATACTGGAGTATTTTATTTAGGCTGGGGATTGATTTTTTTCATAGAATCATTGATGTGTAAGGCTTATATGTTGAAAACTACCTGTGAAGGTCATCCAGACGAAACTCCTTCTCGAAGCAGGTCCAGTTAGACCAGGTTACTTAGGGTCTTGTGTGTCTTGTCTTGTTCTGTTTTGAATACCTCCGTGATAGAGACCCAACAACCTCTATGGGCAACCTGTGCCAGTGTGAGACCACACTCAGGGTGATTCTTTTTTTTCCTTAATATCTAACCAAAGTTTACTAAGCTCCAGCTTGGCTTTGTTGCCTCTTGTCCTACTACTGCACACCTTCGAAAGGAGTCTGGCTCTTTTTTCTCTGTACCCTCCCATCAGGTACCTCTGTACAGCAATAAGTTCTCCCCTCAGCCTTCCCTTCTTCAGACTGAACAAATCCTGCTCTTTCTGCCTCTCCTATTGTGCTTCAGCCCTCTTATCATGGTGGCCCTCTCTGATGGTATGTCACTGACTGTCTCATACTGTGCAGCCCAAAAGTGGATGTGGTACTCCAGATATGGTCTTATAAATGCCAGAGAGGAAGAATTGCTTCCCTTGACTTTCTGAATACTTGTTAATACAGCCCAAGATGCAGCTGCATCTTTTCACTGCAAGGGCATACTGCTAACTTTTTTTTTTTTTTTTTAATATGCAAACTATGTTGTTGTGTGCTTGTGGTAGAGAAAGCACAACCAAAGAGGTGCCCTCGTCTCTAAATCATGTTATCTGTTTAGATGAAAGAGGTAATGCTTACAATAGTCTTCAATTCCTGTGGAAGTACATTCCTCTCCTGGAGCAGCTCTTCCTCCAAAGGAGCGTTCGCGTGGCTGTTCTACACTGATAATGCTCTTATCCCATCTAGTTTCAGACCGTTCATACAGCAAGGTAACATCTGCTATAGAAGCACCAGAATGAGGTCAACAATAAATGATGCACAAGTTTCACAGCTAGTAAGTATTTACAACAAAACAGCAAAAAAATTTCATTCTCTTTAAGATTCTGCCCTGTTACTTATCACTGTAATGCACTTCTCCCAGCTCATAGTGTATCCACTTAGCAAAATGGGCATTGGTGACTTATCCAAATGAAATCGTAGCTTTGGGTCAAAGCTCCATGATAGCAGCGTGATAACTGCATAGATAAAGCCACTGCTGAGATGTCACAATAACAGCGGGAGTCTGAGGGAGTCATGAAGGACACAGATATTCTTAGGCTGGTTTTTTGTCATTAATTTGTGTTGCTATAGGAAAGCAGCTGGTAAATTATTGATCATGCAATGATGAATATTGACAAACATAGGAATGAGAAAGTATGACCCATGAGTTTCTCTCAGGGTATCACAGAAGAGTCTACAGATAAAGATGAGGTGAAAAAAGGCTTATTGCACTGAAAAAGAATCAGAAAATAGTCTTAATGTTACTGCTACACTGAGAGTTGCTTAGGGAAGGACATAGTTGTTGTATTTCTCTGTTTCATCAAATGTCATTGAGGGAAACCAGAAGACAGGGTCCAGATGCATATTCTAAGACGAAAGCTCTGTCAAAGCAGGAAATGCTAATTTTGTAAGATGTAGGAAGAACTTTTTAAAAGAGATGGATATATAAAACCACATTTCTGTGGCTGTTTGCTTACAAACTCTCTTCCCTCACACTTTCCCCTCTGCTGCTTCACCCTCCTACTCCTCTGTCGTATTGCCTACCTTACCATCTTCATCTTCCAAGTAAAAGTAAATAAAAACCATGGTGACAGAATAATTGCAGTATCTGCTGTGACTCTGCTATCTCACTTTGCATCTGATTTACCTACTTAAAGTGTAAGGGTTTGCTTTTTTCCTCTCTTTTTTTGTTTTTGTTTGTTTGTTTTTGTTTTGGGGTTTTTTGAGGGTTTTTTTTGGTTGGTTTGGTTGTTTGATTTTTTTTAAGGAAGGAACCTCATCTGGCAAAAGAATAATTATCTTTCATTAAATACTTTTAAAAGTTCTGGTTTAGTTTATTTTGGAAAGGGGAAAAGCTTATATAAAGATTATTAATTTTTTAGTGTACTGGCTGGAAGTATTATATTTTGTTTGCAATATGGGCTGTGTGATACATGGTTTGTAGAGTGAATTTGATTTACTATCATTTATGTAGTTTTTACTTCAAGCATGAAAAATAAATCGTTTTGTTTCATCAATAGTTTTTTTCTCAGTAATTGTCAAAGTTCTGAAGTATGCATTTCTAAATAAGCAGAAAGGACAAAACTGTTGTTATGCTTTTAGCTTTAAAAATAAAATACTATTTTTGTGAATACTTATGCCCTTAAGTGACAGCTCAACATCCTCTGATCCATGCACCCTTGCTCTGAAATATGGTTTCTACTCTGAGGTGACAAGTTCACTATCTGCAAAGATTACAGAACACCTATTTAAGTATTCCCCAATGATTCCTTTCAAAATCATATTCTAGGATTTTGCAGTATTCACTTGTCATGTAAGGCACCTGACAGTCAAGATTCCAAGAATAACGGTAGTAAGGAATGATTTTCTACATGCATCTGCATGATTATTTAGAAATTCTACATTTAGAAAAAGTACATTCAAAATAATATTATGAAGCTTAAATTACAAAATATATTAAAAAGGAGTATGCTAAATTGAAACTTCCAAAATGATGATGGAAATATCTACTAGGTACCCACAGCCATTCGCAGTGTATTTCAACAAGCCAATTTAAATTTTAAATAATCACAAGTGACACTGCAAGTTGTGTCTCTATTATGCCTGTCAGATGCTCTTGAATGTGATCAAGAGGGCAATTCAAATTTATAGAAGACACTTTTCACCAGATTCTTCAGAAACTGTATCTTATTTGAACTTTTTGACAGTACAAAGGAGAGCAAGCCTGAATAAAAGAAAACCTTCTTAACTTGGGCATGGTCTGATTCTGGCAGCCTGTGGCCAGCATGCTAATAATTTCCATAGTTAATCAGTTACTTCTCTGAGATGAAGATTTTTACACAACTTTCACAGAAGGATATTGATGTGATCAATAAGTTAGCTATTACTTAATTAGATAATGATCTATCACATTGCTTCTAGGCAATACAAAGTCAATGTAATGTGTGTGCAATTTTGCCAGTTGTTGGAAATGTCTTAATTCAACTGCATGGAAAACTAACAGTTGAAAAACAAGGAATCTCTTGTAGTCACACAATCAAGAATTATGTTTCCCATCCCACCCTGATGAATTTTTAGAGAAAATCCATTGCAATCACTCTATATTGATATTAATCATATTAATATTAACACCTTTTAATATTACTAATATCAATCTAATATGGGGAAGGAAAATGTCACAGTGATTTCAACTGTTGTCAAATCATAACAAATTTCAGAAGACAAATGCTATGATTAGCAGGTGAAATAAGACAACTCTGGTTTTGGAGGACTGACACTACTCAGTGTGGGAGAAATGAGAAATCAGTGAATATTTCTCTATTGCACAAATGCTGCTGGAGTGCTGGAGATTAATGTTTTAGAATTTGTGATCACTGACCATGTCATGCAAAACGTATGAGATTATCTCTGGCACACGTGGATAAGCAATATCTTATGTGGTCTGTGGGGCGAAGATCATGTATTTTTATCAGCTCTCTGAAATTCCTACCAACTCAAACAGTAAACCTTGTAAAATAATAATCATCGCTGAGCACTGATGGGTACAAAATTTCACCACTTTTCTTCTGTCATTTGCTAAAACAGTCTAACTAGCCATGCAATGAATACTACTATCTAAATAGGACAGCCATCACATTCCAACATAAACTCTGAATTTTTCAGAGAGACACAATGAAGACCACTTAGTAGCTCTGTATGCCAATGACTCTTGTTAGTAAGAGCTGGAATCAGTTGCCGTGTCTACAGTAGGCCTATTTTACTTTTTTACAGCCTTTTCTTACTGTTCCAGGCAAGTTTTACATATGTTGACAGTGATGGCCAAAGATGTTCTTATGGAGAGCTATAAATATTCTAGGGTTGATCTTTCTTCAGCTCAACAGACACCTGGAAGAAGGCAGTTCCATTTTATAGAAATCCTCTTGACAGTCACACTATAAACACAAGCAAACCTTCAGGTGAAAAATTGCCAAATTGCCACTGACGAACCCAACTTCAAGGCTTCGGGTTCTTCTGCAGGAACTCTTCTTCACTGGGTGATGATCAGAGCATGACAGCATGAGATACTCTACATTAACAAAGTTTCATGCTGGTGAACTGAGGTAATTGCAGATGTGGGCATACTGGATACACAATCAAAGGCTTCCATGACTTGCTCTGACATTGTTAAAAAAAAGGAAGTTGAACAACTCTTAAACTAACCTAGCACTTCTGAAACTCGTGTTCATATTGATGCAACTCATAAGATAATTCTGCCTATAATTTCCTTAATGCCTTCTAGTCCTTCTAGACTTCCAAGACTGTAGGTTAACAATAGAGCACCTTTTCCATAATGAACAAGTTTTAGTATTAGAAATCACAAGCCAAGAGAATTGTGAATGTTTCAGATAACTACTAATGTAATCATTCAAGGTCTCCCAGGAAGAAATTCTGTCTAATATCAAGATTAATCTTTTAAATACCTTTTCTGATGTCCCAAGAATATAATTAAAACAACCATTCCCAAAGCAGTTCCAGACATACACAGTATTGGAGAGGTAGTGCATATATCACGCCGTGCCCCAGAAGCAGCAACAGACTCACACTGTAATGTCACTGAGAATAACAGTATACCTGGCAGCGTTAGAAATGTATGAAAGGCAAAACTGAATAATGTTGAATTTCTCAATGTACTCTTTGCAAGGCTTTATATAGTACAGTTTTATTTCAAAATAAAGTCACAAGAATTGCGTTATAGATGCACTTTTAAGGTCAAGAGTGTCATATGCCTGGATATTAAATAGATTATCCTAATAGTCTTTCTTTTCTTGAGAAGATGTGGATACATCACCTTCTCTAATATTTCAGTTTCACCCATCATCTGCAGAATTTACATTTTTTCTCTGGATCACTAGTCAACTTACAATATAAGGATTAGCTCACCTATACTTAATCCTGCATATAATTTTCCAACATTTGAATCCATTTTCAGATTATTATCATTTTGTTAAACTTTATACATGCAGGCTGAAACTTTCCATGGTAGGCATTTATCTCATCATATGAATACTTCAGTTTTTGGTTTTTTAAGTGGCAACAAAAAGAAACTATTGCCATAATTACAATAAAGAAATGCTGCTTACACTTTTTGTTGTGATTGTTTTGTTTTTTCACAATTGCTTCACTGAAGCTTGAAATTTAGCACACAGTTGTCAATTTGTCAGGGATGTACCCTTTGCCGTTCCTCTGGCAAACAGTACCGCAGTGGAGCATTTCTGCAGCAGATCCTCACTAAGGTTCTGCCTCTGCAGACTGCCTATGTAGAACTTGTTTTGCTCACCTTGCCTCTCTGCATATACCAGAAAAAAAAAAAAAAAAAAAAAGAGATATGTTTCAGAAATTGCTGCTCTGGCAGCTGGCAGCCTCGGTCGTGTCAGCCAGCAGGCAGGTGTTGGGAAGGTGCGTGCCGTTACCGCATGGCAGCACGAGCTGAAGCTGAGGCCCTCACGGTCCCTCCCTCTCTCCCAGGCTCTGCCATGTGCTCTTGCCTTCCTCCTCACATCAGCCCGGGCGCAGCACAGGCAGCCAAAAAGCTTTTTAGCCGTGTTTGCTTCCAGCAAAGCCACGAGGTGTCTGTGCCAGCGCCAGCACCGGTAGAAACTGTATGAACGCACATTCAGACACGGTGGGGAAGCCAGGAGGGCGCTGGCTTAGAGCCGGCATGGGACTGCACTCTCTCTCCCCGTGTTTCTTGTGCTTCTGCCTCTTCAAAACCAACTACACCAGGATGAAAGGGGGAAGCAAAACTGAATGTAAGAGGCAGTGGAAACAGACTACAATTAATACTACTCCAAAGACCATAAGAAGATCTAAACTAGAAATTGTGATCTGTGAGCATTCCCCACCCAAGCCAGTAGCTGTCAATCTCATAAATCTCTCACAGTTCTTATATTGGCCTAAGTTTTCAAATGTGCAATTTCCTGACCCTTTTTAGAACACATATGAAAAAGTTCCCAAAACCAAGGATTACAAAATTTTGGAAGACTGGAATTAAAATTGCCTGTTCAGTTCTGATGGGCATTTTTCTTGGGATCCAATAGTCAATTCTCTGCAGATTTTTCATGTCTCCACACCTAGAACAAGCCACCTTCAAGGAACAAAACAATAACTGCATGGTGAGATATTTATTTACAGTGGGAAAATGCTGAAAAAAACCCCTACCACAAAACAGAGAAATACATTACAGCTATGGGCAGCTGCACTTTTTCCTGGGGAAGTAAGTGCTGTGTTTTCTTTCAAAATTTCTGTGCAATAGTAAACAACTTTTTTTCCCCAATAATACTTTACATAACTGGCATCATTTTGATGGTGCATTTCTTTAAATAACAAAAATACAGAATTCATTGACAGAGCTTGGCGAGTACCCATGGCTATCACTAACATGGCTTTGCCATGTTATTAAATGCTATTCAAAATGGTAAATTACTTGAAAAAATTAAGCTTTTGACATTTCAGAATAAGATTCAAAATCAGTGGATGCTTTGAATTACTTTTACCTTGTCTTGTGTCGTTTCTCTGTCAAATGGAGATAATATTTCTTATCTCTCCTGGAGAGAAATTTTCAAGATGAATAAAGGTTTGTGAAGAAAAGCCCACCTGTTAATCCACACGCACAGAATCACAGAATCAACACGGGTTGGAAGGGACCTCTGGAGATCATCTAGTCCAACGCCCCTGCCAGAGCAGGGTCACCTAGAGCAGGTTGCACAGGATGGCATCCAGGCGGCTTTTCAATGTCTCCAGAGTCAGAGACTTCACCACCTCTCTTGGGCAGCCTCTTCCAGTGCTCTGCCACCCTCAAAGGAAAGAAGTTCCTCCTCATGTTTAGATGGAAACATGTTTAGGCAGTTCAATATAGAGATGGCATAAAGTAAAATATGGCATGGCAGTAGAGAATGAATGAAGAAATAAAATTAAAGTGAGTTCCAAATACCTCTCAGAACATTGTTCTTTCTACTGAGTCATGATTTCTGTAGAAAAAAATGGTACTGTAGATCTTTCTACACACACATTCCTATGATAAAAGCCAGATTATCTGAAACAGTTTCTGATCTGCTAAAAAATGTGAATATTTGAATTATGTATGCTAATACTTGATCATTTATGTATATCTGAGCTTATTAGAATTAAATGAAACACATAATTCTCTGTGTTGGATGTCTTTTGTTTTTCCTCCTTCCAGATATCATTCATTCCTCTTTGCAACAAGTTTCTTTGCTCTTTTCTGAGCCCAAATCTATTTTATGAATAGCATTCTGGTAGGATAGTGTAAAAAAATTAAGGCAACAACCTAGCTGCAATAGAAGTTTTGAGGTTAAAAAAGGTTTTATTGCTTCTCTAATTCATAGTTTTGGTGAAAGCAGCTAAAAATCACAGTTACCTTTTTTGATACAGGTCACATTAAAATCCCTTGTCAATGTGCTACCTGATTTCAACTTTATGCATTTCAATATCATTTTTTTCTACATTTCTTCCCACCCTTTGGATTTATTTTTTTTAACCAGCTGTACAATAGTTCCACATGTTGAATTAATGCGAACATTTATAACTCTTAATTTTCTTTCCATGTTTTTAATCTGGTACAGAACTGGCTTGTGATACATTATGGTGGGATACTTTCTCAACTATACATCTTAAAATGTTCCAAAACCACGGTTGTAATCAATAGTTTAAATTCTGCTTGCATTTTCAAAACCATTTATGAATTTGAAAAAAAGGAGAGTTAGATCTTGTCTGTCCTGTCTGCCCAAAAACAAACCTTGCTGTGTGAATTGAAAAAGAAGCAGAAATCTGGTTTCTTTACTGCTTAAAAAATAGCTGGTATTGGATGGGGTCCTAGCTACCTGCAGCTGGAAAAAGGGGCAGATATTTTAATTTTGGAGCATTATTTCGTATGTTCTATTCTCATTCATGCAAGAACGAAAAGTTAGAGGTCCAGAATTCAGTAACAGAGGAATGAAATGGATGTTAGTTTATTGTCTCAAAACCAGCAGTCACTAAACAGCCACCACATTCAACCTGAGTGCTCAACATGTCTCCAAAAGCATCTGCAGGAACAGACACTTACATAATTTTACAGGTTTCCTGCATTCAAAACACTATATAAATTGTGTGAATTTCTTTAGCCAATCTGCTGAGAACATTAGCCAAGTTACCATAGCTACATTGATTCGCAAATGCCAGAAAATCTTTAAAAATTTCCTTTGCATTTTCTATATTTGTAGAGATGATACATACATATAGTGGGTATGCCTTCATATATACACAATAATAGACTCACATTTACAAATAAATGACAAAGCTCAGAATTATTTTTATATCCATATATTGGTTACAGTTTTCTCAGACAAGGATAGGGACGAAACACTGCATTTAGAAAAGACACAGAAAACAGCAAGTGTTACTACTTTCGCTGATATCAGATAAAAAGAAATTGTCTGTTTCGTGCTGGGCTTCATGAGAAGAAACTAATAAATATGCATGTGTAAGCAAAACTGTTTACGCTACTAGCAACTGCAGCAGACCTTCAAAAGGGTTTCATTTTTAAGCTCCTTGTTTTGATCTACTTTTATTTTCCCCAAATATTCACTTTTGCAGTAAAAACCAGTATAGGTCATTCCTGAAACAACATTTTAAAATTTAAAGCCAAATACTTTAATAAGGTCATCCCTTTCCCTTATCTATGGAACAGTTCTAAACATCCTCCTTCCTGGAACACTGAGAATATTAAAAAATTACTCATTTTAAACTTCAAATATAGTGTTTAAATTACTCCTACTATAAGATTGCACCATTGAATTGTCTAATAAAAACATTATTAGTGGCACAGTAAGCAAGCCAAATACAGTGATTGACCCGTTAATCCAGTGAAAATGGGAGAACCTCTGAAGGCAAAAAATAACAAAGTGCAATTTTTTCTTCTCTCACTTCAACTGCAACAGGATTAGAAGAAAATTGGGCTGAAAGAACAACATCAAGCTTGCAAAATTAGAGCTTGATTTACCCCTTCCTGTGTGGAATTGTGTGTGGCTGTCCAGAAAGAGCTTAAAATGAAAGCTGTAGCAGAGCAGTGACACGTAATGCAGTTCAGGTGTAAATAATAGTTCAAAACACAAGAAGGCAGCAAGTCTTTTCTAAACTAGAGGATAATTAGCAAATAGTTCATTTCCATGAGCCATTTCCAGCTGTGGTGTCTCTCCCACTGCCTTGCATAAGCCTGGGCAAGAACTTCCTGAGGAGTTCTCCTTCAGGCATGGTGGCCCAAGGTGCGGAGTGGCCAGCTTGGAGCCACTGCTGGGCGCCATGGAGCTGGCACGCTCAACCCCACGGACGCAGTCGCGGAGCTGCTCACAGCAGAGTGAATGTCCAGCAGCAATCCCACCCATTCAGCATCCCTGGGGTCCAAACAGGGGAGAAAAATAAAAAAAAAAAAAAGTCTGTGGAAAAAAGCATTCACCTGTTAAAAGCATTTCTTTTGATTTATGGAAACATAATATTGAAACAAATTTTAAATAAAGACAGAGCGAGGCTTTTGAGGGAACAATGTCATAGGACTGGCTGGCTGGCTGCCAGCTTTATGAATCTAAGCCTTTAAAAATTCTCTCTTTTCTGACTATGAGTTGATTCAATCTTTAAACAAAGTGCACCTGCCTGCTTAAAATCAACAACAACAACAAAACAACAGTAAAGATGGCTTTTGTGAGCAGTATGAAAGGAGAAAGCACATTTAAAATAAAAGACAGAAATGAATTGGAGGGTTAAGAGGTCAATCAAGTTTACTAAAGATCTGGTACTAAAATCCAAGGCATACAGAAAGCTGACGCTGAAAGATGAAAGAATATGCTTGTCTGAAACAATAAATAACTTCAAAATTATCACTAAATATCTATTTAACCTTAAAATTATTCTCCCATCATTTAACTGCATTTAATTGACTCTACAAAATTTGTCTCGATCTATGATATTGATCACCTGTTTCTGGAAATGCTAACCACCTCTTCTGAGGAAGATAAAACTAAGTAACGTCCTGTAGTTCCTATTAGATGCTAAGCTGTTGAAGGGAGAGCTGCAAGGGAGCTAACTTTCGATACGTGGTTTATGATCAAGTCACTTGTATTCTTTCCAGGATGGATTATTCTCTCCAGTAGAGTTGCACTGCTACACAATCATCCTGTTACATGGACGGTTCTGTACATCGCTCAGGTTTGCGTGTTCTGTCCTCATAAACCTTCAAGTCTGATTTTAAGCAAAAGGCAAGGAATAAACCTGAAACGCATCGTTTTTATTTTCCAGTCAACCATTTATATGTTTGAACTTCTCCATTCACCTCTTGTAGATTAACATACCTTTGCACAACATCACAAATTAACAGAAGTAATTTAGAGGTTTTACACATTTACACAAATATTTCATAGTACAGTAACAGTTAGGCAGTCATTGCTAAATGAATTACCTTTCCCTGTACTGGAGAGAAAGGAGTTTGGAGGCTGCGTGCCTTTGTTACTAATAGCTGGGAAAAAAGCTAAGGTTATTTTGCTTATTTTTAAAGAAATTACTCATCTCTGATTCCACCTCTTCTCACATGAGCTATCAAAAGCAAACTTACAAATCTTACAACCTGCCTACATAAACAAATAGGCAATAGTTTATTTACCACAGCAAACAGTTAACTGAGAGTGAAATATTGGCTTCTCTCATTGCCCTGTATGTTCCATTATACTCCAAGCAACACTTTTTCCCTTATAAAACAGGAAATGATTGTTTACAGAAGTTTACCTTTGAAGGATGTTTATAGTATAGGTAGATTTAGAGGATGGAGTGAAAAGCCGGTCTTGTATAGTTTGGCAGCAAGACCTCGGAAACTGAAGAGAAACCTGCTCGCTTTCCAGGCAGCAAATAGGCTTATTTGCAAATGATGTTTACACAGAATAACCTACTGACACCTTTAGAAATACTTTTTTTTTTTTTTTTTGTATGGCTACAGCAATTCGAAACAGTATTTTACAATTCAGCTAACAAGAAATGCATTTTTTAAGAATCCCCAAATACTTTATAATTAGGGTGAATCCTACTGAATTATTTTAGAATTTTCTGCTGAGACAGGAGAAAAAGTAGAGAAAGATGCAGTGTTCAGAGCAATTTTTAGTTCTAAAGCTTCTAAATCAGTGGCAGCATAAGCCAATTTTAATGGGATATGACTGCCACAGAAGGTCAGTTTCTGGCCTATACAGAACTAATAGGTGGTCCAGCTTTTTTAGATCAGCTGTGCAGATCACAGTAACAGTAATATTTCTTCTAATATGAAAAGAACAGAACTAAATGATATCATAAATATGAAATATGTAAGAAACATTGAAAAAATCTTCTGAAAAAAGGTTTCTGAATAAAATGCTTGTGTGTGCGTATAAAAACAGATGGCTAAGCTACCTCTACAACCTACAAGCAGGCACAAGGTGTGGTGCACCCTGTGAGTACAAGCGAAGCAGACCAGAGACTACCACAGGCCATAGTACTGCAGTCCCCCGTGGGGGAGAGTGGGGGGGGGGGGGGTCACTTTTGTTTGGGCAAATTTTCCCATGTGTGAAGAGATTCTGAGATAACAGAAAACACCATCTAAGGAGTAGAAAGCAATCATTTGCTGACTAATTCACATAAGAAGATAGCTAGGATTAACAAGTTATGCTACGCATCAGTATGGTGGCCTCCACTAATGATCTCCTGTCTTTGCCGACTTCCTTTTATTTATTTATTTTAAACTTTTCTTATTTCACGTATATTTAACCCATGTGTTGACTCACACTTCAATGAGTTTCTCCTGAGTTTCTGAGCTTAACCAAATGACCCTGCTGTACCAGGTGCTGAGGGTTACAAGGCTGTGCTCCTCTGGTGGGCAGCAATTACACCAGCATTACATGACATATAGATGCATCCGGATCCTGGTGCAGCAGCACGTCTCCTTAGCAAAATACATTACACTTATCGCTCCATATGCAAAATCATGAGAAACGTTATAAAAGTAACATAATATGCACTTTTAATTTTTTTCAGTTAACATTTTAAAATATATTCTGTCAGTTCAGGACACATTACCAGGCACAGAGGTTGCTTTGTCAGTCTCCTAGTTAGTGCTACAGCTAGCGTGGGAGCTGGAAGCGGATCCCATCTGTGAGATGAAAGGAGGAATGAAGACAGTTCTATTTTGCTTCCTTACAAAGAGCACAAATATTGACAGGCTTCTGATGGCAACCATCTCTCTATCGATACATTAGCTCCAAGAACGGGAGCTTGTGCTCTGACGCAAGAACAAGGCACTTTCAGGGAGACCTCCACATATGTATGTTTTATATCTTCTAAGTGATAACGATCACAGGTGCAGACTACTGCCCAGTCCCACCTATGGGTATTGTGTCCCTGATCAGCAGCTTCCAGGCAACAGAAAGGAGATGTCTGTTGGAGATGACCCAGACTGCTTCAGAACTAACATACAGTGAGTGATGGGTCATCACATATATATCATTTGTCTCCTCTATGTATGGTAGGCCTGGGGGTACTACTTCCTACAAGTTATATCCATCTTAGAGCAGCTTGTCTAGTATAATCCTGAAAAGTTAGGTTCCTCACCTTGAAACAGTGAGAATGTCTCTTCCATCAGGAACATGATGAATGAAAGCAGCTGGAGCAGAAGTCACAAAAGAAGAAGGAGCAGGAAACGGTGCCATGTTGTCACAACTATCACATGAATGGTAACAGATTACTGGTGGTACCTACAGCTCAGCTCAGTTTTAATCCATGATGTGTGCACAAACTAGAGAAACATTGTATATGCTACACATGCTAGAAAGGTTTACATGAGAATAAGTACAAAAGTGTCTGAGACTTATTCCTCATCCAGAGTTGTCCCACTAGCGCTATTCAGCATGGATTCAGCTAGTCTGCTGTAGAAACAGCCAGCTCTGGATATCAGCTGCACAAGGCAAATTGGCCAGGGGGACATAAAATTTTCATTAGACAGGATCACTAGAGCAACAGCATAATCCAATTGGCTTTTATAACATTCAGAAAAGGCAAAGTCCTTCCAAAGCAACAGTGCAAACTAAGATACTGAATCCTTAGCTTTGGGGTGTTTTTTATGTGGTCTTCAGTGCCAGATCAGGTCTGATGTAACTACTGTTTTTTCTGACATCTGAGTCTAAAGTCACATCATGCCACATTATCATGTTCTGATATAGCAATTGCATATCGAGGTTTCACTTCATGGTGCTTCATATAATCTGAAAACAGTCAAGTTATAGATACGTAACCTGAGAATGCTAAGGACACAAGAAAACAGTAAAGACACAAGATTCATGAATGTGTATCAAGTCAATCAGTCTTTAACCTCATCTAATGATGTTATGCATTACAGATCATGAATTTTTTTACTTATCTGTGCAGATATGAATATTTTTTTTCTAACTAAAAGCAAAAAATATAAGGAGTTTCAGGTAACAAAAAATCATATGCAATATTCAGCCATAGTACTAAAGAATACTTATATAGAAAATAACCCATCTTGATCATTAGATAGAAAACTATAAAACTATAAAAAAGTGAATATACAATGCAAAATTACATAAACCAACATGTCGTCATTGATCTTTCACAAAATATCACTAACTATATTTTTAATGTTAGCTTTCAATATTGTTTATCAAAAGGTTATTTTATTACATTTATTATATACATGAGGTGCTGGAGCATGTCCAGAGAAGGGCAACAAAGCTGGTGAAGGGTCTAGAGCACAAGTCTTATGAGGAGCAGCTGAGGGAACTGGGGTTGTTTAGCCTGGAGAAAAGGAGGCTGAGAGGAGACCTTATCGCTCTCTACAACTACCTGAAAGGAGGTTGTAGTGAGGTGGGGGTCAGTCTCTTCTCCCACATAACAGGCAATGGGACAAGAGGAAACATCCTCAAGTTGCACCAGGGGAGGTTTAGGCTGGAACTTTGGAAAAATTTCTTCACTGAAAGGGCTGTCAATCATTAAGAACAGGCTGACCAGGGAAGTGGTTGAGTCACCATCCCTGGAGGTATTAAAAGACATATAGACCTGGTGCTGAGGGACATGGTTTAGTGGTAACTTGGCAGTGCTAGGTTAACGGTTGGACTCCATGATCTTAAAGGTCTTTTCCAACCTAAAAGATTCTATGATGCTATAATTTTCCAATGCAGAGCAGCAAAAAAACCCCAAACAAACAAAAAAACCCCAACTTCTAAAAGCAACTTTCCAAGAAGCACACAAAACCAATCAACGAGTTGCTTCCTGGGAAGATGCATGAGTCTTGATCACCATGGCCACATAGCCTCTCTAGAACAAACACGTACATACACATGCACCCCCCTGTCCAAATTCAATGTGAACACAGTTTCCTACCAAAGGAGGTGTTGAGGTAAACCAAAACAGCGGAGGTTGCTGCAGCATGTACCTTTCTAGTTGGCGAGCAGCCAGAATATATCCCATGTAATGAATATGTAGATACACCAATCAGGTAATAAGATAAAACACTGCTGGCTCTCTGTCCCTCTTTCGTGAGGTCTGGGGAGATTTCATCATACACCTATTGAAATTCAAAATAATGTTGACTGAAAGGTGTATCCATTTACAAATAAATCCTTTAAATAGGACACAGTCTATAGCAAAAGCAGAGGTATGTGCAATTCCCTTAACTCTTCCCCATAATGAGCAAAGCGAAAAACAAGTATCGCATACACTATAAAAAACTCTGTACTTTAAAGTCTGAAATATTTTAAGGCTTTGTTCAATTGTTTTTGGCCATTTTAATTAATGTTTTTCTTAATTCTTCTTTAATTAATGTCTTGTTCTCTGTGTTCTGAACATTCAACACCAGAGACTCAGAGATGAAATTTTCCAAAAGGGAAACTCCATAAAGGACTATCCAGTTGCAAAATGGTTGCTACCTCACACTCTTCTCAATGTGACTTTGGCTCCTGGCAGCATAAGGCACCTGAGTATCTCCCAGATTTGTTTCCTCAGGGGAAGTAACAAGAGGCAGACTATTTTTTGGAAGATGTCAGTTTATTTCAGTGCCACTGAGAGCAATGAGATGCAGCAGCCATTTTGGAAGGAAACTGTTGCATGTTTCTTGAAACAGAAACTTCAGGTAATTCCTCTAAAGATAGATAGATTAAGTTGCAAATTTCTAGCAGCCCAATACAATCATATAAGTAAAAATATTTATTTTCAGTAATTCTTCATTGCATCCAACTCTACTGAGCACTTTTTTTTTTTCCATCTGGATAGTCTAACTCTTACAAATACCGCCAAGTATGCATGCATACACCTTGTGCATATGATAGTGTGCATATAGAAAGAAATAGGGTTTGGCTACTTTACTCCCATATTATATTATTTTTGCCATTTGGTTTCTATAGTAGTTTGGCACCTTCAGTTCCAGAAGAATTATTTCCTTGACCCATCTCCCTCACATGTCCAGGCCAGCACTGAGTACCCCCCTGCACACCAGTGCACATCTCGACCATTAAAGACCTTTAGCCCTTCCCAGTCCTCGGGAGGGAAACTTCGAAACTGTCATGGTTTCAGCTGGGATGGAGTTAACTTTCTTGCTAGCAGCTGATGTGGGGCCACGTTTTGGATTTGGGATGAGAGTGGTATTGATAGCACACCGATGGTTTTGGTTGTTGCTAAGCAGTCAAGGCCCTTCCTGCTCTTCATACTGCCCTGCCAGTGGGTAGGCTGGGAGCGCACAAAAAGTTGGGAGGAGCCACAGTCAGGACAGCTGACCTCAAATGATCAAAGGAATATTCCATGCCACATGACATCATGCTCAGTATATAAAGCTGGGGGAAGAAGAAGAAAGGAGGGGGAACATTTGGAGTGATGGCATTTGTCTTCCCAAGTAACTGTTAAACATGATGGAGCCCTGCTTCTCTGGAGATGGCCGAACACCTGCCTGCTGATGGGAAGTAGTGAATGGATTTCTTGTTTTGCTTTGCTTGCATACATGGCTTTTGCTCTACCTATTAAACTGTTTTCATCTCAGCCCATGAGTTTTTCTCACTTTTACTCTTCTGATTCTCTCCCTCATCACAACTTGGGAGAGTGAGTGAGCGGCTGTGTAGTCCTCGTCATCGGCTAGGGTTAAACCATGACAAAAATGTGTTTTCTTCTTTCTTAGGACTGCTGTTAAAGTGTTAAATAAGAACAGATGAGCTAGAGGAAAAGGACAGAGATAGTAACTTATATGATAACAATAAGGAAAAGGAATACGCAGTGGCTTTGTGAGGGATGATGTGGCTGTGGAAGAAAAATGAGGGACTGACAGGAGAGAGGTAGAGAGATATTGGAGAATGTACATGAGCTACTTTAATGCTATTCTGGCAGAACAAAATAGCTGGGAATGCAGTTTAGCTGATGACTACAATCCACTCAATCCGTGCTATTTGGTGTTGTAAAGAAGAGCAAAGTTGATGTTGGAACTGCCAGAAAGTTGATACACAAGTTAATCATTTCAGATTAGGATTTGGTGGACTAGGTTTCCACTGCCGTCAAGTAAACTGCATTGTGGCTCAGTGAATCTTGTGGTTTTGTTGTCCCAAAGTGAGGTTGTTTACCCGGTGTGCAAGACACCAATGTACACACAGAGCAGAGGTATTCATTTAAATCATTTCTGCGCAGAGATGGGTGCTAGGTGGTAATCCACAAAGCTAGCACAGCAGTCTACAAACTCTCTGGAATATTTATATGGTTCAAAACACAGAAATACACACCCTTAATCATAATTATTGCTTAGTACCTTATCTTAACAATTTCTATTGGTTAGTACAGTCTCTCACTTTCATTTAAAGATACAATGCCCTTTAACTGATGGGTGCATGCTCCAGTATGGGGGTGGGGTGGGGTGGTGGGTAGTTCTGTTCAGTCTCTAATTGAGTCAGTGGTCATGATCTCCCACTGCCGCCTTTACCATTTCCCCAGTTACTGCAAATTCTTGTTGACTTTGGGCCTCTTCCAGAAGCTGTCCAGTTTTCAGCTGGTTTCGGTGCTTTCTGCGTAGGGATGTTGCCTTGTTATCAATATTCTGTTCTTCTTCAAGGATACTTTCATTAGCAGGGCATGTATTGTTTATACAAAGTGTCCTGTTCCACAAGGCCTTGCAACCTTTTTACAGCTTTTTGCTCCTCCTTAGTGAGAAATTTTACCTTTTAACATACATTCTACCTTTAAAAAGTAAATTTTACCTTTTTAAAGTACATCACTTTGAGGAGGACAGAATGTCAAGAATTGTTGAACATCTGAACAACAATTAAACTCAGGTATTTCTATTAACAAGTCTTGTCCATGGTATCACTCACTTTTCTTTTACAGGCACTTCCGTAGTTACTCTTCTACTGAGAGCCTTTTTTAAAATCTAAAATTACCTCCATGTGCATTTCTCAAGAATGGTGGAATATATTTCAGGGAAAAAGCCTATTTTCTATATTCCAATAGCATCTAAAAGCTCCCACCTAGATTAGAGTCGTGGTTTAAGCACTGTACAACCATACAATAAAAGGTAACCAGTAAAAAAATGAAAGTTTTTGATTTACACAAAGAAGACAGATTGAAGAAAGATGGTATTATACCCATTTTGCAAAGTAAACTGAGTCACCAGCAGGTTGGCTTACCCAGGTTACATACTAGTTTGTGACATTAGCGAACAAGGGAGTGGAATAGAAATCAAAATCTTCTGATTCCCAGCATACTGCCTTAACCAAAACCCAAGGTTGCTCCCCTCAGAACCAAATTTTTGGTTTCTTTAAGTAAAATAAATTAGTACCCAAGGCTGTATCTTTATGGCATAAATTATAAAAACATAAATTATAAATTATTTTATGTATTATAAATACTTTTTCACTGCTTATGGCCTTTAACATCCTACTTCCATAATGATTAGCTTTCATTAATTTTAATACAGGCAAATATAATCACATGAAATGAACAACATCGGAAGAAAATGTATAGAAACAAATTTTATATTACCAGTTATTTATTCATAGATTCTCTTGATATCAGAACAGATGTTTTAATTAAGAATAACTATGAAATGAATTAAATGGTAATTTTAGTACATATTTCTAGTGATAAAAACTGAGCTATACTTAGCCATCCAGCCTCACTACGTATTTCTCAAATTCTTCATATATAGAGCTTTCTGCTGTGTGGTCGTTCTCTTCCAGGAAAAGGTTGTAGAAGAAAAAAAAAAATTCTCTTACAAGAAAAAATATCTTTTGCTCAGTAATGGATTTCCTCCAGACATTGCTCTTTCACTAACTCTGTGATTGTTTGCTTTATCACACGTTCATTTCCACAGCCAATACATATCCAGTTGTCTTTTTCTTAAGAAAACAAACACTAGTAATGCTGTCTACATATGTTAAGAGGAATATCTGTTTAATTCAATCATGGTTTTCCTTTTATTGAGAAGAAACTTTGTCAAAGATTTTTACAGGGGAATCTAAATAGAGTTTTCAATGCTTTGTTGTTTGATTTAGTTCACAAGCATCGTACTGGCAGTGGACATGTCAGACATTTTGGCATCTCCTAGTGCAAAGGCGTTTTCCTTTAACATCAATATCTCTCAGGGGTTTGTCTGCCTGAATTTATTTTTTTGTGGGATGGGGATTCCTGTCATATGTAATGATCCTTATGATTGCTTCATATAGGATTTCTCTGCAGAATTACTGTGTGACCTTTATATTTCATTTAAAGTGCTGCAATAAAACGCAAAATGACAAGAAAGGCAACTAAAATTTTCCTCACTGACACAAAGCCAACAAAATTTTCATTTACCAATGGAAGAAAACAGATCAATGGAAGATTAAAACTCTAAATGGAGGTGTTATGCTCAAATGAAACCCAAAATGGTTGTTAAAGCTTGAACTTCACTTACTCTCTCTTCCTCTGGTTGGGAAAAGATCTATATCTTGTGGGAAAAGCTGGGTCACAGAACTATGTAGAGAAAGTGCTAAAAACATTCAACATCCATGGCATGACTTATTAACTGCTACAGTACAGAAACTGGTGTAATTGCTAAGACAAACAGTGCATTAATGGGAACTTCAGGGCTACATAAGAGATCTAAAATTCCTGCACCTACCAACAATCACTGTTTATTTTACTGATGTAACAACTCTAAGTCCTGTTCATGGGAATAGTCCATTTAAACACTTTTCAGACTAGCAGTGGACAAATGTTATTTTGTAGGACAGGTTGTCTATTTTGATGACTTTTAAAATAATTTCTTCACAATACAAGTTCCTCAACCTACAGATTACTGTCTGGCTATTGTTCTGTTTGCCAGGATTTGAAAAGTGCTTTGCTTATGCTCTATCTTCTCATCCTTCTATTAAATCAGTGTGTTAATCCCATCATCTTCAGCTGCTTAATGTTTTTTTAAACATGGGATTTTCTGATCACCTCTGCTACTAAGAATTTGATTCACCTGATGACACTTTCTCCTTTGCAAGATTATTGCATGTTTCTGGCCATTTTAGGGCAAGATAGCCCTATTTTACAATGCTGGTTGTGCCTGGCTGCAAATTGTCTGGGGGATGGGGAAAGAGGGTCTACAGTACTTAAAAGATGGTAAATGGTTTTACTCATGTAGGAAAATTGTGTATGAGATATGCCAGATCTTGTCTTATAAAAAAGATGTTAATTGTGCTAATGGACTATCCCAGCTACCTACTACATTTGATGGAATACGTCATTCCATTTCCTTCCCAGTTTAATCGCTATGGCTAACGGTGGTGGCTCCATCAGTTTCATAGCTCCTCAGCTGCTGCATTTTTTCCCCCCACTGCTCCAGCGGAAGTGCCTATGAGACATGACATCTGGAAGGCATCTCAATAATTAGGAGGGATTCACTTTTTCCTTCCTTTGTCATCACTGCAAATCCCTTCTGTGGCTGTCTATTCACTGCAGTGGGATGCTATCCACTTCCTGCATCTGGATTTAATCCTGCACCTTCTTGGAAATCATGATTTAGACACAGGACATTTTTCATTCTCCTTCACAGATGATTCTTCCTGGGATAATTTAGGACTGGACACTTGAAATTGGCTGAGTACTTAGTCCTCCAGCATTTTCACTTTGCTTCCAAACAATTTGCTGTTATGCTCAACTAGAGACAGAAACATAGACATTGCAACCGCAAGACATTCTCAATGATTTAGTAATGCAGAAAGTCTGGATTAGCCCCACCACTCAAAATTTTACTTTCCCCATTATATTCTATTAGGATCTGACTAATTGTTTTTCTGCCTGGTCCAAAGACATATGCAGTGAAAATTGTCTTTCCATCTGCTTCCTAATTATTTTCATATCTGGTATCTAGGTTCAGGAGAGCATTTAAAAAACTGCTAATAAAGTCCTGCACGATTTCTTACTACAGATACCAGAGCTTTTCATAGGTATCAAAATCTATTATATTGAGTCATTAAATTTCTAAATCAGGGTTTTAAATGTCAAGCTGGAGATGGAAATTTTTTACCTTAATGACCTATTGTTAACCTCTCATAGTATTTTTTATATGTGTATAAATAGATCAGTGAAAATCAAGGATAATTGGAGATAAGTTAACGTAAATCACGTGGTACCTGAAATGTGGTTTACTGCATGAAACAGAGCTTCAACTAATGTGAAGTATTTCTGGATTTTAGTAGAACCAGTAAGTTTACTCAACAGAACAAATCTACTTCTTGAATTATAGGGTAAGAACTATTTCATTTCACTGGATCAAGAGAGAGGACTCAGGAGACGCAGGTTCTATTTCCACTCTACTATGGGCTTGACAAGGTACCAAGAATATCCAATTATTCTTCTCTGTATCTCGGTTCTCCAATACATAAAATAAAAATTCTGTTGACTTTTTGGTATAACGCTGCGAGGTCTCCTGGTTAAAAAGAGTACTAACAGAGTTGGGTAAAATCATGATGAGATTGTATAGTTTCAAAATTCTCATCCATATTGTTGACACCACATCAGCTGACTCACCCGTAGGCTTGCATATTTTCCTCAATAATTATATTAAATGCATTTATTGTATTTCAGTTCTCACTTATTTCTGGTAATGCAAAAATGTTTTGTTACTTACACTTTTTTGTAACTACTTTTAATTTATTGATTTTTGTTAATGAATGTTGCAATTCATGAAAAGCTATGTAACATAAATGCATGAACTAATATTTTCCATGTGTCTTAAAAACAACAAGTGTGTTGTAATGGAATATGAATCGATTAACCAGAGTATTTTTTCCATTTGCACTCAATCAACTATTCCTGATTTTTTTATAGTACCTAAAGTACCTCTAAAAATGCTGATATATTTTTCCAGGAAAATGCAATCATTTAATAGCACATTATTGATCACTTAGTCACTTACAGAAATTTTAGCTAGTAAGTTTTTCACATCCATCTAGTTGAGAAAATAGTGATCTAGCCTTACGCATAATGGGAGTCGTCAGGTTTTTGGTAGGGAAGATTTAGAAAGGAAATATTCTCCTTTTCAGTGGTTGTGTTTGAGAAGAGCGTAGAAGCAATTATTAGGTAGGGATGGGTAGAAGAAGAGTTCTTCCTCAAAGACAGAGAGGAAATACCTGTGGTTACTATCTGCAACAAAAGTCACATACTTAAGATTTTATTTGAAATAGAGTCTTTGAGGAAGAAAGACTTTAATCTAAATGAAGTGGCTTTAAAAATGCCTTAGCTCAATTACTTTAATTACTGGAGTTAGTGGCCCATATAGTAAATCAAGAAATAACTGGATTCTATGTACTTGTTTTGCATACTATGAAAATTAGCAACAAACAAATGTATCACTAAAAACTAAAATATAATTTTGTAAAACAGATTAGAATGAAATAAAACTCTGTGATGAAAGGTCACCATTACTATTTAATTAATAGGTTAGTGGACTGAATCATTTAGTTATTAAAGATGAAGGGGATTTTCTATGTTACTATTTTCTTTCTTACATCTCACTGATGGCTAACATCTATCAATTTCCTTCCTTTCCTTCTTATGTGAAGGAGAAAAACTAGGCATAAGAAGTATGTTTGTGTGTGAACTTATTCAAAATGAGTCTTTTTTTTTACCCTCAGCTGCTTTTAACAAAGAAACCCAAAGCAGCTTCGATATTGTTACCAGTAAATTCTGTTTACTATGAAAATTAGAATTTCTCAGCTGTAACTCAGCTAGAAGCTTCCGACTCTCACAAGCCATGCATGATAAAAAAACTGACAAGCAATGAAATGTATGAATCAGTCTTTTAAAAGCGGTGGTCTTCTCTGAGAAGGAGGGAAGACTCTATTCAGTTACTCACTACAGTCAAAGCTCAAAACATCAGCTAACACAGATATGACAAACAGATTACATAGGACTTCTTAAGACTGATTGTACTAAATACCACAACAATGGCATGAAACTGGGCTTTTTTGTTGTTAGGAGGACTATCAGAGTGACACGAGCACTCAATTTCACTATATTCATTTGAAAATTAAACAGCTGTTCAATTTTTGTCTCTATGAAGGGAGTATTAGAACAACATAAAGGTATCAAGACAGACATCTGTTCAACTGCACATACATCTATCTTGGTGATTTGCTAATTTTTGTGTTTCTAAATAAATCTTCATTTAAGGATGCCAAATACTTTAAAAAATGCAAACTGAACCTAAAAAACTCTGTAAGGTATACAAGCACTACATGCATTTCAAAGAGAAAAGCAGAGACAAGAATAAGTGGTTTGCCCCGGCTAAAAGAATATATTAAAAGCAGAGCCCAGGTGAGCAGTTTATAGTGCTACTGCTCAAGCCGAGATGCTAGCCCCAGAGAAGTCCATGGTTGCTTTCTGACTGCATCCCCAGGGAGGGAACTTCACACAGAATCATTTGCCCCAACCACTATAGAAAACACTGCCTCTATCTGCTTACTCCACCATTAAATTCCAGAAAAAGTTACAAGACTATAGTAAAGTACAGCTGCTACATAAGAACACTTTGAAAGAAAGTAAACAGGAGGACACTAGGTTAACTAATCTTCCTTAAAATCCTGCATTTTAGAAATATATAAAATTCATATAGTTTGTACAGATATACTTGTATAAATATATCAATATAGTGGAGGGAAAGTAGGACTTCTGACAAAAACTTTTCCATCTTTCATTTGTTGAATACAAAGATTATAAACTAGGGTGGGTAGGCACAGAAATTACAAGAAAATATCAGTTCAAAAATAGAATTACATAAACATGACCTATAGAACTGTGTAATTTCCCTTGTAGCAAAAATATTTTTAATAAAGATTCAGATTTGAATACAAATCTTATACTAAAATAACCCCCAAGCAATCTCTGAATAAAAATAGTTAAATTGTTCATGACAAATTTCAGTCACAGAGTGAAGTGAAAAAGCAATTGACTAAATAAGCTTAACCTATACGATTGTAATTAGAAATAGATATACTACTATCAGGGCTTCCTAATTTTTAAACCAGATGTTTATTTTTTGAGAAATAATGGATATCACATGGCACATTTAAACATTTAAATTAATGTTAGATAGTAAACCAATTGTAACACAGGCTTAAGAAGTCCAGATTTTTTCATTCAGTTTTAGAGGCAAAGTAGGAGACTGCCTGAGTTGTTGGAATTTAGCTGTTTAAGCCTGTCACATAAAGAGGCTTATACCTCTTAAAAATAATTAGAATTGGCGTCAGCAATACTTTTGTCACTGCTGTTCAATTACTTTGTTCTTGACAAAGATTTATGTTGCAAATCACGATTTAGACTTCGTTAAAAAGAATCCTCTTAGCCTGACAAAATAAAATTGTTTACCATATTTAAGGAAATTATACCAACTTCTTTGACTTCCTGGACAAAGTCTTGGACAGGCTACCCTTAACCCAATAAAAGCATGATTGACTTCCATTTATGATACTTTGAATATAAATGTACATTTATATATTTCAAAGTTGGACAGTGCTATTATATATTAGAATATTCAAAATCTTTAGCAAAAGTACTGCAGTTTTTCTGACCAGTCCCCATTTTGTAACTAGCGACACTTATTACCACTTTTTCTTGAGCTCTTATCAACCAGGTGTAATTGTGATTTACTAGTTTACCATAAATATTCAGCTATGCTACTAATTCAGGATTCATTTAAGATTATTCATTTAAGATTTGGGAGAAATCGTCACAACTTTATTCTGCTCCTTCCTCTGACCTTAAAACTGTACTTATATCAGGAAGAGCAGATAGGAAACATTCTGTGCTATAAAGACATTTTAAATCTTTTTTTTTTAGCGTGGCTAATATTACTGTTGACATCTTGGGTAGCAGTAGCAGCTGATCAAACTGAAGAAAGAAATACTTTGGAAGCAAATGCCTGCCTCTGAGGAAAACAGCTGAATTCAGACCAAAGATTTGGTTATTTCAAGTACCCTTTTCTGCCATTTTCTGCCTCTCAGTATCAAGGTGCAACGATACAATCGTACTATGACCATTTGCTCTACAATCACACATCATCTTCTGCAAGTGAGATACAGACCACAGACAGAAAACGGAAAGCATGCTGAAACACAGGCTACAGCAACATAGATACAAACCAGCCATTAGCTGCATTTTTCTGGCTGCTTTTTCATGCAAGAGAAAAAAGGGAAAACAAAAGAGTCACGTGGTTTATGAGGCAATTTCTGAAACAGAGGCATTAAAAAAACAAAGAAGAAAAAATGCCTATGGCTTTTGATGGAAAAAAAAAATCACTTAAACTGATCTGGGATTGGAAGGAATACATTTAAAGAAATGCAGCAGATGGAGAGCAGAATAACATCTTGAGTTAATTTATTTTTGAAGTACACAATGAGTTTTAGGATATAATTGAATTAAACAGTCAGAGGATGAAATAACCTTCTTCTTGTTCTGCATATTGTTCTCACAAAAACAGCAATAGCAAGTTGAGATTTTTAGAAAAATCAGCCTAAATTTTTTAATTTTTTACTTAATGGATCTAATATAAACCTGCTGGTTGATGAATATGTCTAAGTGTAGTAGCAAAATGGCCAGTCACCAGGTGCCCAGACTGCTTGATTATTTAGGCATCACCAGAATACAATGCCTGTCATGTAGGTGTACCGGTTGTGCGATCCAGCAACAGTTGCAAGTCAAATGTTCCTTCTGCTTTCTAAGATATGTGCTTTAGCAGCTGCCTTCTTCAAAACATACATTAGTAAATGCTTATAGTACAGTGGCCTATAAGAGCTACAGTCTTCCATACCTAGACTGGTTTCAGTATTAATTCCATGTTCTTAAAACCAATATGCATGTGTAAACAAAACAAGACATTTTCATACCTGGACATAAATAAAAAATAATCTGTTTTAGTAATCCAGTGGCTAACTTCTGTTGCTTCATGGAAAATGTCAAGACTGTCAATTAAAGACATTAATCCACCCTGTCAGAGGTGTTTTCCTTTACTTACCATGCAGGTAGGTGGGTTACCCACCAGATCATGGTGGATAAACACTCCCCGCTGCCACAAATCATACATATCTAAAGAAAAAATTCTCGACACTGTATGATAGTTAAATTACTGCAGATTTAGAAAAATAAAATAATGCATCTCTTTCAATTAGCTTCAACTTTGTTGCTTTTCAAATTGATCTTTCAGGAAAAAAGATCAATATTTTTTTGGATCAATATTCCTACCAATCATATTCCTATCACTCATTCATATCCTTAGTGTGAAATTTTACAGTGATAACAGAGAGGTACTTTATGTAGAGGACGGTCCTTAGTGATCTGCTTGAATGTCCTTAGCATTCAAGACATTGTGGTCCCAAAACATTGTTTCCCCTATTTTGAGCTCTTCCAGTTTATGAAACATCTTACTTTAACTAAGAAAGTAATTGAAAAGAAGGAAAAAGTTATGAATGCCAACATTAAACAGGGTTAAGACCCAAACAATATCCAATTTCATTGCCTTAAGCACTCTGCAAACCCTGAATCATACTTAGTATCCATGAACAAGTTACAGTTGTAAAGGTGCAGGAAAACTTATGAAAAATAATGATAATGCACAGGATACACCATTGATGTGAGAATGCAATACTTTGCATTAGTGCCCCATTAGATTATGACTGGGTTTGGATAGCAGTACACTAACAGAGGAGAGAAGGAAAATATCAGTAATTGTGGACTGAAGCTGAGATGAGAACATCCAAGAGAAGGTTTTGCAAAATAGCACCATGCTTTTTCCCCTATTTTGTCAACTTCAGACTCAGGTAAACTATGAAAGGATGCACAGAGCATGGTGGTATCTGCAGGGTTGTTTCTCTCACATATTCTCACTTCTCTGGCTGCAGTTGCACCGTTGGTGTTTTTTCCCCCTTCTTAAATATGTTATCACAGAGGCACTACCACCATTGCTGATGGGCTCAGCTCTGGCCAGTGGCAGGTCCGTCTTGGAGCCGGCTGGCATTGGCTCTATTGGACATAGGGGAAGCTTCTAACAGCTTCTCACAGAAGCCACCCCTGTAGCCCCCCTGCTACCAAAACACTGCCATGGAAACCCAATACAGTGTCTCAAAACACCAAATAGTTGGCATTCAGTCAGCACACAACTAACATTTTATATGGCATCTGTGCAACTGCTCCATCTACTCTGTGATGGGTATACTGAGATAATGTTTTAGTTAAGACACTGACTTATACTCAAGTTCTTCCTTTTATCTTTGATGAAAACTTATTATGGGAAAAATGTAGAGCTGAGATATGCAAAGGTATGTCTGGAAGGACAGTTAAATTTTATGGAACTTAAATTGGAGGTTTTAAAATCCATTAACAGATTTTATCCTTACCTACAGTGGGGATAAAACCCAAAATCTATTCCAAAAGGCTCTTGTAAAACTGTTGATACAAATACCTGTACTAGCTCCTCCCAGTTTTTTCCCTTGAATTTTTAATCTACTCCCACTCAGGTCTAATCTATTTTACCGACAGGGGGCTCTCCCAACCTCTACCCCACTCCACCATCCAGTTGCTATTATTTTTTTCCTTCTGGTGAAGACCACTTCTGTTCTCTTGAGCTAATATACAATGACCTCTCTGGACCACTTCCCTCTCCTCAGTTCCCTGACTGAGTACACAGTAAAGTTCACGATACAAAGGCTCAATCAAGGGATTTGTGGAGAGATCATGTCCTGGCAACACTTCACACACTTCTATCTACTAGTAAGATTGAATTTAATTGTTTCTTGAGAGTGCAGTATAACTGTATATTCTTTTCACTAACAAAAATGGTAATGATATACATAACAATAGCTGTCACATGATGTTCATGTGAAACTTTTTTTTTTCTGTGCAAATTTAATTTTAACCTATTTAGAGACGATATACAGTCCAGCAAAGTGAACTGTAGCAAGGGGATCTCATTAGGTACTCCTCCTCAGAAGAAGAAAAAATAATTTTAATTCTGTTAGTTCTTTAATGCATTTGCATATTTAGCTATCAATTATAATAAGTGAATTATATGCTCCAGGCCAGATCATCCAAGAGAATAAAAATCTGCATACAGCATTGGCATCCTAGAACTGAAAAAAACCTGAATATGGAAAAGGAGCATATCTACTCTCTCTGCCAGTTATTGTTTGATAACCTCTCTGAAAAGGTCTGACTAAGAAGCCACTGAAGAGTTCATTGTTTTGTAAGCTGTTACAGCACACTAAGCTATGACTTGGCATCTTCAAGGGCAGAAGGTTACTGGAACTAGGCTAGTTCTTTCACACACACCCTTTTTTTTTTTTGCTAGAGGTATTTTGTGATACCAGGTGTGCAGTAGAATCTATCATAACCTATTCAGCACATCTTCTGATGACAGGTAACTTTTCACTACATGCTTCACTTTCCTTCCCTTGCTAAAGACCGGCAGCTTCTGCACACTCTTCATTGTGCAGGTGCTTTCTTTTGGCAGACTTGTTCAGATAATAGAGCAATCCAATCAAAACATCACTGGGAACCCTTGACAGAACATTTGCTGCTTTAGAAACATTTGCACTCACCATATGGCAAGGGTAGCTTAGGCTATGAAACTGTGATAATTTTGGGTTTTACTCAGTGAGGGCATCTGAGATTTATGACGGCCAAAATTCATTAAGTGATGACAAAGCCATCCAAATGTTTCAAACAATTTTGTAGGACATTTCCAGAGCTGAGTAAAGGAGAGGAATTTGGTTTTCATTGCCATTTATACAAAGACATATCTATTTCAACAACCATTCTGTACCTGACAACCACCAACCCATATTAAAGTGAGGCAGCAGCTTTCTGTAGCAATGGAACAAAATGCAACAGCTTGCAATACTGGTCATATTGTTTGCATTTTTTATTCAGCATTTTCAGTAATGTACTTACCAGGACATGAAAAAGGATGATAACATGACAGGCATAATAATTAGATTGCTTCTTTCAAATTTTAAAGGCACTAGAGTTCTTAAATACATCACACTCTTCAATTTGCTTTTAAAATAGAATCGGCTAATTTGTGTTTACCGTAATTTTTAAAATTTGAATCTTTTCTATGTTCTCTGACATTCAAAATATGGATAATACTTCTTACACTATTCAATACCATTATTGTAAGATCTCACCGTAAAGAGTTGCAAAATATGCACTAGCATAAATTACCAAGAACCAATTAAAAACCCTCACAGATTATTGCTTGTTAGTTTATCTACATACCAGATTTCATGTCAATAGCATTTTTACATGATCATGTTTCAATGGCAACAGCAATTTTTATTCCCATTTACTCTTCAGCTAAAGGAGCTTCTGAAGAACACCTTTAGCCCTCTCCTATGGATACCAGGTTACTCACTAGCTGGGTGTTCAATATTTTTTTTTACCTTCAGTGGAAGAAATTCCATCAATAGAAAGAAAATGATCCCATATAATGATGAAAAACATAACATAAGGGCAAACACCCTTTATTTACAGTTTATTGTTGGGAGAAAAAAAAAGGAAAAAATGAAGCAGCTGTTGATGATCATGCAAGTGGCATAGCAGTAAGTTATACACATCCCACACACGAGATAGTGTCCTGTCCCTTTCATGCTTTCTTCTCACAACTGTCTATTTTTGTATTACAAAGATCATACGTTAATCATTCCCTTTTACTTGTATTTTAAGATTTTTATTATTCTGTCCACTGGTGTGTAAATTAAACATTTCCTGTTGATGACTGCTTCACCTTCCTCAGCATTGGTTCCAACAATTAATTTGATGTCAAAAGACTAATTATCATAACCAAGCAGACCAGAGTTTCTTCATTTAAAAACAATTTTGTGAGCTCTCATTTATTTTAATAAGTGAAAGAGCAAACTCATGTTACATATGCTTACGTTCCCCGAGAGATCCAAAGACTAAAGCTCACCTACTTGAGAGATTACTCCAAAAGACGATGGACTCCAGAGACCCTCTTTTCTTCCTCTACTGACTTAAGTAATATTTGAACAACTCAGTTTCTGCCTAGCCCATCCCATAACATAAAAAGTTTATGGCATTAGAAATAAACGGAGTGCCACGTTCCAAAAGCTTCTATAAACTGAAAGGAAAATTGGATTGAACATATGAGGTCTTGGAATATAGATTGGGAGTAATGCCTGTTTTGTTTGATCTCTGAGCCAACAGTAGGGCAGCTCTATCAGGTTCTTAAAAAAAAAAAAAAAATTGGATTTATGTCTCTCCTTAGCAGGACAGATGAACAACGTATCTACAGCCTGGAACAGAAGCTAGTTTTACCGGCAATTAAAACTTAACAATGATCTTTTCCCCATTGCCAAAGAAAAATTCAAAATTACAGGAAACTAAAAAAACCCCTCTTCCTACCACTTGTGCTGGGCTCTCTGTCCATAGGGATTCTTCACTATTTTACTGTCCTCAAGTGATACAGTTGTGCTAGATTATTCCAAAGTAGCACAGTGCCCAGTACCATCGCTGAAAGGCTTTGGGCAACTGTGTTGCAAAGAGCATGATCCTGGGGGCGGATAGTCCTCAAGTGCCATACCGGTATGTTGTTTACCGGTTGGTATTTAGATGACAAAAGTCTAAAATTACAAGTCAGGGAAGGGAAATACTGTAGCGATATAGACTACAGCTTGTATTTTCATGAACTGCAGCACAGTTCCACAAAGCTGAGACACAAGGTTAAAACAATGTAATAATCAACTTAGGCTATCTAGCTTTCTGTGAACCAACTCTCTTAGCTCAGATCACATGCGGGATAAGGCAGTTTGTTTCTATTCAAAGCCACCCTTGGGCCACAACCCTTGTACAGCCCTACTGTCGTCCTTCTTTATAGTAAAAAAAAAAAAAAAGGTCTTCTAATGTTATCAGCATTTTATGAACTACAGAGAGTTTTTATTTGCTAGACAATTAAGTCTAGGAAAAAAAAACAAATTAAAAACAGACTACAACACTAAAAAACCACGTTCTATTTATATATCTACTGGGGAACATTTCATAGATTTTATCTATACAAACTATTACAAAACAGTATTTGCAAGTTCTAAAGTGTTATTTTAAAAAAAATCTTTTTCTAGATATTCCGCAATGCAAACAGGTCCGTAAGAGCTTTTCATCTTTGCATGGGAAAAAAATTTACAGCAATGTATACAAGCAGAGTTTGAGAGGTTAGTTTGTTATACAAAATCATTTGCTGTTTACTTTCAAACACACATTTATTCAAATGGCTGGAGACAAATATTTCTTAAAATATTGCTAAGTTACATGAACACATCTGAATACTTCAGCACTTGCAGGTCAGGTTATCTATTCAAGTTTTACTTAGATGTAATAGTATTAGAATACAAAAGTAATTGTCAAGAAACCAAAGCAAAACCCTCAGATTTTTAAATGTGAAAAATAATGTGAAATTAAATGTGAAAATACTTTAAAAGCAGCTACTTGAAAGAGAGAGGATACACTGTCTAGACAAACAACTTTTCTCCTTCCATATTTTACATATGTTATTTTACTCTGTATGTTAAATATTGTTATCCTATTTTATTGTATATTGTGAAGAAATCTTTCATGTAAAATGAGGTTTTAAAGGACTCTGGTTTTTTGCAAAATCAAATTTCCGAATGACGAAAATCCCCAACACACCCATTTCCACATGAAATCTTGTTCACATGTTAAGATAACCTTTCCAGCTATTTGTTCTCACACTATTTTCCCACAGTAGCTGGACTTACTCACAGAAACCTTCATGTGTATTTTTAATTATTACTATCACCATTCAAAATATTAGATCCGTGCAATATTTAGACATGTAGTGAAAACATTAAAAACTAAAATTATTCACTTTCTCATGACTTTTCTTTTAATTCTGTCATATGGGTATCTTAAATGTCATGTTTTAAAGATAATTCAATGCTTGAAATACTCAGCTGACTTAGAATTCTACATCTTCCAATGTTCTTGAACATAAACAAATACATTTTAAAATTCTAAACTAACTTCTAGTTACCCAAGATACCCAGTACCTTCAGTATAAGTATAAGGTAGAAGTGCTATAATTGAATGTATATGTTTTGGACTTTAAGAGGACCATTAATTCCTTACAGTGCTTTGAATGATGCACATTAACAAAGTGCACTTCAAAGAACGTGTGGTCATGCATAACGCAGCAAAGATTAATGTCTACATAGGAGATGAAGGTTCTGTGTTTTCTGCAGGGGAGGGATCATTTCATTACAGTCAGAGCTCAAGTTATATGATCAACATACAGAACATGAGTTCAGATTTTAACATATATTGGAAGAAAGGATATGCATCCAGTCAGCTTTAAACACTTGAAATAAAAGAGAGAAAAAATTAAGCTCCTCCATAGCATTATACAGGTGCCATGCCTGCGTGAGGTTCCTTCTCCAAATCATTCATCCATTTGAAGGGCTTTTCACTAGCTATTCATTTTAGAAAGGGCATAGGTGTCTCGTATAAGGTTCCTGAAGTTAGATCGTTAAAAGTTGATGAGTGAACACTCCCACAGTCTCTGACACCAAAATCAACTTTTCAGGTTTAAGGATATTCATCTTTATTAATTTTGTTCACCTCCATTAACTGTATTCAAGCGGAAGAAAGCACTCCCATGACTTACCTTCCTCTCTCTCCTTCATCTTCCTCTTATTAAAGAGGACATTCTGTTGTTCAGTCCTACAATCTGCAGCATTTTATCTAAACAGATAATTCTGTACATTAGAGGAATCCACAACCATCTCCACAACTCATTCTTAAATGTAGATGATTTTACAAAACCCCAGTCATTATGGCACTCTGGAGTCCAAGCACTGTTGAAATTAAATGGAAATTAGATTCTTAACTTATTTGTAATCTCTGTTCCTGAGCATTTGCAAGCTAACGTTATGGTGCTCTACGTTTAAACTCCATAATTCTGTCCAAACATTAGGAAGCACTCCAGAATATAGATCAAGCTTTGTTTATGGTTGCTTCTGAAGGTGATGCATTTGCTCTGCTAAGGAACATGTAAAGAAACTGAGCTGCCTAATGGGCTGACATCTGGATCTAGCTACATCAAATTGAAGTCTATAAGATCTATCTAAACACACAGGCCAAGTTTACTCTGATGCGTCCAAACCCTGTTGGACACAGCCGCACACATAGATTTGAGTAGCCATTTACAGCAGAAGCAAAAAATGTTCACAGACTTATTTTAAAAACAAGCTTTTATCCCATTACTGGACAGATATCACTGCAAAACTGCAATACAAGAAGGAAGTATATGAAAGTCTCATTTAGTTCTCCTACAACTTGCTTTGAAGCGCTTATATTTGAAAGCTATCACAATCAAAAGATACTCAAAAGCTCCACTTCAACCAAAATCAGTTAGAGAAGGAAAAGATATGCAGATAGAATAATTGCTATAAGGAAGTGAGGGCAGTCTCAAAGATAAACAAGTCATGACTTTCTCATAAAACTCTCTTTCAAGTATATCATATCCAGTTTGTTATTTTTCACATTTTAGCATTAGACTAGAAGCTTAGGGGGTTTTTAGGGGGAACATTTGAGAAGCAATTCCTGTCTGGTCGTGAACACTCTACAAAGGTAGAAATAGCTTTAAGTTGTTGCTCTGTGTGTGTGTGTGTGTGTCCCGTCCTCCTTAAGACACCCCCGTTGGTCTCTGCCCAGATCCTGGCTAAATGCTAAGTGCTACGACTACAGTAATCAAAGTATGACATTACGTGTATGCTCAGTTTCACACTGAAAGCATTTGAAGAAAACAGGAGAAACTCTTGAAAGCAGAACAAAGACAGGAGTAAAACAGATCTACTCATAGCATCGACAGTATGCTTTTCTAGTAGTATGATAATATTATACAATCTCTCTGCTTTTATTCAAGTTCTCCTCCAAAATGGTTCTGAAATAATTTTAGACCACCTATTAGCTATTCCATGTTCTTGAGACAAGAATCAACTTAATACTGACATAGAAAATCTGAGTTGAACTATTAAGCCTAGTTATTAAGTCCTGGTTTCTTAAATGTAAACAGGTGCATACCTGCATACCCAATTTATGACTGCAAGAACAAAAGTGTTTAATCCAAAAGTTTTATTAACATATATATATAGACATCAAAATAGAATGGATGTTTTGTGTGTTTTCCTATACCATAGTGATCTTTCCAGTTGTGCAAGAAGAATCAAGTAGAAGAATGTCAAAACAGACATTTTCTTGGATAAAGGAATGTCAATATTTGAGATGTACGTGATTAGGTCATGATGTTTATTTTCAATTAGAACTGAAAATTTGGCTTCCAACTGTTTACAGGGAATCTGTACACTTAAAGGACGGAGTTTATTACAGTGCCAGAGCTGTGTTGTCTCAGCTGCTTTTATATTGATTAGCTGTGCTGTCATGGGATGTCAGACGTCTCTTGAATTGTGATTATACTTTTCATGCACTTCCCTCACTCATTAGAAGTGAATTAAAACAAAAATCCTTTAATATACTTACTATATCAACAAGGTTTTAGAGATGTGTATGTAGCTACATATTCTTATACTGATATGCTAGAGCTCTTATCGTCCATGCTTGAGGTATTTGCCTCTTACCCTAGCATTGAGAAACAGAGAAAAACAGCTATTGTTAATGTATGTTTTTACTATTTTCCCCTAATTTTGAAACAGAGCTTATGTTACACATTTTAGAGTAAATTGTATGCTAAATGTTACCCTGTCACTCTCAAATATCCAAGTACATATCCATGTTAGTCAAAATGCAAAGCTACCCGAGTTCTGCGATCTCATGAATTACCTGCTTGCCTTATCCACGTCTGTGAGTGTAAAGGGGCTTTGAAGCAGCAACTAGTTATTATTCATGAGGGAATGAGTTATTATTATGAGGGAAAAGCTGTGGATGTCATCTATCTGGATTTTAGTAAAGCTTTTGACACAGTTTCCCACAGCATTCTCCTGGAGAAACTGGCTGCTCATGGCCCGGACAGGTGTACTCTTCTCCTCTTCGCTGGGTAAAAAACTGGCTGGATGGCCATGCCCAGTGAGTGGTGGTGAATGGAGTTAAATCCAGTTGGTGTCCGGTCACAAGTGGTGTTCCCCAGGGCTCGGTGCTGGGGCCGGTTCTCTTTAGCATCTTTATCAATGACCTGGACAAGGGGATTGAGTGCACCCTCAGTAAGTTCGCAGATGACACTAAGATAGGCAGGCGTGTTGATCTGCTTGAGGGTAGGATGGTTCTACAGAGGGATCTGGACAGGCTGGACCGATGGGCCGAGGNATATTAGGAAAAATTTTTTCACTGAAAGGGTTATCCAACATTGGAATAGGCTGCCTAGGGAGGTGGTGGATTCGCCATCCCTGGAGGTGTTTAAAAAAAGGGTAGACGTGGTACTTGGGGATATGGTTTAGAAGTGGTTTAGGCAGTGTTAGGTTAATGGTTGGACTTGATGATCTTAAAGGTCCCTTCCAACCTTAACAATTCTATGATTCTATGATTCTATAAATATTCATAAAACTATCTCCATGCATAAATACCAACCAAAAGAAACTGAACTAAAGACTCCTTTTCCCCAACAAGTAATATGCTATTGTAGTAAAAGTTAACAAAAAGAATATGTATATGACAGTTTGAAGAGCAAATTAGCCTTATTCTACCAAGTAATAATGGGATATTTTACACAGAAAAAAAAAAAATATTGCCCTTATAGATCTAGAAGAATTATAGGACTTTTTTTTTTAATTATAACATTGTTTTGATTTCTGTTGAAATTATTCTTGTGGGTTTAGTGACCCTCCCAAAATCTATACCATATAATTCTGTCCTGGTTTTGACTGGGATAGAGTTAATTTTCTTCCTAGTAGCTGGTATAGTGCTGTGTTTTGGATTTAGGATGAGAATAATGTTGACAACACACATTAGTTGTAGTTGTTGCTAAGCAGTGTTTACAATAACTCAAGGATTTTTCATCTTCTCATACTGCCCTGCCAGGGCGGGTGCTGGGAGTACATAAGAAGCTGGAAGAAGACACAGCAAGGACAACTGACCCAAAGTGGCCAAAAGGATATTCCATACCGTATGATGTCATGCAACAATAAAACTGGGGGGGAGTTTGCCAGGGGGGTGCAGGTAACTGCTTGGGGACTGGCTGGGCATCAGTCAGCAGGTGGTGAGCAATGGCATTGTGCATCACTTGTTTTGTATATCCTTTTAACATTATTATTATTATTGTTTTCCCTTCCTTTTCTGTCCTATTAAACTACCTTTGTCTGAACCCATGAGTTTTTATGTTTGGTTTTTTTTTCCCCGATTCTCTCCCCCATCCCACTGGGTGGGAGTGAGTGAATGGCTGTGTCATGTTTAGCTCCCTGCCAGGCTAAACCACAACAAATTCCTAGTAAAAAGATAGTTTATTCAGGTACAGAAGCCTGAGGGTCTCACCCTCTTTTATATTTCATTAATGCCGGAAAACAGAAAAGCCAGGTAACTATGTTAATTTCTCTAACTGAACAACTATTCATGTTACTATATGCTTAAATGAATGGCTTTTTAAGCTGCAGAAATATTACAGCTCATAAAAATGGCCTGATTAGAAATGTCTATAATTGTCACATTTATTGTTGCAGATTGTCGTATCATCTTTTTCCCTCCAAATTTAATAGCAGTACCAGAAACTCTCTCAGAGTTTGAAAAGTTGGCAGCTATATTGTGATATTGGATTAGCCAGTTGAGATCAAATTATGAGATATCAGTTTAAAGTGCTGAAGCATTCCCTGAAGCAGCTTTCATTTAAGATATTAAATGTCATCATTTTCATACTTCATTAACTCTATAATTCAACAGGGAATAACTTCCTTCACTGCACCAGGTTTCCAGTATCATTTGTTGTGTCTTGATAAGATCTTGTTTACCTCAGAAATTAACTTAAGTAATAACCTTATTTCATGAAAGAGTACTAAATATAGTTATAAAACATAAATATTTGCTTGTTACACTTCAAAAGCTGTAAATTCCAATATTTAAACTTTTTTTCAGTCACACCTCCTTAATTAGCCAATTAAGAAAGCCATTTATTCAGCCAAGCCATTTTTGAACACTAAAAAAAGGAAATAATTAATACTACAGTAGTTCAAAAATGAAGATAAGGCTGACACTGGGGAAAATTTTCATTAAAATGAGATTAAATCATGTCCTACCTTTATAGTTTACTTATGCTGTTACAGTTAGCTAAGTGATTATTTAAATCTGAATTTCTAATGTCTGCATCCAAGTAAACACTAGATATTGACGACAGAGAACTTCCTGTTCCTATCAAGTCCTAGTGCAGAAAAAATCTTTGAGTCTCAGACTTTTAAATGTTCTTTACAAATCAAATTACTCAAACACTACACCAATGAAATCTGTCTGTATAACTCTTTTGAAGCCTCTATCATAACTTCAAAATATAATTGACTATGCTGAGGACTACAATGTTACCGAAGTGATTTATTACAAGAACACATTCACTGTTTCCCTGACTTTTAAGAATGGGATAGAGATTGTGCTTATCTATATCTATTTCACCAGCCTTTTTCAGGATAATTATAACCAAGGAATATTACGATAAAAAATATTCTGAAAGTGTCATAGGTATATGCTTAAATTCTTCTTCACGAGGCTCCTTGAATAAGACTTTACATGGCTGAGAACCATATAGCTGGCTTTAAATAATTCACAACAGCTGTTGGGACTTCCAGGAAAAAAAAGTCTCTAGGTGACAGAGTGACACTAACTTCTTATTACATGCAGTTGTGTAACATTTTGCAAGCTCCGTTCAAAACTGAAATCCCAGTATGCTAGGTGTCCTATGTTCCTTCCTTACCACATCTGTAAGAGAACATAAATCATTAGAGAAGCTGGGCCAAAATCAGAATGAAGTCCTTTAGTGCGGAACACCCATAGGTCTCCCAACCAATGGGTTAACTCTCCCATGTTGCAAATATTGGGGATATCTATGTCACCCACTATTAAGTAAAGGTGTAGCCAGTCAAACCAGAAATGCATTTTACTGACGAGTCTCCTACACTCCTCCCATGGAAAGAAAATGACATTGGAAAGACTTCCCCAGAAGAATTCAAAAAAAGTCTGCCAGGACTGCAAAGGAAGCACAAGGAGAGATTAACTATATTAACCAACTGAGTTTGGTGCCAAATTTAAGTGCTCTGCTTTTACCGCTTTATTACTTACTATCATTTAGACAAGAAGTAATGGGCACAAACTTGACCATAGGAAGTTTCATCTAAACCTGAGGAGGAACTTCTTTCCTTTGAGGGTGGCAGAGCACTGGAGCAGGCTGCCCAGAGAGGTGGTGGAGTCTCCAACTCTGGAGACATTCAAAACCTGCCTGGATGCCATCCTGTGCAACCTGCTGTAGATGACCCTGCTCAGGCAGGGGAGTTGGACTAGATTATCTCCAGAGGTCCCTTCCAACACCTGTGATTCTGTGATCATTTGACTGTTACTACTCTAACTGAAAAAAATGAGAAGTTAAAAATCTGAACTTCCTCTCCCTCCAATTCTTTTTTTCTGCAAAGTTCTAAAGGGAACAACAAAAAGTCTTTCAGGTAGAGAAACTCCTCCACTCAGCAGCAGAGCTCCAGGAGGAGGTAAGTAAGTTGAGGAGTATCAGTGAGTTTGAGAGAGAGACAGACTACTAGAATTGCACCCAACCTTCCCTGGGACAGGCCCACAGGCAGACAGGACACATGACACAAAGGATTCCCTATCCTCTCTTCACCCAGCAGAATGTGGTGACACAAGGGATAGGGGGCAATGGTGACAAGTTCCTGCCCAGTGCAGCAGGCTCACCTCCTCCGTGACTACCCCACCTTCCCAGCTGCCCTTGCAGGATAGGTACAAGGCTCTCCAAGTAGAACCAAACAATGATGAGGACAATGGTTCATCTACGTCAGAGAAGTCACCAAGGTTAAGTCAGCCTATACCCTGCATCAAAACTGCTTCCATAAAGAAAAAAAGATGGGTCGCTGTCATAGGAGACTCTCTCCTGAAGGGAAGAGAAGGCCCAATGTGCCAACCTGACCCATTTCCTAGGGAAGTTTGCTGCCTCCCTGGGGCCTGGGTTAAAGATGTGAAGAGAAAAATTCCTACCCTGGTAGGGCCCTCAGGTTATTATCCATTATTGATTTTTCATGTAAGCAGCAATGAAGTTGCAAAGAGAAGTCCGAGGGCAATCAAGAGAGACTTCGGGGCCTTGGGACAACTGGTTAAGGGATCAGGAACACAGGCAGTGTTCTCCTCTACCCTTGTAGTTGCAGGGAATGATGAGAGAAGAAACAGGCAGACCCAGCTGATCAATACCTAACTCTGAGACTGGTGTCACTGGAAGAATTTTGGGTTTTTTGATCATGGGTTGGTCTGCTGGCAACAGATGGGGTACACCTGTTTCAAAGAGGGAAAAGGATCTTTGTGCAGGAGTTAGCAGGGCTCATTGAAAGAGCATTAAACTGGATTTGAAGGGGAAAAAGGATAAAACCAGGCTTGCTAGAGATAGGCCTGGGGACAGCATGCCAGTGGCTGACGGACGGTGTGCTAGGGAGGTCCTTTTTTCTGCTATCTCAGTGGAGGTAGGGGATGGAGATGCACATGGCAGCAAAGTCACAAGGGTTATGGATGTGATAGAAACCACGGAAGCACCTGAGAATAGTCACAGAGGAATTAGGGCTTCTCCCCCCAAAAAGGTGGCAGGATCAATAGCCCAACTGAAATGCATCTACAACAGGGCATGCAGCATGGGTAACAAAGAAGAGGAGCTGGAAGCCATGGTGCAGCTGAAAAAATATGATACAGTTGCAATCATGGAAACATGGTGGGATGACTCACACAACTGGAGTGTTGCAAGGGACAGCTATAAAGTCTTCAGAAGGGACAGGCAAGGAAGGAGAGGCTGTGGGGTAGCCCTGGATATGAGGGAGTGTTTTGACTATTTAGAGCTGGACAATGGTGATGATAGGGTAGAGTGTTTATGGGTAAGAATCAGGAGGAAATACCAACCAAGGCAGATATCATGGTGGGAGTCTGTTATAGACCACCCAACCAGGATGAAGAGGCAGGCAAAATATTCTATAAGCAGCTGAGAGAATTCTCAAGATCACTAGCCCTTGTTCACGTGGGGGACTTCAACTTTCCAGATGTCTGCTGGAAATACAATACAGTGGAGAGGGAACAGTCTAGGAAGTTCCTGGAGTGTGTGGAAGTGAGCTAACTAGGGAAGGTGCCCCACTGGACCTGTTGTTTGTGAACAGGGAAGGACTTGAGAGCGATGTGGTAGCTGGAGGCTGTCTAAGGCATAACAATCAGGAAAAGACAGAATTTTCGATTCTTAGAGAAGTAAAGAGGGGGGTTAGCAGAACTACCACCTTGGATTTCCAGAGGGCAGACTTGCCTGTTTAGGAGCTTGGTTGAAAGAGTCCCTTGGGAGGCAGTCATGAATGGGCAAAGGAGTCCAGGAAGGCTGGACATTCATCAAGAAGGAAATCTTAAAGGCACAGGACCAGGCTGTCCCTATATGCTAAAAGATGAGCTGGCAGAGAAGAAGACTGAACAGTATGAACAGAGAGATTTGGCTGGAACTCAGAACAAAAAGGGAAAAAAAGGAAATTTTATGACCTTTGGAAGGAGGGGCAGGCAGCTTGGGAGGACTACAAGAATGTTGTGAGGTTATGCAGGGAGAAAATTAGAAGGGCTAAAGCCCAACTGGAACTTAACCTGGTTACTGCTGTAACAGACAATAAAAAATGTTTCTATAAATACACCAGCAATGAAAGGAGAACTAAGAAGAATCTCCATCCTTTATTAGATGCAAGGGGAAACATGGTGACCAAGGATGCAGAAAAGGCTAAGATACTTAATGTCTTCTTTGCTCAGTCTTTAACAGTAAGACCAGTTGTTCTCCGAGTACCCAGCCCCCTGAGCTGGACGACACGGATGGGGAGCAGAATGGAGCCCCCAGAATGCAAGGGGAAATGGTTAGTGACCTGCTACACCACTTAGACACACACAAGGCCATGGGGCCGGATGGGATCCACCCAAGGGTACTGGGGGAGCTTGCAGAAGTGCTCACCAAGCCACATTCCATCATTTATCAGCAGTCCTGGCTAACAGGGGAGGTCCCAGTTGACTGGAGGTTAGCAAATGTAACGCCCATCCACAAGAAGGGCTGGAAGGACGATCCAGGGACCTACAGGCCTGTCAGCTTGACCTCGGTGCCAGGGAAGGTTATGGAACAGATCGTCTTGAGTGCCATCACATGGCACATGCAGGACAACCAGGCGATCAGGTCCAGTCAGCAGGGGTTCATGAAAGGCGGGTCCTGCTTGACTAACCTGATCTCCTTCTATGACAAGGTGACCCACTTAGTGGGTGAGGGAAAGGCTGTGGATATTGTCTACCTGGACTTTAGTAAAGCCTTTGACATCATTTCCCACAGCATTCTCCTGGAGAAACTGACTGCTCATGGCTCAGATAGGCATAGTCTTTGCTGGGTCAAAAACTGGCTGGCTGGCCGGTGAACCCTAAGAGTTGTGGTAAATGGAGTTAAATCCAGTTGGTGGCCAACCACAGGTGGTGTTCCTCAGGGCTCCATATTGGTACCAGTTCTGTTTAATACCCTCATCAATGATCTGGATGAGGGGATCGAGCGCAACCTCAGTCAGTTTGCAGATGACACCAAGTTGGGCGGGAACGTCAACCTGCTTGAGGGTAGGAAGGCTCTACAGAGGGATCTGGACAGGCTGGATCAATGGGCTGAGGCCAACGGTCTGAAGTTCAACAAGGCCAAGTGCCGGGTCCTGCACTTGGGTCACAACAACCCCATGTAGCACCACAGGCTTGGGGAAGAGCGTCCAGAAAGCTGCCCAGCAGAAAA
>VYXH01012407.1:30969-100182 GCA_013397275.1 Burhinus bistriatus | reverse complement strand
TGGACTGCTTATGCCCTGCTATGTTGTCCCTCCAATGGATATTGGGGTGATTGAAGTCCCCCATGAGGAGCAGGGCTTGTGAATGTGAGGCTGCTTCTGTCTTTCTATTGAGGGCCTCATCTGCTTGGTCTTCCTGGTCAGGTGGCCTGTAGTAGACCCCAACTGTAATGTCACCTGTTCCTGCCATCCCTTTAATCCTGACCCATAAGCTCTCGGTCAGTTCCTCATCCGTCCCCAGGCAGAGCTCCATGCACTCCAGCTGGTCCTTGACATAGAGGGTGACACCCTCTCCTTGTGTCCCTTGCCTGTCCTTCCTGAAGAGCCTGTACCCTTCCATTCCATCAGTCCAGTTATAGGAGCCATCCCACCATGTTTCTGTGATGCCAATAAGATCATCGCCCTGCAGGTTTGCGCACATCTCTAACTCCTCTTGTTTGCTCCTCATGCTACATGCATTTGTATAGAGTCATTTAAGTTGGGCCCCAGGATGAGAGACAAAGGGTAGAAACTGAAACAAGAGAGGTTAAAAGGGATATGAAGAAGAATCTTTTCCTCATGAGGACAGACAAGAAGTGGAATGGGTCATCCATAGAGGTTGTACAGTCTCTGTCCCTGGAGGTTTTCAACACCCGACTGGAAAAAGCCCTGAGCAACCTTGTTTGACCTCTTAGCTGACCACGCTTTGACCAGAAAAGTGGACTAGAGACCTCCTGAGGTCTCTTCCAATCTGAACTATTCTATAAGCCCATCCCTGCTCTGTGTCCCTGCTTTATAATGTACTTCACAAACACCGGTGAGGTGCAGCAATAAAAAGAAATAAGAATAACAGGATTGTCCCTATCTCAGGATGTGAAAGGTCATGTCCATGGCCTTTGTGCCAGTAGATGGTACTAGCTGTAGAAGAGAGTTCAAGCATCTTCAAAGTCCTGATCCAAAATTAGGTTGGCACTGCCACTTGGTATTGCTCTAAGAGCCTGATATTAGTACAGGGAACGTGCTAAGTTAACCATAACTTGAAGTTTTTTTTCATATTCTGCAAAAAAAAAAGGTGGAAGTGCTTCTGTCTGAGTGGCTGAGGGAAGTTTTGGTAATTGAAAGCATCCTTGTCCAGAAGGTTTCGTGATGACAGCAGATGAGATGTGGCGTGGTCTGGTTGGACACTACTATAAGTGTATTTATCAGCAACAAAGATGACTTGCACAATCAGGTCAAGATGTCTCCTCTGCTCTCAAGTCCACCACAAAAGAAGTATGAAAGAAAGACACATCTAGCAGGTTCTGGCCTTTGATCCATGACTATGTCATGCAGAAAGTATAAGTAAATTCTTTCACTTAGCATGAATGGCTCAGAAGTTCTGATTAACATTTAGCTACCCTCTCTATTATTAGCCAGAGTTTTTATAAGTGGTTGCAGTTATCTGACTGGCTTTTCCTCACATGGGTGTCTCATTGCTGCATGTGATCTTGCTCCAACTGCCTTAAAAATTGTCTTCACTAATGAGGGGTCTTATGACCCATTATAATTGTACTGTTGTACATTTTAACTTTCCTCACAAAATGGCTGATGTACATTACTAAAGCTTTTAAACACTTATATACAGCTAAGCTAGGCTACTTCAACACAGTTTAACTGGAACTAATCCTGGAGGTCATTCAGAAATTCTAGCAACCGAGAAATGAAGCTGAGCAACGCAAATCACACATGCATTTGGCATTGCACATTGAATGCAGCCATATTCCAGGTAAAATTATATATTATCGTCTTATCCATTCATTGATAAACAATGCTGAATATTTTTTTTTATTAAATAGGATGCTAGCTATGAGTCTAATTATACATCTAGAAGAACAATGTTGTAAGCAGTATCTTTTTATCTAGACATACCTTCAAATACTTATGTCAAGACATTAAAGGTAGTGTATTCTTTAAATGTTCACCAGTACTTGAGTTTGGTAAACCAATAAAACATAAAAAATAAAATTAGAAGATTCATACATAAAATTATTCATAATAAAATTAGAACATTCATTTATTTATCAAGTCTTTCCTCATACTTGTAAAGAAGGGACAAATAGAACAATTTTTTTGGAGACAGAAGAAAAGACTATTTGCTTTGCAGTAGCCTCATCTGGACATAGTAAGAGCCTAAATTTCACAACTTAAAGTTATATACTGCAGATGTGTCATCACAGATATAGGCATAGGTATAGGCAGAAAGCAGTCATAATATTCACAAGTTTGAAGGTTTGAAGCCTTCAGAGTTATAAAACAAGGATTTTTTCTCAGTATTAGCATGGTCATTTTCTAAACAGTAAATACTTAACCCTGTGCATATATCTATAAGACTTCAGAGGATTGCTTAGAAAAATGTGGCTGAACAAAACTCTCCCAATTGCAAGTACTCTTTTCAAGATGTTACAAATCACCAATGCAACCTTGAATATGTACTAAAGCTAAACAATAAAAAACAAACAAATCATGATTCTTGCAGCTATATACTTAGTAACTCATGGCCATTTTCTCATCTTTCTTTAAGTTTTTCTTCATACTGGCAGTATAAAAAAGGATAGCAGTAGACTCAGTCTGTCTTGATGATGTTCCTTTGCTCTTTGCTGTTAACAAGAGTCCAAAAATACAATCTGAATACTCTATCATTTCTAAGTGCAGGAATAACACTGACTTCAGTGCTGCCATTCTACCCACTGAATTGTTGTTTAACTCTCCATAGTGCCTTGTGCTTACTGTTCCTCTTCTAGCTTTGGGCAGAATGATAGGATTGTTTCATTATAGCTTTTTTTCTGGTGTCAAAAACTTTTTTTTAAAAAAGTATTTTGTGAGATAAAAGCCAATGACAAAAAAGTAAAAAAGATATTGTCGTGGTTTGGGCCAGATTGGCCCAACCACTGGAACGACAGATGCTCACTCTCTCTTGCTCCTCTCCCAAAGGGAGGCAAGAGAGAGAGAGAAAANCTATAAACATGGGTCTTATCACTCTGAGAGTGAACAGTTTTCTGCACAACATGCTGTTAATTTCAGCAGTTAGAAGAGGCCCAGCTAAAAAGTAAAGTTACTGAATAAAATTGGTTCTGTTTTACCTCAAACCAGGACAGATATCTTATCAGAAAGTCTACCAAAATCTGGTAAAGTAGAAAGCCTAACAAGGCTTTTAGAAATTATATTTGTTGTTCATATTCTGTTTACCATTTGTGCTTCAGCTATTGAAGGCTTTTTTATAGAGCAAAGCAAATACAGAAACAAAATAATTCAGAAAGAAGGGATGTTAGTCAGCCTAGTCAAGAGTAAATCTTGATGAGGTCAGTTCAGAAAGTTTAAAAAACAGAGGCCAGTTGAGAAGAAAAAACTGAACAACAGTGCAAAAGATGGCAATGTTTAGATTTCTTGATGTATTAAAGTGTAATTGCATGTTGTTCTTTGCATTTGAATTTTTCCATAAAATGGATTAAAAGGAAGAATGAATTCAGAAAAAGTGAAGGTTCATAGGTAGAACACTGAGGATCACCTTCACTCTTCTCACTATTCAGATGGATTTAAAGTGGATATGAAGAGATCACAGGACCAGTGAAGATGCTGGACCACTTTGGATGCTTCTCAGTGGGGAGATACAATCTCAGCGGTGCCACAGTGGAAACATTTCTTACAGACATGAGATACTGAGTGTGAAGAGCACTTAGCTATCTCTCTCCCATTATTGTTATTGATTCAGGTTCACACCAAAAGGAGCTTCGGAAACCTTTAGTGGAAGAAGTCCACTCTGGGTAAGAATCAGTAGATATATTTGAAATTTCAAAATCAGAAACAACTGAGACACTGAAGTAAAATTCAGGTCATCAAATGGGATGTGAATTGAAGACTACGTCAAAACTGTTATCTAATGAACAACCAAAGTTAGAGCAAAAGGAGACCACCCAAATATTGCTAAATTCAAGTGAAACACCAAAAATCTTTGAATCTCAAAGTAATACTGAAAAATTCTTAAACAAAAGAAGGCTTAAAAAATTCTCCCTAACAACTCCATTGATAGGTATTAAACTGTTTTCTTGGTTATTATTTAAACTAGTTAAAATATTAATTATTTTTAAAAAATATTATATTCTCAAATTTATCAGGATCCAAACATTACATTGTGTTATACTTTTTTAAAAGGAAAGTCATAACATTTAAATAGGTTTCTACATTTATAATTTCTGTCAATTCCACCCAGAAGTCAGCTTGTCTTTTTCCTGACAAAGGTGACAATTGTTGAAATATTTGAGATTACAGAAGCAGTTCCAAGTTCTGTTTTTTTAAAAAATAATATCTTATGCCTGTTTTGATTCTCCAGAAACATTAGAGTTTGAAGAAGGAAGTGTAAAGCTATAGTAGTGACAAAATCAATCTGATTACAGTGTAATAAGAACTACATACGGAAACTTTAGCCTAATCATCATTAATGTATGCAAAACAGAGAAGAATTTGGCTTATAGACTGTTAAGAAAAATGACTTTAGAAGTTAAGACAGAGTTCCAGTTCCTGACCTCCAGAACAAACTATTAACTTACAGATCCACCTGGCACCAAATGGGACTGTCTCCATTGTAGAGTCAATTGTGGATCATTATTTAAGCAATATGAGTTAAATCTAGACCTTCAGAATAGTGTAACCATCTTTTACATGTCTTTTTAAGTCTTTTAATATCTTTTCTATTTTTCTCATACTTCCAGGTTGTTACATCTCCATCCGATTGAGGGTCTGGGGGAGGTTCATAATAATTCCAAGCGTGAGATTAAGACACAAATGAGGTCAAATGCCATTCACTAGGGCTTTACTGTTATTTCCCAGCAGCAGTCACTGAGATGAGCCATAGAGTAAAGGCAAAAGTAGAGAAAAGGTAGAAAGAAGAAGCAGTGTTACGGAGCACAGCAAGAGTACAGTCACGACCACAGGCCAGCGGCATCTCAATGGTCTTCTGGAGTCAGCGGCATCCCATTGATCCATGATTTTCACGTCATGATGGTGGCAAGCATCCCAATTGGGGTAAGGCACAGTACTAGTTTATAGTCTCTGCTGACTTGCAGTTCGGCCTATCAGCACTATGGTCACCTTTGCTCAACAAATCATCGTTTGACACAGTCACTGTATAGACTTTTCTGCCTTTGTCGCTTGGGCAGCACAGCTGTGAGAAACAGGAGACCCTTTTCCTGCCTTTGTTACCACGTATGGCAGCAGGTGAACTTTGAGACATCTTGTTTTTCTGTCAGTCTCCTACATAGGTGTAAGAACTACCTAGTGCTCTGGTAGCAGCATTACACTATCTTTAAAAAAAAATAAAAAATTTCTGTATGCTATAATCAAAGCCTTAAATATCTATGAAGAATAACATGGGCAAGTACATGCATAAGGTATGCTAATTAATTCATAAGTGGTTCCTCCTGTTACTGAGTTACATATAACTGTAAAGTTGTGATTTTTTTAAATGTCATAGCCAAAATTCCATTTCATATGAGAAAACACTATTCTTCTAAAAATCATAAGTGAATCTCATAAAATAAGTATGTTTCCACAGTGATTCAAAATTTCATAAGGGTCTGAAACAGTTGAGTTGCATGTGCTAGGGTGCATGGGTCCAGTGGCTCCCAGGGGCATCAGGACAGGGTCTGGCAGCCAGGGCCCATCCCACCACCCAGATAGGAGCAGGGCAGCCAGGGGGCACCAGGGGCAGTCCCAGCCCCAGGCACTGGGCACCTCCTGGGAGATGGACTGAGGCCTGTCTGGGATGTAGGCCCATGGGTGAGGTCAGGATGAGGCCTCGTAAGGGTACCCAGCATCTGGGTCTGTATCAGAGGGGGCCATGGTCAGGCTCATGGATGTCTGCAACGCACCAGAAGCTGAACAGTAGAGGGTCAGCCTCAATCAGCTCCCACAGGAAGGAATTTGGCCCTGGCTGAGGGCCACAGTCCTGCAGTGGTGTCTGGGAGCCCCTGTCCTGGATAAGCAAAGGAAGAGGTCCACCCTCAGCTGCTCTGTCTCTAAGGTGTCCTCAGCCCCAGCAGCCAGATTGCCAGGGGGGGGGATGCTCTCAGGGTGCTAACATGAAGCATAACTGTCCAGGTAGCATGAACAGGGTTGAGTTTCATTTGATACTGGTCTGAGTAACTGTCCAGTAACTTTTTTGTACTCATGTTATACTGTTAGGATGGTGTTCTCCCCTCAGTACTTTTTTGACAAGTTGAATATTATCGGTACAGGCTTGATACAGCAGTAGCTACAATTGCTTGTTCATGCTGCTGGAACCAACATCCTAGCTCCATGCTGAAGACATGCAGTCAGAAGCGGTGGCCTTCTAAGATCCTGGCAGATTCAGAAATTTTGTGAAACTTTCCCAGTAGGACTTGAATAGTTGCTTACCCATGGCTATGTGTGCTGAGTTTTCTTACTCATCTGCACTACAAAGTTAAAGTCTCAACAAAAGCTTGTCCAAGGCTACATCCTAGCTCTCCTCCGCACAGAGGTTTCAAGTCTACAGCTTTGGTGGCAGAGAGTTTTGTGCAGTTATTGGGGTACTTGGTTTCTTGTTCCTTGGATTCAGAGAAAGGCTAGACAAAGAGAAATTATCTTAGGATGATTGTCTTGACACCGTATAGGACTTAAAAATATCACTAAAAAGCATAGGAAATATTGCTAAAAGAGGATGCCAGACAAGTTTGTTATGTGAAACATAGTCTGGAGGCATCGCAGATAAGATAGAAACATTCCCAACATAACAATGTAAGTAAAGGGAAATGTTCACAAAGCATATTCTGCACAGGGATAAAAAAATCTTTTTTTTAACCATGGAGAAGAGCTAAACAGTTCCAAAATACTCATTCTGACTTCTAGTTTCACGTGTAGTCTACAGCTCCCTTAGCCTATTTGATTCACCCATTTGTTCTCCATCCAAGCAGTACTTTTTTCCTGAAAAAACCCAGAAACAAACCCAAAACTGATAATCTCTTTTACTTAATACTTTTTTTTAAAAAAAAGTGTGATTTGTTTTTATTCTATTTTATCAAACTTTACAACCTTCTAAACTATTCCTGAAAGTGTTTGATTGTTTAACCTTAAGATAAGATCAGGTGGCTATGATGATTTAGTTAACTCTTAACTTGTATTTCCTACATCCTTTTTTTTTTTCTTCCTAAATAATATTCGGTACTCTAATTGGGTCTGTGAACAACAGCTCTCATTAATTGTTCTTAACATTCATTATATTTCAAAGTAAATTCCCTTTGCTTCTGTAGGCTGCTTTGTTTCTCTGTCTACCATCTGTTTTGTACTGAGGTGTATCAGCTATAATTAGCAGATAAAAATCTCAACTTAAAAGTGGTTTCAGTGTTCAAAGGCCAACTTTAAATTCACTACCCATGCACCTTTTTCTCAGATAACTGAACGCTTTGAGATGAACAGACAATATGGAGATCTTTTTTGTGTGCATGTGTTTGTTGTACAGTAAGTAGTTCTCCAGGAAGAATTTCAAGGAGAAGTGGAGATAAACCTTGATGGTTTACTCAAGTATTGGAAACAGCATAGAGGGAAAAACAGCAAGAGCTCAACTGGATGCAAGACCTGAACTTACTCAAAACTGTAATCTTTGAATTGGGTATATAATTGTGCACATGATGAAGTGGATAAAAAAGTAATGTAAATTATAAATCAAAGGCCAGCAATAAATAGCCATTTATGAAGCCATAACTTTGAAAAGTTTGATTAAACATATTTTTCAAGTGCCAAAGTTGAATTAATAGAGGTACCACAGGGCACAACTTGACCTTTATTTTTATTGCAAATGTCAGAAATACTGAATGAATTTGCATGCCATAAGTTAGAAGAACTGCTTTAATTTTGCCCATACAAAGATAATACTAGTTTAATATGTTCATAGCACATGCAATACTGCATTCAGAGCTTTAGGGAAAGTTATATCACACAACTGAACTATGATTTATGGTAAGTTAAACAGCTTTATATTTCATTAGGATTCTCCTAGCATTGTAAAATGTTTTGGAGACTTCATTTGGAAATTTTTCAGTGAAGGACTCAACCCATGTCTAAGATTTCTTTGTAGGTGTATTATTAAGCATGTGATTCTTGTAGTGCTAGTGGCTCAATGGGAGCTTTGCCTGAATAAGGCTTGTGGGATCAAATCATACTAAAATGCAAATTTACACCTGTAAACAGAAATAGATGCATTTCATTAACTACAACATATAGCTGCTATATCAAGGGTAAGAAATCTTTGAAGTTACATGTCTTTTGTACAGTTTAACCCCAGATTATTTTTTCTCATTTCCATATTTCTTTTAATAATATTTGTGCACTTAACTTACAGGGCATCCTAAATCTAAAAAAAAATAATCTCTATAAAGCTTCTGAAGCACCCCTGCACAGTTGAAGTCTCCAGGTAATAAATTTTAGTAGTAATATTATTCCTTTTAACATTCTGAAAAATGTAATAGGTGTAACTGAATGAGATATAAATGGAAAAATAGGCTCCTAAAGTAAGTGTGCACTAAATTAATTGTTACACTGAAGTCAGAGTTAAATTAGAAGATTAAGGTCCAAAATATTATTCCAGTGAAATACTTGACCAGAATAGAAACAAGAATGGATGAATGGATGGAAAGGTGGATGAATGGATAGAGAGAGAGAGAGAGAGAGGTAGATATGTTAGATAAAAATGTCCATGTAGACTAATGTACAGCTGTCATACAAAATAGATTGTCCAATATTTATTTCAAAATCTGAATTAAAGTTCACCAGATCCTGAAACTTCTGTTTCCCTCAAAATTTGGTTTGCTGCTCCAAGATTAGAACACAATAGAAACTTAATGTCAAAGAATGCTTCACGTTTTGTTTTGGTATAACTGAAAAGGCATTGTAGCAAATTTCTTTTGATGGCCATCTGATGTTCCAATATATATGTCAACTAATTGTCTAATAACTTTAGTTAATTAATGGAATTTCTCAAACTTTTAAAAACCCCCTCTTCTCAAAAACCTTTCAAAATCAAAATATTTCTTTCATGAATTCTTGTTCAGTCATATTCCCACGATACTTCAGTTTCCTCCTGATCCCCTTTTCACTTCCAGGGACTGGATCCTACACTCTTCCACCTCAGCATGATTCTTTCAATCTATTTCTCAGAATAGACTCTCTTGAATCTTAAAATTGAATTACACAAAAGCATTCTTTTCTTTTCTATGTCGCAAGTAAATGTATTGCATTTTCTTCTTTTTTTTTGCACTGCTTTAAGCTTTCAACTCAGCTTCAGGAACAAACTGATTTTTTAAAGTACAATAGCATTGTAAAAAATAGGTACACAGTGAACTCATCAGTATTCTGACATATAGGTACTTGAAGGATCAGGATCTTAATGGCTGCAATTATTTACAAGAAGCATCCTTCAGTAACACTCCTTCAGAAATGAGGCATGTCTATCTGAACTGAAATCCTGTACTTCCATTTACACAAGCTAGATAATCATCTTGCAGTAACAGTTTCTCTTACAGGCCTCAAACACAGCAATTCAATCTCAGCGGGGTCTTCCTTGGTTCACAAACCAATCAGTAGCAATCAGTAGTTCTTTTTATAAGGCCTTACACTGTTGAAGCACCTCTAGTTCTTATACAAAATTCAGGTAGCAGGTCTCTTATTAATGATGATTCCAGTTGAGATGACAGATACCTGGCTCACATTCAAAATTCTTTCCATGAAAAAGTTAGTTATGAGCAGAAAATACTACCTGCCTTCAGAATACTAAACACGTGATACAGGATTATTCCCTTTAAATTCTGTGAATATGTATTTATACATCAATGTAGGAGAGAAGTTCTTATTGTAATTATTACCATAACCATATAATTTCATTTTCTCTACCTATATGTATTTGAATCTCCTACTTTTCAGTTCAGTAGACAAACATCTGTATTGCAGTTCTCTAAAACAAGGTCTCAGCCAAAAATCTTATCTGTAAAATGGAATAAAAATAAGGCCTTGATGAGGTCCTTCATTTACAAACAAATTTAATTTATCATTTCCCTGACTGGATTAGTAAGCACCTGAAAAACAATTGGACGATTATATTGCTATGAAAATTTGATTGACTCTTGAAATTAATAACATTGCTACCAACCACAAGCACAGAAGGAAACAAAATAATCAATTACTTAATTAACACATTGTAGAAGAAAAAGCTGCCTTGTCAGAACACTTCAATCTGAGGGACACATACCAGTTCAAAAAGTTCTTGAGATTTTTATATTAAAAAAAAAAAAATGTAATTTGAAATATCTGAACCTTTAAGAGATTCTGTATTAAATTGCATCATAATAGATAAGGAAGATTAAGTCCTCACAGCTAGAAACAAGAAGTTACACAGGTACAATTATAAATCTTGACGTTGGTTATGTAATCAACTACAGTATAATAAGGTGGTAAGAAATAGCCAACATAGATATGTAAAAATGAAATAGTATCAAAGAAAGATAATGTTGTTCTATGACAGGATAACTAGTGAATAAGAAGGAAGCAGCAGGTATGATATGGATTTCATGCAATAAGAGGCAGTTCATGCAACATTGTCATATGCAAACTAGCAAAATGTGGGATGGATTAAATTGCTCTATGGTGGGTACGGAACTGACAGAAAAGCCATCTGCAAGATGTGATTTAAAAAAACTGATTTCTTACCACATTTTGACACCATTTCAAACAGCAAAACCAGGAGTCTGTATGACTCTCACCTCTAAAATTTTAATTTAAACCGTGAAACACTACATTGAGAAACTTTGTCAGTCATGCCAAGTTAGAAAGAGTCAGGAAGACTTCTGGATGACAGAATTAGAATTCAAAACAATCTTATGCTTCGGAACAATGCTAACTAATCAACTAAATTTGTTGTAATAAAGGGAAATGCAGAGCATTGTGTTCAGAAAAAGAAATCAACTGTCCATAGGTAAAGTGCATAATGATTATTGTGGCTTGCAAAATAAAGCCATCTCATTCCAGGATATATTAAAAGGAATGTTTTTAAGCAAGATACTAAGAAAATTATTTTTCTGCTCTATCAATTTTCCTGAGACTGTGTCAGGTGTTCTACATACATTTGGATCATAACAACTTAAGAAGGATAGTGACCAATTACAGAAAATAAGACAAAATTTTTAAAAGCAACAGGTTTGATCAAAGATTAAGAAATCATAATCTTTGAAGAAAGATTCAATGAATGTTTATTTTCTAAGGAAAAAATACTGAAGGAGTAATGTAACAGTCTTCAAACAATTAAACATGGTCATGAGAAGGATGGTGAAGAAGTGTTATCCATTCTGCTATATACAACAATAAGTAATTATCTTAAATTACAGCTAAAAAGTTACAGATTATAAAATAGGAAATATGTTCTTACTGTAAAATTAATTATGCATTTATAAGGGACATGCACAATGGTGGAATCACAGCTTCATTAGATCTTTAAATAAACAATTTCGACAAGCATTCATCAAGAATAACCAAGGTTTACAATCTTACAATTCAAGGGCTGGACTAAATGACTCATGAGACCCTTCTGAGCCCTCCATTTTCCTGATTCCTGTGTTTTATTAATTTTCATATTAAAGGGAAAATATTAGCTAGGAGGGATGAGTGCTGATTTCAATCAGAAAAGGAACTCTTTATTATTTATAATACATTTAAAAACAACCCTTAACACTCAAAATTAATCATAGGCATTATCTTATTCTCCAATTTGAAATGGATTTGCTTAGAGAGAATATTTAATAATGTGTACTGTTCCTAGAGCAATCTGAAATACAGACGATTATCCTGTTTCCCAGATGAAGGCTCTATACAATTACTTGGAGACACAGCTTCTTCCTGCTCTTTCTCTGTCCTTGACAAATTCTTTCCTACATAAAGACAAGTGCTATCACTTTATCCATCTAGGGAAATGTGGTGTAGTCTTCCCCACTTTCTAATCCAGTCAGTCTCCAATCTGCTAGGCTGTTTGAAAATCCTAAGGCAGAAGAAGGCACTATATTTTCATTTCCCATATGTGAAAGAGTGCTCTAGTGCATGGTTATGACATTATCTCCTTATTCATCTGTGTTTTAAAATAAATGAAACCTTTTACAGCATGTTGTGAAAATTTTCATCTTTTTTTTTTTTTCTTTTCTTTCTTCCACCTGCTTAGAGAATTTAGGAAGAAAAAAGTTTAGTTATTAAGAAAACATCTAGAGAGAGTTATTCTGTAGTAAGGGGAAACTGACAGTTTTCACATGTTCCACACATGGATATTCACCTTAGAAGGTAGGTACAGACAAGGACCGTGACTTCCAAATAGCTAAGCTATAAAGAAATCTGAAAGTATGCCTGAAGACTGTACAACTTTACAGACCTCCTTCATTCCACACATCTTACTGCCTTATACATAGCTTTACTTTATAAAACTTGTGGGTTTCAGAATGTTGTAGGATGAGCATAATCTGCTGACGTAGCTTCAATGATTCCATTCTGCATCCAACGCCCATGGCTATCCCAGATGAGGGGCACGATATAAGGTCATACCCAAGGATTCAGATCTCCCTCTTGAGAATAACTTCTCCGGAAGATTTCTCACTCAGAAGGTAAACGCATTAGAACCACAGTGACATTCATATAATACTTAAATTACTAGAGGCTTTCAACATTTCCTTAGACTAGTCTTAAGTGATAATGGAAGCTTTTCACCCTTTCACAGCAAGCTTCAGCAGAGCCAGAAGATAAATAAGAACTATTTCTCATTACTTTATTTCTGATATCTTAATTTTTATGACAGGTAAATAGAAATCATCAACTCCTAACATATAAAATTTTTCTACCATGATATCAAGTTTAACATAAGAGATTTATGCTTTATGTAACTATTAGAAAAACATTACTTGACTTCAAATCATAAATTTTACTATTTAACCTTCCTATAAAATTATGCGTAAGAGTGTAACTATTTTCCAAAGACATGAGCAACACTATACTTTTGCAATATGTGGTATGAAAGGTTTTGTATTGTGTTTCAGCTATGAAAAAGTCCAAGCAGTCTGTTAGATTTTGCCTTGTGAATGCCTAAAAAAGTATATATAAAGTTGTAAAACTGTATTTCAGTGTAACATTAAATTGAATCAATATTGTATTTCAATATAATATTGAAAATACATATTGTACCATAAAAAGATTCATTTCCCCAGAAATAGCTATCAGAAAGTTTGAGGCTACACAGAATTATGCTTATAAAAGGTTCCTTCTCTTTTGAGATTTATTTATTTTTATAAACAAATTAAAAAGGACTTTTATATCTATATTGTTTTAACCAGAGACTAAAATAGTTCATCCTCAGAACTGGACTCTGTCTAGTTTTAATTATCCTAGTGTATGAAGACAGATTCATTTAGTACTGGGGAAGTATGATTCTTTATAAATTGATGCAGATGTGGTACAATAACACCAGGTTTTCAACCTCTTCTTCCATTAATTATTTGTGTACTGTTCTGAAAATGCAAACTACTGGAAATTTCCCATCGCAAGAAAACAAAAACCCTTCCATAGAAGTGCTTCTTTCTCCTCAGACTTGGTCCATTTCAGTGAATTTGTTTAGTATGTATTCTGGGCAAGTTTAAAAGCCTTTTAATTTTTCATAACATGGAAATTAGATTTATTATATACAAAAAAAGTTAAATATTTTGAGCAAAAACATTTTATTTTTGCAGTCACTGAATTGTCTTTGTCCATCAAGTAGTTGAATTGAAGTAAACTAGAAAGTAAACAAAAAAGCTAAAAGTAGTAAATATCTTGTTCTATATATCAAAACTCAAATGACATCAGTCCATGATAGCTGTTTAGAGTACTAAACTTGTAGGTTAAAATTTTTACCACAGCTGTAAACATGATCTTGTAAACGTGAAGCTGGTGCAGCAGGAGAATCGGACATTGCAACAAGATTGGAATTGAAGATGTTTCTGTTGTTCTATTAACAGACCTCTATATACACCTCAAGCACATCTCTTCCTTCTTCTAGCAATCATAGTATCAATAAAAATGATGACATAGTTTGAGCTCCTAAATGATGTACTGTACTATAAAAGACACAAAGGAAATATAATAATGTTTACATTCATTGCAGCTATCGTGCCAAAGAAGCTATAGTGCCAAAAGTGACCCTGTATTCAAGGTAACTGAATTTTATGTTACAAACGTTTGCCGTTTATTAAATCTGTCATGCAATACTATCTCCTCAACTAATACTGAGATGTCAGCATGTCTCCTCTGACCAGTCTTTCTGCCAACTTTCTTTTTAAAGATAACAGGAACCTTTGGTTGGCCTTCATGTTCATTTTTCAGCAAAACTCATCCAGTTCCAGATACGCTATTCTGTTAAATGTCATTCTTTAGTTATCAGACTCAATACCCAGCATGTTACTGACAGCATCAGCCATCATAGTGTAATCTACTGCATCCAGAATTGCACAGTAAGTTTGTATTCATTAACAGAGAAAAAAAGACATACTGAACCAGCCAAATCAAATACAGATGGTTGGCCAAGCGTACAATTAAAAGTTGTAAGCATGGCAGACTTTGGTGTTTACCCTTCACTTCCGTCCACTCTTCGCATTTAAGGATTGATATTAACGAAGTAGTTGATAAAAGGTGTCTAATCTGAAAACCATTATACTAGCACATCAATATGTTCCTTTCAGGCTAATTCAACACAGCATGTTACAATAATGCACTGTCAGGCATTAGGCATTTTGCAACATAATTTGTTATGGGTACATTCTATGACTGTACATAGACAACATATGAACCAAATATTTGGCAGGTGGAGGTGACTCTTGTGAATTATTCATGAATGGCTTAAATCCATGAACCATTTATTATCTGCTCAGTACAACTCTATGTAAGTAGAAATTGTAATTTTAATTTTTTTTTTTAGGAAGGCATCAAATGAAATTTTGTGACTAAAAGCAGGGACTTGGTTGCCTGGCTGTTGTTGGTGTGTGTGTAAGCTTTGTATCTATAATAAGAAATATTCAAGCACATTCTCAATTTTTTGAGATAAATTAATTTTTTTTATCTTTTCTTTCATGGGCTATGAGATTTATTTATGCCTAAAATTATGACATTCAATGACATAGGTTTTTGTTCTTCAGTCTGCAAAAGTTTATAGAGAAATAACACCAACAAAGAAAAAGAAAAATATGTGGATTAAATTTTGGATGTGCTTTTTATTTTTGTTTATATTTTAAGTAGTTTACATTGGACACTAGACAAACCTGAGACAGATCAGTGACACATGTAACATAAAGATATTGAGGAGGTGTATTAAGTTATCTTCTAGTTCCGAAATTTCTTATCTAAACAGTACTTTTACGTGTTATATTCACAGTTATACATAACAGTGTCTCAATTTAAAATGTAGTGATTTTCTTATTGGAAATCCAACATGTATGTATGATCCCTCTGTGGAACTGTACCTACTTTATTGACAATAATTCAGCGTTGACATTACCATTGTACCCAGTGATGTAAAGTTATTAAAAATTAAGTCACTAAGTCCTCACTCTTTGTTATACTATACCAACAGCTTCAGTCTAGCAAATCTGTTAACTGTGTATATAATTTAATGTATATACATTGTAGTCATACCTTTGTTAAAGTCAATGACATGTCTCTTGAAGACTTCAAAGGGCGTCTGAGAGACTACATATGTTTTTCAAGTAGATTAATCCTATTACTCAGATGACTTAAAGTAGGGAGAAGTTTCTGTGTTCCTCTAGAACCGTTTTTTAGAGAGCACAATATTATAGTAGTAATCTGGAAAAACATAGCTTAACTCTCTTCAGAAAGCTGAAGCTGCAGAAGATGGAGTGGACTTGGGAGTTTCTCAGAAGAAACAAAATCATCAAAGCTACCAGATATCAAAAAATAGGAACAAAAAATGTCTCAGTCCTTATGCCAAAGTCTTTTTTATCATACTAAATGGGAGAACCTGTTTGCCTAAGAGCTTTACTTCTAAGGATTATTTTAAAGGATCAGACCCAAACGAACTGAAATAAAAATTCTAGTTTCAATTAAGGTGAGGTTTCAGAGAGTATTGTGGAAAAAAAATGAGTACAGTTTTCCTTTGTGCTTTTTGGATACCTTCTAATTCAAGAATATTAAAAAAAGTCTGCAGTGTACTATAAAACATATATTAATCTGTACGTTTAATTATGAAGAGCAGTAAATTGATAAAAATAGTCTGTGATTAATAATAAAAAAAGAATTAGCATTCAACTAAGAAGCTGCCAACTTTGCAGTCTGAGGACAAAAGTAATTTCTACCATCAGAAATATTTTTTTTTTTATTGAAAAGAAAGAATAATGCAGTTTCTACTTTCAGAAATATTCTAAAATCTTTTTAAAAACACATTTTTAAGGAGCTGTATTCTCATTTAGATTTCTTTGGAAACTTCCTAAACAAAGAAGAACACCAGTTTGATCAAATATTTAAGTAGTAAAATAGTGAATAGTGTAATTTTGTCTTCATTTCAACATTTAAAAAAAATTGTGTAACACTCTAAATACATAATAATTAACATTCATTCTGAAATGGATAAAATCTGCAGTCCTATACAAATGGGAAATTACTAAAACCTGGATAGATATGTGTAAAACTAACCAAAGAGTGTACTGACAGCTGAAATTTAAAAGTGGAATCATAAAACTTACTTCTCAGACACTCATCCCAAGCAAAATTAGGTCCATATTTTCTCTTTGTTCTAAGAAAGATACTTTTCTGATAATATATGTGAATTTGCCTATATGAAACACCTATCATGCAGATGCAATAGGTGAGACTGTCTATGAAGGAAAATAGTCCTTTGCCATTTCAATTCATAAGCTATTTTTTGTCTATGCAAAACTCACTTCCATTGAGACAAAAAAATTATATGCACAGATTTTATCTACATTAATATTTAATTCATAATAGTGTATTTTTTTAGTGAATCCTCCAATAGTTCCTACTTAGGCTACGTTGATACCTTTAGAAGGAAAAAACCTGGAATTGCTATATCAGATACAAATAAAATGCTCTAGAAACTGTGACAGTTCATGAAGGTCCAAAACAATGACTGGTGTTTCAATTGGTATCAAACTCTATGTTACAGTGGAAAACATTGGTTCAAGAAACCATATCAAATCTAGTTTAACCTAATTAACACCTGTTTCAATCCACGTCTGTTGTGTCAAATATTTATAACACAGTCATAACAAGACTCTTGCACTCACAGAAACATGCAGACATGGATGGTATCCGTAGATAAGCGGTTTTCAACTACTAGTTTGAAAAGCGTCTTAGTTCATCCAGATCACTACTACAGAGTTAAGAGCAGGAGAGTGCACTAAGAAAAAGGAGCCAGAAAGAAAACCATCTAGTGACACATTGCTATCTATATCTACATCAATTGGCAAGAAACATACATAGGAATGGCCGAAATTAAGTTGTTCTTTCCTGTCCATACTTTTTTTGAATTAAAAGTGTGAGTCTATGAGCTCTTTGTTATATATAAGAACGCACTGAATCTGAGGAACTTATTTTCACCATCATTTTCTAAGAGCACTGTCAGCCTTCTTTAGAATACCTTTTTCCTTTTCCTTTTCCTCTTCCTCTTCCTTTTCCTCTTCTTCTTCCTCTTCCTCTTCCTTTTTTTCCCCCAGTGACTTAGGAAGCAACACTCAGAAAGTAGTCACTAAACTGAAACATCTGTCTGCACTTACAGGTTATTTGTTTCACAGCTTGACGTTTAGCCTTGAAATATCTCTTCCTTTATGTGTTAACAGCATAGCAAAAGTACCTACCAATTTACATCTCTTTAGCAAATACACATATTCCTTTTGCCTATAGGAGTCGTCCTTGGAATTATTTTAGTATTATTGACAAGGAAACAGGTCTTCCTATAGTTGTTTTTTTTAGCACGGAGAAAATTTTCTATAGCTTGTTTTGAAAGATTACCATGTTTATAATTTTCTGTGCTTGCTATCCTTGAGCAAACCAGTAGTTTTGTAACCCAACACAGGTGCGTTGTCTCTTTTGTCAGAAATTTAGACACCAAAAACTATACAAATGGCCTTCAGAGCTGGTAGAGGTTGTCATAACTCAGACAAAACACTGCACAGCTCTTATTATTTCACCAGTTTGGAAAAGATTATGGCATATATCACAGCTACCTTCATTTTCAGGAAACAAATTTTTTAAGGAAAACTATGTTTCTAACACTTCTAACACAAAATATGAGATAATACAGATAAATATTACAAATTAATAGTTGATACGTTCATTTATGTTAGCATGCTTCCCAGGCTAGTATGTATAGTTTTTAGAACTTCTGTGAGCATTTTCTGATCTGAATAGGGATTTCTGGTGAGAATTTGAAATCATAAATGCTACAAAATACATACTTAAATGCTGCACAAACTCTACTGAAATTTACAGTGAACTGATACTTTTAAAAACATTGAAGTGTTTATCTTACTTTAAAGGGATTATCTTTATTTTTCTGGAATACCCAAGGCTGTGGGATGGCTGGTTATAACACTTTAGTGGGAATAAAATGAACATTAATTTAATAGTTCTGAATGTCTAACTAGGTCATCTAAAACCCAGACATATAATTCTGAGCCATTCAGCACAGGTTTTCTGAGTACTAGTCAAGAGAAATAATTACTTCTAGAACTACTTTTGTAGGATTTTAAATCTCCATCTAAAACACATCTGCAGAATAGATGAGGTGAGTCATCCTTTAGAAGCGCTATCTTTCTGTCATTGATCATTCAAGCAACAGAAGATAACTAGGTACTATACAGGCATCTGAAATGGTGTATTTCAATAGCATTTTTAAAATTGTAGTTTTCTTTTTCAAAAACTAGATATCATTAATACAAACCAGTCTTTAGTTTGAGTAGAGAGGTAAAACATGCTAAGACAAGACCAAAGTATTTGTTAAATGAATGTATTCTTAATAAACTGTTAAAAACATGTTTAAACATCCATGAGGAGGCTGATGAACATCACTTAAGAGTCTGAGCTAAGGTACTATTTCTGTTACATTCTCTGTATATCACCAATGGATTTGAGTGTATGCGCTCTCTTGTGTTACGTATGTTAATTCCAATGTAAAACTTATCTTCTGCCTCCAACTGCTTGATGCATCTTTTGAATTAATTCTAATGCAATGAACAGCGTTGGCTTTTGTTTTATTTTAACAATTCTTTACCTTGAAAGCATAAAACTCTTACCTTTTCATAAACTAGTATAAGTAATTCTTTAAAGGACATTTCATCATGTGGGATGCTGTTACATGAGAACATTCCACAGTCTGGTTGTCCCTTTGAATATTTTATAGCAACAGAAGTTTTTAAAGTTGAAACACTTCCATTTTAAGAAAAATGTTTTTCAGTCAGTTACAAATGTTTACTGTATTCTCTATTGTCTTCCCAAAGTTCTTTTCCAGGTAATAGGAAGCTGTGATTACCCAAGCCAAGATATAAAGTGTATTATCTCTGATTGAACAGACAACGCTATTTGGTTTTTGGGTTGCTTTTGATAAAACCTAGCATATGTGCCCTTTGTGTTAACTTATTTCAAAGAATAGTAATATTCCTGTCAGGAAGGAGGAGACTGGAAACATTTAAAAATATTTATGCATGCTAAGGTTTTGTGGCATCCAAATGAGAAGCACAGACGGTCTAGATTCCATGCATGAAAATTAAAAAAGATGGGTCACCCTACATGAGCTTGAGAGCCAGATCATCACAACTGTACATAGATCCTAGTATTACTATGCTTCCAGTTTACCTGCTTTAATAAAGTTTAAATATTGTGCATTTAATAAAGATATTAAATCAATCTAAGCCTAAGTACAGAAGGAGTCCAAGATTTAGGTTTCTGAAAACCCTTGTTATATTTTGAAGAGGATATAAACTCCTAAACTGCATACCTGTACATTGAAGTATGCCTTTCTGAAAGCTATGTAAACCAAATGTATGTTTCTAGATAAAGAATTTCTATTACTTATTAAGGTTCCTTTATCTACATATAATCCTTTCCCTATTGTTTCAGATTTGAGAATGTTTTAGGCTATAGACAGCATTGGAAGAACAATAAATAAACACAAAGAGTGCCTAAAGGTTATTTGCCTGTATATTTATAACAAATTCTGATTCAATGGAAAGATTTATATTTATACCAGCAACAACTGAATTAGGCCATAATATGAAACAAAATTGCTAAATGGTATGGCTTTTGTACAGGAATCTGTCATTTTTGTCAACACTTTCAAATTCTTTGACCAAAGGAAATTGATTCACCTGAACAAAGTCACTGAGTTTTGATCCTTTATGAACACACTTATGTAGAGTATTCCTAATAGCATGTAAATTAGATTAAATATAATCGCATGTGCTTCTGAATGGATTTACAAAGAAATGCAGAAAAAAATTTCTTCTTCAATAAAGATCTTAAATGAATTGTTATATCCTTTATAGAAGCATTTTCGTTACTTTGATGCTGCAAAACACTCAAGAAAACCTTGCACTTTATGGAAATAGTAGTATTTTAAAAGATTTACTGAAATCATGGCCTAGATTGAATTTGCAATAATTATGATCAAGAAAAACTATCCCAGGCTTGAGATAAGCAAACCTGCACAAACCTAATCATGTACAAAAAACATATCCACAAGTTAAAACAAACCAAAAGAAAACAAGTAAACAAATAAAAAAATTGAGAGTTCTCAAAGTGATTCAATTACATAGAGAAATCATGATTCTGGTGTCACAGGATTAGAACTGGAGAGGAAGATAAGACTTGCTTATTGTGAATATGACGATTGACAGCAGAACCATTTATTTTCAGTAACCTGGGAAATTAAAAACTTACCTGTAATCGACTCAGTAAATTGTCATTGTTATTAAATTATTTTTCCTAAATATAACATAATGAATATTGGCATCTGCAGTTTATGTTTGCCACCATTATCTAATCTCCATGGGATGTATAGTTCCCCAGCCTCCCATACAAATTTGAACGTCTGAAAACTCAAGTACAAATGTTGAATGAGCTGAAGTAAAGAACCTTATTGATAACATACATAAACACATATATATCATACATGTATGTTTATTTGCCAAAACACACATACATGTGCACTTATGTGCATACACTTTATACAAGTTTTACCTTGTATTGAACAGCTGGAAAGCCATTTTGTTGTTAAGTGCAGCTGTATAGACAAACTGTGTAATCCAAATGTGATTTTTTCCCACTCTTTCTAATATTTTTGGTGTTATACTGTGTTAACAAACTTTCTTTTTCTGATTCATAATTGTTTCATGCAGATGCAACCTAATGATATATCAGAGGATGCCATTTGGGAATTATTGTGTACGTATGTTTGTAACTGTATTCAACACATTTCTTCCCTCTTAGCTCTGATATACATACATATGTATATTTTTATAATTTATGTTCATCTTCTTCCTTTGTGAAGTGTTTTTTTTTCAGTTCCCAAAGAAAAATGGTATCTTACACTTTCAGCTCTCCCTGGCAGCTAAGTGAATGAATGAAGATCTTGTTACAGATCCTACAGTTCTGATGAAGAGGCTTTTTTAGCATTGACAGTTGTTTTCCTCTTTTGGTGTACTGCTCCTGAGAGCTTTTCCTTGAAAAATCCTGAGATTGGAAGACTAGGGGAAAGGTATTAAGGGATATACTATTATTTTCAATCTTGTGTACTATGGATGAAATCCTCTTTCCACTGGAGACAGTCATAAAATATTCGAGGTCAGCAGCAGACTCCAAATTTCTGAGACTTCCAAAGCCTCAGAACAAACAAATTTTGAGATCACGTGAAGGGAACATGTTAAGATAAAAAAAATTAGTGCTCCAGGTTCCCAGTTAATCTTTACTCCTAGTGGGAAACATTTTCCTGTAACTTTTTATCATCACTGATATCCTCTGGTCTTTTATTTTGTAGCACCATATTCTCCTGTTAACCGGTCAATGTTCATACTAACAAAATTCACCTCCACACCAACTTTGTTATTCTTGCTGGCTTTCCACAAGAGAAATACTTCTACCAATTTTAACCTTTCACAATCAGCTAAAGAAAAAAAGAGTTCTTTATTGCAATAGTGAACTGTGAGCCCACCTCCTCATTTTTAATGACCAAATATGGACCAACAGAAACTACAGACTTCAGTAAGAAGAAGGTTGCTTTGTAAAATGAGTAGCAGCTTCTCAGCTGAGGAACGCAGCAGCGCCCATGTAGATAAAACTGAAGACCATTTCCCTGTATGTTTCCAGATAAAGCAAATTCTGAGCTCTTCCTAGAACTGAGAATGTGATAGGTAACGTTTGTGAATCCTTAACCAAAGACAAAATGGAAGATGCAGAGGGCATAGAATCGCATATCAGAAACTGAAAAGACTGACAGCAAAGTTATTTGTTGCTTGTAAACTGAGAAATTAAAAACAGAGTATGAAATCTAATCTGTAGATTAATTATGCCAATTGGTCTTAAATAACTCATAATGAATGTTTAAACGAATTTAAAAAGAAAAGGAAAAAAAATATAGCTATGTTGTATAACCAACATCTACAAACATGGTATAAAGAACTCATGTTCTGAAATGATGAAGCTATTTAAAATTAATTTTGACTTTTTGAATTTTCATTTTATTTGTGTAATCCAAACTGTAAACAGACTGAATTTTTAATAGCCATGCAATTCATCATGTGATGCAACTGGAGTTATGTAACTAGATTCCTAACTCAATGCCCAGGAAATTTAATAGGTTATAAGTAGATGATTTGACACTATAAAGCTGGGCAGAATTAAAAGTCACATACCTAAAAGTCCTAAGGAACAGCCAAACACAGGATAAAACTCTTCATTAAGTTTTAAGTTGGGTGCCTCAGAGTGAAAAATAAGGGGGACAGCAGTCAAGACTGCAAGATAAGAGGATGTGAAAGACTTAACCATCTTTTGTTTTTCTCTGCAGAAAATAGTTGTTCTAAACAACAAGACAAAATCTAAAGAAAAAAGTAAGCACTATAATGTGTAAAGAGACAGAAGACCTTTTGAGGAAGGACAACAAAACAGGCATTTCATGTTAGAGTACAAGAATTGGCCGTGTTACAGACAGTTGCAGCACCAGTGTAGCTATAAATGATAACATGGACAAAGGCCACCACTTAATATAATACAAAGTTGTCTTATATTGTGCTTATTAAGCATGTACTTCCTTCTTAAGGATGAGAGCTGAGAGAGATCTAAAATAACAGTCAAGCCACTTCCAGTTGTACTTCACAGTGCCCGGACAACAAGCCAGCAAGCAATGCCCAGACTTCCCACATAGAAGGGTGTGGTCAGAATGGGAAATTCCATGATGCATCTCACAAAAGTACACATGCTAGGCAAAAGTCAGAGAGAATCAACTATTTGGATGTTTGATTTTTTCTCTTCTGTTGGCACTTTTATTCCATCAAGAAAAAGAAAATCCATCTTCATGAAAAGATGAAGGATATATGTCTGGCAAATCCTAGGACACAGGCAAGTCTTGTGCGCTAGTGAGAACATAACATCTGGGTGATCTGCAGGTCACAGCTGGAGAATTATCTGAGTTGATTGCAAAACTAATTGCAGCATAGTTCTGGTGGGTGATACATGAACTGTTGTTTGGTGACTAGTGATATCTTTATTGATCTGTTTGGTAACAAGTGAACTATGTCTTTATCACATACTACCTGTTTAAAGTCATCCAATATAGCATTATATCTATGCTAATTAATTAACAACAGCCCCTTTTCCCTTATTAGAAATCCACCACATCTCCATGTTCCATTAAATACAACATGGAACATGCAAACTTCATATATTTCCCAATCTAATTTCCCTTAATAATTTTTTTCATTTTTTTCTTTCTAAAATACTAATTTCAAGTTAATTTCTTTTCAAAGATGATGACTATCAGAGCTGGGAAAAGAAAAAAAAAATTATCTGGGCATACAGTTCTCCTTAGAGAACATAATTTAATGTGTCCTACAGATCGTCATAAATTCAGGGGGATCATTTGGGAATTATTCTGAAGAGTGAAGCCCTTTCAAAAGTTCTACATTCAGAAGATGGAGACAGCTAAAGACTAAGAAGACACAGAATGAAGTAATGAAAAACTTATTTTATTAGATATCCCTTTCATTTTCTTTCTTCAAACTTCCACAATAAAAGTTTAGAAAAGTTGCAAAAAAATGGTTTCTATTCTCAGCTATTCACAACTGCAGGTAATCACGAGCAAATGACAGATTTTCAGTTTGCATTATTTTTTCTCTTTTGCTTCAGGGTAACCCAGACGTGCAATATCATTTTAAATGGTGAGATGGGTTACACAAGTGTATACTTAAATATTTCATAAACAAGATATAGCAATTTAAATTCACAAAATATGAGCTTTTCAAAATGTAAGATGTATATAAAGAAGATTTACACAGAAAGGTATACAGTTTCCTATGTTGAATAAATAATTAAGTATCTCGGGATGGTTTATAATACAACACAACGTCATACAAATGACATTTCATTCCAACATTTTTTGTCATATAATCAGTTTGCAACAGGTTTTGCATTAAACGATACATTATTATTCAACAATGAGCTGCAAATTTCTAAAAGGTCCTACAGACAAGTTTTTCCCATTCACTGCTGAATATCAGAACAATGGCCAAGGCAAAAAAATAAAAAATAAAAAAAATCAGCTACCCATTTAAAGGTGACACCAAGTGGGGGTAAATATGCACAGGTTCCACAGTTTCTGCTGTTACTGCCTTCTCCCTGAAAGAGGAACCTCAGGAGGGCAAGTAGGAGAGAAATAGTAATGCTTGTGGTTGAAAGGATGGGCTGAGTCAAAATGTCTCTTAAGGGCAATTGGAAGCTGAATCACTGAGTGAAAGATCACATTCAAGTCCTTGGTTTACATATGTGCTTTGCGTAATTTGCATATGAAGCCGATGCACAAATTCTTACAGCTTTCATTCTGAAAAGAATTTTGTCTGTGGAACATGGGGAGATCTAAAATGGATAGAAATCTAGAATCTAGAGTACGGAGAATACAGATGTCCTTTTCCTTGCTTTTTGAGAGAGCAGCAGAATTGTAGACTCCTCCAAAAGTTCAGAGTTTTAAAATTACTATCACAAGCAGAGAAGCTGGTTTAGGTTTATATGTCAAGGGAGCTTTAAAAATTGCTTCCTCACACCCCTGTCAGCAGGTGGTACTCATTGTTCACTGACAGCAATCATTCCTGGGTATGGGGATGGGAACTGAAGGATGGAAAAACCTATTTTGCACAAGCTTCAGGGTCATGGTGAGGAAGGAAGCAAGCAGTGGTAGCAGCAGTTCAAATCTCCAAATTGTTCCAAGAGGCAGAAGCTACATGAGAGAATTAACAAGTTACAGAAGCACCTCAGTGTTTTCCTGTATCTGTATCCTATCGGTTAACTAAGTCCTAAATAGACAGAAATAGCTTAAGTCACAACAGTAGCAGTGGTTCATGTCAGTCAGAAGAGTGATACAAATAGATCTCTCTTAACAGGAAGCAGATTTTTCTTTCTTACATGACTGTTCCTCTGTAGATATAATACCCATTTGAGTTATAAGCTACAAACTAGAGGACTCTCTTAACACAGTCAAAGCCTCTACTGGACAGCTCCAACTCCAAGTTAGGACGTATAATATGAGGTCTCTCAGAACTTGTGCCTACTTGTGAATGAACAAGTCAGTCAATGCAAATCTAGTCAATACAGTCTCTGTAGTCTACTAATCAGCCAGAACTATTTCACTAATTGCCCATCAGATCAGGATTTGGTTGGCCAAACATAAAGATCTAGTGCCAGCTGAAACACTCTAGAGTGTGCAAGACATGCATGGGGCACAGGTCTTCTGGAATGGCAGCTGATGATCAGATGAGACACCCTAGCACATATCAAGTGACATCAAATGCCACAGTCTTAACTACTGTCTCAGGCATCAGCAGACTATTTTTGGACGAACTAAATTGCTTCCCAAGTTCCACGGACTGTACTGAGATGTGCAATGATTGTAATGGGGTTTAGATATCTAGTGCACATAGAGGTTTCAGACAGTTGGAAAAAAAAAAAAGTGGATGCTTTAATCTTGAACTGAATCCAAACTGGATGTGATTCAGCTGGCTAAAAGCAGACTTGTAGTGCCATTTCAGTATCCTGTCTAGCTTCCAGTTGCCACTTCAGTGGGAAATTTATCTGATCAGGACTTGTGTCTCATCTGGCATTGTCCCATGGCTCTCAGGCACCTTTAAGTATATTAAAGGATACTAGATATTTGGGAAACAGATGACGGTACACCCCTGAATATTTAAGTTCTTATGTGAAGAAGGAAGAAAATGTAAATTCAAGGAAAGCAGTTATAAGTTGCTCTAGAGCAACTTCTGGTAACAAATAAATAAATAAGAAAAGTAAAATGGTGTAAAATGATAATGGTTTGAGCACCACTATGTTACATATTCTAGTAGTTCCAGGAAGTGCTCTAGAAGGATTTGCAAAGTTCCTGCAGTGCTTCCTGCTCTCAGGTAAAAAGAAATGTTATGTTGTGATCAGATGTTTTAAATACTTTATGTATTTTTTTTAATATTAAAGAATAAAAAAATCTGATATTAATAATACAGTTCTTTTGAAGCTTCTTAAGTGTAGCTAGTAATAATGAATGATATTGTATGGTTGGTATAAAACTGGATACATTATTTTATTTAGAATTTAATTGTTTTGAGAATTTTGTGCTTAAAGCTCTTACAAACCGTGTTAGGTTTACAATCAATGGTGTATTAGAGCACAAATACAAGGCAGTGTTACGAGCTCTTAAAAAGTACAGACACTATTGTTAGTAGATAAATTATGCATGCTCGATGATACTCTACATCTGTTGATTTGCCAAATAGCTAATTAAAATGCTTTAAAGCCATTATGCTGTTTAAGGCACATTTTGTGATTTCATAAAATGTCATTTATCTGGTGAGAACTATGCCTGTTTGAAAATGCATTCCACAAAGTGACAAGGACATAGTTTCTACATGTAAATGAATCTCTCAGAAAGGTGCTTCAAACTAGTTTGACCTATAGTGGACAAGAGACAGCAATTTATCTTATCTACAATAAAAACCATTATAACAAGACAAATTCCAATGCTTTATTCACATAGCTTAAGAAAAAAAGAAAGGAGAAAAAAAAAAAAAAAGAATATTTGTTTATACTTACATAGAAGCCTTTATGTTCCACATGATGGGAAATTCAATTACGCTGTGAAACACTTTCTACTCTCAGGAAAAATAAAGAAGAAGAAAAAACCCACAAAGAACAAACTGAAACAAGTTAAAAAAAAAAGCATCCACATTCATCCAACAAAATGTAGCATATGTTTTCAGGAAGAATATTTATATGATAATACTTTCCTTCATGTAGTATTTTAATCTTCAGAGGACTGCAACAACAATAACTAATTAATCTTCTAAGTAATCTTGGGAATTATAAATTGATTTCTCCATTCCAGATGTACAGAAAGAAGACTTGGAGTCAAGTAGCTTAATTTGCTGACACTGAAGCAATCTACACAAAGCTGAATTTGTCCAGAAAAGGTGAAGAGTCAGACTGTCAAAGGGACTATGACATGTAACACTACAGTATATAAAAAATGAGCACCTGGTTCTGGAAGGGCATTTCACAGTACAGAAGTAGAAATTTGTAGGGAAAATTTGGGGTGAGATTCACAGAACCCAGAATGAGAAGTGAAAACATGAAAACAGGAACCGAACATACAGGAAAAAGGGACTGTTTGACATTGACTGCCTGAACCCCGTTCCTGCAGGGAGCAGCTGCCTCGTTTTGCAAAACAGCATCTTGACTACAGAATTTAGCTGTGAAGTGGAAACCTGAGTAAACCTTAGTCTGAAAGCATTTGGACTGATGGCCAGCAGTGTGTTGTAATGCGAGCCAAAACTAGAATACAGTTAAGCTCCTTCCTCTTAGTCGATGTACAGTGCTCTGTAACCAGAAATACAAAATTCATGGGACTTGAAAGTGAACAATAATAGACATTCTGATACTACAGCCCAGCAATGACGATGATTTTTTGCTTGGATGTCAGGTTAGCTTAGCTAGCTCCTACAAAGCTGAAATTGTGAGATTTAAAATGTTTCTATCTGAAGAGCTCTGATTACAAATCTCCTGTTTTCAAGAAGACTGGTATCTGTCTAATTTACAGATTACAAAACTGTCTTTGGCTGAGATAGCTGCTGAGTACCTGACACACAGAATGGGATTTAGTTACAAATTAAAATATCTAATTTTAGGAGTCTACATATAAGTACCGATACATGTTCTAAATATCCAGGCTTCTAATGGAGTCAGTAGATGCTTAGTTAACACCAAAAATTAGCTCCCTCTAAAACAAACACTTATAGCTTCACCCAGCTACTGAAAGACAGACATCTATTCCCAAACAGAACTCAGTAGGATAGTTAAGGCATTAACATAATTCTGGTAGGAATGACACAGAACCTACATGAAAACATTCCTTTATAGAATGACAGCTGGAAGACAGAAGGTCACCTCAAGTACTACTAGTATGCCCATATAATCAAGTCCCCAGTGGCTAGTCAGATTAATTTTTTTTTTTAGAAATTTAGTCATTGTTGACTATAACAGAATGATGTCTGGGACTAGGATGACTTCAAAGCCTGTTGGTAAACACTTATTTTTAGGCAATAAAATTCCACCTCAATAGACATACTCATTAAAATAAAAATTAGATGTGCAAGGAAAGTTTTGGGAAAATACTTAATTAAGTGTAGTTTCTGTGAATAAAGTTTGGCACCTATAACACTTTATGGATCTGAACATTAGCTTTACTAAAAGACCAGTAGTAAGTTGTTGCTGGAAAAAAACGTTCAGCAGTTTGATTTAAATTCACTTCACGGAGTTTAAATCTAATCAGGATTGATTCATCCATTTATTAATGACATGTAATTAACTGGCAATCAATGAACTATATATTCAGAATCAATATCAATAATACAGCAGATAATCAGCAGTACTTTCACTTACAAAATGCTAATAAACACCTTTTGTTTGCTAAACACCCTTACATTACTAATCTCAGATGGTTGTAATCACACGCAGACACACAGACATATTTATATGCAAACCTTATCAGTATGGGTTACACATAGCCCCACCCCAGAATGTGGGTGCAGGTTCCCCACGTGCAGACCCTCCTGTGGAGATGTGTGTGCTCCAACCGAGCATGCGTCCTTGCCACTGCCTGTGCCCAGCTAAAGCACCAGTTTTGGGCAGGCACCCCATACGGCCCCACATGCACCCTGGGGCGTCGTGTACCCATGCCACTCCTGTGCTCTGGGTCGCTGGCCGGGTGTAAGCTTCTCCTGCGCCACCCAGGGAGGTGCTGGGCCTGGCCCAGGAGGGACTAAGGATGCCACAGGTTGACACCTGGCAGTGTCCAACGAGGGTTGCTGCTCCTCATCCTGCTCTAAGGCCTCACTCCATCATTTACAAATTTCCGTTTTTCTGTTATACTTGTTTTCAGGTTTGCTCATTTTTTGTCTCTTTTTGTAATTCCCTGGTTAACATTTACTGTTACCTCTCCCTCTTCCCCAAGAAGTACAGGGTGATGGGGAATAGAGGTTACAGTTAGGCCTAAGTTTGTCTCTTCCTCCTCATGCTTTTCCCTGCTCCAGTGTGGGCTCTCCACGGGCTGCAGTTTCCTCCTTCTTCTCCTCCTTCTCTTGGCATTCACAGTGTTGTTTCTCATAGTTGTGTTTTGTGGGTTGTTTTTTTTTTCTTTTTTGGGGGGTGTGTGTTTTTTTATTTGTTTTGTTTTGGGGTTTTTTTGTGTTTGTTTGTTTTTTGTTTTTTTTTTTTTTCCTGTCCCCCCCCTCACTCTTCTCCACTTTCTGATATTTTCTGTGTTTTCTTAAAAAGGTTTTCCCAACATGCCACTACCATGGCTGTGGGGCCCAGCCCTGCCCTGCCTGGGGTTGGTTGGAGCCGCCTGGAACCAGCTGTGCCTGGCACGGGCCAGCCCTGGCCTCCCCTCACAGGGGCCACCCTGCTGCTGGCACCCGGACACAGACAACCAACACAAAAACTGATGCACAGTTCCATTTTAAACATGATCACCTGAGGTGATGAGGGGCCTTTTTCACTGAGATAACCAATTCTGGGCAAACACCCTCCAGCTAGTTTTTTGTATTGGACCTGCAGACACTATTTACACCCACAACATAACAAGTGTTGTCATCCATGAAATTTTTCAAGGGTGGACCATGCAGGCACTCCCATGTTAAGTCAATGACAAAACTCATGACAGAACTCCTGCAGGCTTCAGTCTTGGCCACTTGGTATCACTAAACCTGTATCACTTCATTCTGTTGTGTTGGTGAGATGGTATATTCAGCTATATCCAGCTGTTTCACTGGACAGACTGCAAGTTAAAATCATGTTTTAGTATTTTAACAGTATCAGTGAGTTAATACAATGGAAACTCAAACTTAGGTCATTACAGTTAGAAATGGCAATGAATACGTAGCAGAAACAAGATTAAAAAACTGTCCTAACGTACTGTGATTTAAAAATATATTATCCCAATATATAGAATTAGAACAACGAACATAAAAAGTACAAGAATTCACACTTACATACTCATTGAATCACAGCAAAAGTTTATCCCTCAAATTAAACCTATAAAACCACGGATTCTAATTCCATCTCTAAGCAGAATCATATTTCCCATCTGTTTCTTACTTATCTTCCTTAATTTCATAAATTCTTCTCTTGAGGTCAATCAGATAATTTTAATCAAGTATTCATAATGACTTCTTATAAAAACGGGTCTGGAAAGGACATTGAGAAGTCTTATGTTTTATTCCTGTAACCGAAGGAGGAATAATTCCCGACTGATGTTTGTTTAATATGTTTTTAAAGACCCCCCACCGATGGATTCCACAATCTTTCCCCCAGCAGTCTATGCCAGTGCTTCATTATCTTTACTGTTGTAAATGCTTTCTCAGTGTCTAACTGGAAACTTTCTTGCTGAAATTCTTTTTCAACACTTCTCCTATATACCATAGACATGATAAACAGATTATCCTCCTCTTTGTACCAGCCATTTATTTCATGAAGACTATCATCTGCTCTCACTCTGAAGGTCTTTAGACTAAAATCCTGTAATCCTTTCAGTCATGAACCTGTATGTTATGGATTTAGTTATTTATTAGTATGTCATGAGATTTAGCTCATTTTCCTCAATTTTTCAATTTGGTCACATATCTAATGCAGAAAACTGAACTTGGTAGCATGGATGATATTATACCAGTGCTAAAAGAGAAAAATTATACTATGTCATAATCATATGTTGACCATTTCACCATTTCATAACAGGATCACTTTGGTGATGCAACATCACAGACACTCAGGATAAACCCCAATCCTTTTACAGAGGAACCTCTCAAGCCAGTTTTCCCCGTCACTGTCTTTATGGAAGTGATTATTCTGAACTGTACTACACTGTACTTTTTAAATTCATTTCAACCTATCTTTACAGACATTTCTTCCATTTTTAAATATTGTGTTGAATTCCAGTGGTGTACTCTCTTTTGGTGTCATCCCACCCCAGTACTGACAGCTCAGAGACTGGTTCTCCATGCTGGGACAAACTGCCCATGTATGCTGTTTTCAGCTTTCAAGCAAGGAAGGAAAACAAATTGTTTTGAAATCCTATTTCAGAATATGTGTCAGAAAGTGATAGCTTACTATAATCGTATACTTGCTATCACATAAAACAAAGTTTTTAATAATACGCCTGTTACTTCCAAATCACATGAGCTAAAGAGCTGAGAAATGAGTTACAACATTTAACAGGGATAGAAAGTCCATGAAAAATATGTAAATCTAATACTAAAGTGAAAATCACTGACTATGCATTTCTTTTAACAAATAAAATTATTCTAGTCTACTTTTACTTAGGAAAAGTAACAAAAGAATACCGCCAACTACAGACAAAGTTGGTTAATGAAGATTTCTTTTTTTCTTACAAATTCCATAATGATGTCTGCTTTTTCCCAGAAATAAAAAAAAAAAGCCCAAACACCATCAGTGATGTCAGAAAAGCTTCAGCTGCAGTTCTGCTTTAACTATGCATTTGTAGCTGACACAGTACAGTCCTGAGTCTTCTGTATCCAGGAAAACTTAACATGTATTAGTTTTAATGAGAATGAAAGCAATTACTCGTACTGCTGGAACAGCTCATTAAACTTTTTTTCTTTTTTTTTTCACATTTTTTTAACCACAGAATTGAGTGGTGTACCATTAGAACAATTAAGGCATTGGTGAATTGCATGCATTTATCTGAAACCTCCTTGTACAGACTGATATAGCAGGTCATTCTCTCATTTTTCTTTTCTGTCCATGCTAATACCTCCTATATCTGTTCAAGCACTGACTTGATTAACTTAATTAACTGAAAATTTTTTAAGGCCTCAATAGTTTCTGTATAACAGACATGACACAATACATTTCATCTGTTATTCTTATGTTCATTCTAATTAAAATGTACTTATTCCTTTTCTAAGAGGTTGCTTTTTTATCTTCACATAAGTCCTATTAGAACTATATCTGCATGCCACACAGACACAGGTTTAATGACTCACAACTTAAAAGAGCTGTTCAAGTGTGTTTTCAATGTGTCAGATATGTCATGAATTTCATTTGCCCATTGTGAATAAGAAAACATCAAAAAAAAAATATGGCATAAAACAGACTCATAATATTTAGAGTTACCCTTAAAATATTATTTGGCATAGATGATAATATTTTCATGTTGATTTGTTCTGGGTGTATATGGGTTCAAGGAATGGAAGACAGTTACCTTAGAATTCTGATGGTATTCTTTAAATGAAGGAGATCTTTGAATTAATAGTGCCTACATTTTAATAGTAAAGATCAGTGAGTTTTTCTCCTAAATGTATGACGCTTCGTACTAAACTACTTTGTTATCATTAATGGGTAGAATTCCTTATGTCCTACAGCCCCACCCTGCAATACTTGCCTAGAAAGCTCAATTGTATGTAATGCTGTACAGAGATGCCTACACTTTCATGAGTTCAGGCTTAGACACCACCTGTAGATTTTGATTAAGTGTTAGGAAGAAATTCTTTACTGTGAGGGTGGTGAGGCACTGGAACAGGTTGTCCAGAGAAGTTGTGGATGCCCCATCCCTGGAATTGTTCAAGGCCAGGTTGGATGGGGCTTTGAGTAACCTGGTCTAGTGGTAGGTGTCCCTGCCCATGGCAGGGTGGTTGGAACTAGATGATCTTTAGATAAGCATTTGTCTGGATGACCGCACTCAAAGAGTTTTGGTCAACAGGTCGATGCCCAAGTGGCGACCAGTGATAAGTGGTGTTCCTCAGGGGTCAGTACTGGGATTGGTGCTGTTTAACATCTTTGTTGGTGACATGGATGGTGGGATTGAGTGCACCCTCAGAAACTTTGCCAATGACACCAAGCTGTGTGGAGTGGTCTACATGTTGGAGGGAAGGGGTGTCCTCGAGAGGGACCTGGACAGGCTTGAGACGTGGGCCCGTGCCAACCTCATGAAATTCAACAAGGCCAAATGCAAGGTCCTGCACATGGGTCAGGGCAATCCCAAGCACAAATACAGGCTGGGCGGAGAATGGCTTGAGAGCAGCCCTGCGGAGAAGGACTTGTGGGTGTTGGTTGATGCAAAGCTCAACATGAACAGGCAATGTGCGCTCACAGCCCAGAAAGCCAACTGCATCCAGGGCTACATCAGAAGAAGTGTGGCCAGCAAGTCAGGGGAGGTGATTCTGCCCCTCTACTCCACTCTTGTGAGACCCCACCTGGAGTATTGCATCCAGCTCTGGGGCCCCCAACGTAAAAAGGACATTGACCTGTTCGAGTGAGTTCAGAGGAAGGCCATGAAGATGATCAGAGGGCTGGAGCACCTCCCCTATAAAGACAGGATGAGAGAGTTGGGGTTGTTCAGCCTGAAGAAGAGAAGGCTTCGGGGAGACTTTATAGTGGCCTTCCAGTACCTAAAGGGGGCCTACAGGAAAGATGGGGAGGGACTCTTTATCAGGGAGTGTAGTGATAGGACGAGGGGTAACAGTTTTAAACTGGAAGAAAGTAGATTTAGATTAGATATTAGGAAGAAATTCTTTATTGTGAGGGTGGTGAAACACTGGAACAGGTTGCCCAGAGAAGTTGTGGATGCCCCATCCCTGGAGGTGTTCAAGACTAGGTTGGATGGGGCTTTGAGTAACCTGGTCTAGCGGTAGGTGTTCCTTCCCCAGGAGCTAGATGATCTTTAAAGTCCCTTCCAACCCAAACCATTCTATGATTGCATGATTCCATGATTCTATGATCTTTAAGGTCCCTTCTGACTCAAACCATTCTATGATTCTATGATTCTATGATAAACATATACATTCTGTATACACATGTTGGTGATATTCTTACTTCATCCTGTATACCCACAAAACTTGATAATCTAAATTTGGTAGTACTTTTAATCTGTACAAATTAATCCAGTAATGTGCAAAACCCTCTAACCTAAGGTAGAATCACAATGACTGGAGCTTCATACTCCTCCACAAGGAGTAGTATACTGTTGCTACTGGAGTACGCTTTCTGCTACTCCAGAAAGGAAGAAGTTCCCTTTAGGTCCTGCATCATATCTGCTAGTTCTCTGTGCATGTTTTAGATACCTTAAGACATCTGAAATGGCACTAAACACTTATGCTTAAGCAAACAGAATTGTACCCTTCATGTATACGTGAGTTCTTGGGAACTTGTGCTATGGTAGTCAGAATTGTTGATCTGTGTCCTGCTTTTTCTGGATACTTACCATCAGAGTCCTTTTAAGTAAGGCAGTGTTTGAATATGGGGGATGAGATACATGGTGATGGACATAGGCTTGTCTCATCTACATTTCTTAGGTGTACTTGGATTCACCCTCAAGGAAAAACTGGGCCAATCTCATTTCCTTTTGATATACTCTAGATTTTGTTTAGAACTCATGCTTCAGTGCAAGCTGGTATCCATACAGTTTGAACAAAGATATGCTCCTGGAGAGTAGTATAGACATCTATGACTTCGCTAGTCATCACAGACTTTCTTTATAGTCAGTGGAGGGAAAAGGGACATTCAAAATGAGAGCAATTTATACCAACAGCAGTGTCTAAAATTGGTCAGACACATCACAGCCTAAAAGTGCAAGTTTCTCTCTATTAAATCTAAGGAATTATTAGCTCAGACAAGAACAACTGCACAGTGAGTGTTTAAAGGCAGATAAGCTAAATTTTAGGGAAAATTTGAATTCAAGTATGGGGCTGACTTTAAACACTTGATTCAAATTTATCTGCTGTTTTTGATAGGACAGGTTCGTTTTCTTAATCTGATTTCTTCTTTTTTTTCATATATTTCATGAGAATTTATTGAAATATTTGAATATTGATCATTCTTATATGTGATCAGTCACCATCACAGTAAAAAAGCATTTCCTGATGTTCAAAGGGAAGCTCCTGTGTTTTAGTTTGTGCCCATTGCCTCTGGTCTTGTGACTGGGCAACACTGAAAAAGAGCCTGCCTCCATTCTCTTTGCACATTCCTTTCAGGCATTTATATCCATTGATAAGATCCACTCTGACAATTTTCTTCTCTAGGCTGAACAGTCCCAGCTCTCTTAGCCTTTCCTCATAGAAGTCCCATGCTCCAGTCCCTTAATCATCCTTGTGACGCTTTGTTGAACCCTCTCCAGAAAACTGTAGCATATTTAATGAGAGGAGTATTTTGTTTGAATTTGTTTTGTTTTAGTTTTTTAATGACTTGTATAGCAGCCTGATATTCCACAACACAAATTCATTAAGTTCTCTGTTCACAAAATCTCTTTATTCATATTCTTTGTGCAAACCTTATACAACGACTCAAAAAATAATTTTTTGAGTGAGTTGTCAGCATCTTCACAAATTCAGCAGGGACAGTGATAAGTTTAAATGTCAAGTTTAGTTATCAAGCTATTGATTCTTTTAAAGTTATAGAATTTACAAAGAAGCTGAAAAACTGCACAATCAGTTCGAATAATTAAGTTTTTTCTATATAGGTACTAATGGAAGATTTCTACCACTTTATAATGGCCAATGACACTTTTTTAGTTTTCAAACCTATCAAAAGTCCAAACAAAGTAAGAAGTTAATCTTATTTGTCATATTCTGGAAGGCCAGAACTCCCATCTTCACACAGGAAAAGTTGCCCTGGTACCACTGACATGCTCCTTGATTGCAGTGACAGGACATGAAAGGTAAAACAAGCAGTTATGATCAGTTATTACCAGATCAATAAGCTTCAGAATTTTTCCTTTTTAGACCATTTGGGTAGATACTTATGGTGGGTTAACCTTGACTGGCTGCCAAAATTCCACCCAACTGCTCTCTCACTCCCCTTCCTCAGCAGGATAGAGGGAGAAAGTAGGATGGAAAAGCTTCTGGTTTGAGATAAAGACAGGGAGATCACTCACCAATTACTGTGAGGGAAAATAGACTCAACCTCCAGAAGATTAATTCTATTTCTTGCTGATTAAAAAGAGAGTAGGATGGTGAGAAACTATGGCAAAAGCTAAACCACCTTCCCCCCACCTCCACCCCTTATTCCCAGGCTCAGCTTCACTCCTGACTCCTCCACCTCCTCCACTGCCAGTGATGCAGGGAGGTGTGGTCCCCTCTGCACCTCTCCTCTCTGTTGCTTCTTCTTAGAATCATAGAATCGTAAAATATCTTGGGTTGGAAGGGACCTGCAAAGGTCATCTAGTCCAGCCTCCCCTGAAATGAGCAGAGACATCTTCAACCAGATCAGGTTGCTCAGAGCCCCATCTAACCTGACCTTGAACGTTTCCAGGGATGGGGCATCTACTACCTCTCTGGGCAACTTATCCCAGTTTTTCACCATACTCATTGTAAAAACTTTCATCTTTATATTTAGTCTAAATCTTCCCTCTTTTAGTTTAAAACCATTACCCCTTGTCCTATTGCAACAGGTCCTGCTATAGACTTTGTCCCCATCTTTCCTGTAGGTCCCTTTAAGTACCGAAAGGCCACAATAAGGTCTCCCTACAGCCTTCTCTCTCCAGGCTGAAGAACCCACACTCTCTCAGCCTGTCCTCATAGGAGAGGTGCTCCAGCCCTCTCATTATTTTTGTGGCCCTCCTCTGGACTAGCTCCAACAGGTCAATGTCTTTCCTGTGCTGAGGACTCCAGAGCTGGACACAGTACTCCAGGTGGTGTCTCATCAGAGCAGAGTAGAGCAGCAGAATCACCTCCCTTGCCATGCTTCCTTTGATGCTGTTTGGCATACGATTGACCTTCTGGGCTAGGAGCACACATTGTCAGATCATGTCCAGCTTTTCATCCACCAGTACCCCCAAGTCCTTCTTGGCAGGGCTGCTCTCAATCCCTTCATCCCCCAGACAGTATTCATACTGGGGGTTGCACTGACCCAGGTCCCGGACCCTGCACTTGGCCTTGTTGAACCTCATGAGGTTCACACAGGCACAGTTCTCGAGCTTGCCCAGGTCCCTCTGGATGACATCTTGTTCCTCAGGTGTGTCAGCCACACCACTCAGCTTGGTGTTGTCAGCAAAGTTGCTGAGGGTGCACCCAATCCCACTATCTATGTCATTGATGAAGATATTGAACAGTACTTGTCCCAATACAGAACCCTGAGGTACACCAATTGTCACCAAATTCTATCTGGACATTGAGCCATTGACCACTGCTCTCTGGATGCGACCATCCAACCAATTCCTCATCCACCAAACAGTCCAGCCATCAAGTCCATATCTCTCCAATTTAGAGAGCAAGATGTTGTGGTCGACCATGTCAACAGACTTACTGAAATCCAGATAGACAACATCCATAGCTCTTCCCTTGTCCACTGATGTACTCCCTCCATCATAGAAGTCCACTAGATTGGTCAGGCAGGACTTGCCCTTGGTGAAGCTATGCTGGCTGTCTTGAATCACCTCCCTGTCCTCCATGTACCTTAGCATAGCTTCTAGGAGGGTCTGTTCCATGAACTTCCCAGGCACAGAGGTGAGGCTGACAGGTCGGTAGCTGTCAGGTTCCTCCTTTTTACCCTTTTTAAAAATGGGTACAGTGCTTCCCTTTTTCCAGTCACTGGGGACTTCACCTGACTGACGTGACTTTTCAAATATCATGGAGAGTGGCTTGGCAACTACATCAGCCAATTCCCTCAGGACTCTGGCAGGCATCTCATCAGGTCCCATAGATTTTTGTATGTTCAGGTTCCTCAGGTAGTCATGAACTTCTCTTACAGTGGAAGGGACTCGTTAGCACGCCATCCCTCTAGCCATTGCCTGTTGTCTCATAGCTTGTCACAGGCAAGCCTGGTATTGTCCCTCTCCCCCTTCAAGCCTAGTTTAAAGCTCTGTCAATGAGGCCCGCTAGCTTGTGAGCAAAGACCCTCTTGCCCCTTTCAGAAAGGTGAACCCTATCTGACACCAGCAAGCTGATAGGCCATCCCATTATGGAAAAATGCAAAACTGTGGTGGTGACACCAGCCATGAAGCCACGTATTAATAGATCGGGCTCGTCTGTTTCTTCAAGTATTACTGCCTTTAACTGTGAGGAGAAAATAATCTGTGCTTCAAATTCCCTTACCAACTGTCCTAAAGCCCCTAAGTCTCTTTTGATCCCCCTTGGACTATGCACTGCAGCTTCATCGCCACCCACATGGAAAAGCAGCAAGGGGTAACAGTTCAAGGACCGTACCAGGCTAGGAAGTTTCCTAGTGATGTCCTTAACCTGAGCCCCAGGGAGGCAGCAGAGTTCCCTAAGAGGAGGACCTGGCTGGCATATTGGACCATCTGTTCCCCTCAGAAGGCAGTTGCCTACAACTATAACCCATTTTTCCTTCCTTGTGGAGGTCGTCATGATACAGGGGGTAGGTCTTCCTGACCTTGGCAGCACCTCTGGTGAAGATGGACCATCATCCACATCATCCTCCATTGACTGGCCTTCCACACCCAGAGCCTCGTACCTGTTGTGCAGAGGCACCTGGGAAGGCAGTGTGGGCAAGGAGGGGGTTCGCCTGCTGCCCCAAGGGTGGACTTGCCTTCATTCTTCACACTTCTCCCCTGTTCCTGTGTGGGTCCTTCTTACAGGCTACAGTCTTTCAAGAACTACTTCAGTATGGGTCCTTTCCACAGACTGCATTCTGTCAGGAACAGACTGCTACAACGTGGGTTATCCATAGGCTGCAGCTTCTGCCAGGAGCCTGTTCTCATGTGGGTTCTCCGCAGGCTGCAGCTTCCTTCAGGACATAACCATCTGCTCTGGTGTGGGGTCCCCCACAGGCTGCAATGTGGATATCTGTTCCACCATTGTCCTCCATGAGCTGCAGTGGACCAGGTCTATTGTGATGGAGTTTATACAGCTGCTAGGTCAATTATTTTGTATTACTTGAGTAATGCTGCAGGATCCAACACACTGATGCTGGGTCTAGGTTAGTACTCTCACTGCAGTCCTGACAAAACTAACTTATCTTAATGCAAAACCTCTCTGATATCTGTGAACTCCCAAACACAGCCAATATGAGTTTGTTCTCTTGCCATTTAACCTAATCTGATGATGAATTATCCTTCATTTTAGAAAACTGCATCTATTTCAAGCTTAAATTTCTTTGATTTCAAGCTCAAGCCTTTCACATCTTTTCAGAGGTCTATAAAGAGAGTGACCAGAGGAATTTTCTAAGGCTTACTTAGTAGGGCAAATAAGTCACACTCCTAAAGTCTCACATAATACAGCTTCTCCCACTGTGCATACTGGACTGTATCTGTGCTTCTAGTATAAGCCTTTTCCAAGAGTTTCCCATTCATTTCAATGAGCTGGCACCAGAAGCAGAGGCAGTGTTCTAGAGGCTGTCAATTCAAGTGCTGCAGAAGGAAAAGCAAGATTGCTTTCTCCATCCATTACCTGTTTCTCTTTTTCTAAGGATTTCATTAGTGTTTGGTGCCACAGCAGTTCACTCAGTCTGAGGAAGATATCTCCAAAGAATGTTAAACCTCTGAGTCAGTGCTTTTCAAGGCAGACTTCCCATAAGTGTTCTTATACAGACAGCTTTGCATGTGGCTGCATTAAAACCATTATTTTAGATTGTGACTAAATTACCAGATGATTCAAACCATACTTGTAATGATAATCTATTCTTTTCAATATTTAGTATCCCACTAGTTTAGCTTTAAAAGCAAATATTTTCTACAGTCACCTGTAATTTTTATTACAATTACCTTTAACTCTGCTAAGGAAGAACTCTCCCTAGATTACTGCTGCTTCTAATGATGTTTGATTTTCTGTTTAGGTAATTGATGTTTTTCTACTTAACAATTGCATTTTGGGATGTGCCCTGTGTGTTCTGAGCAGCGTAACTCTGCTTTTACTTCTATTCACTCAAACAAATCTTATCACGAGGTCAGATGTAAAGTACTAATGATTTTAAGTGAGAATACAGACTTACAGAGTGTAAAATAGAATATCGCAATGAAATACCATATTTTCAGTAGCTATTGAAAAGTTTACCATTATGAAGGCACTTACTAACAAACTACATCTCTCAAGTATAAGATGTCTGCCAGGGCCTTGAAGGCGCTGCTAGGACATAATGTCCCTGCCCGGCTCCCGCCTCAGGCCTCCCCCAACCCTGCCCACAGCTCAGGAACCCATGTCAGTGCCCCCAGGGCCATCAGTCCCTGCCCCAGAGACACCACCGGAGGGCCATTCTCCAGCTCCCCACAACCCTGCCCTGCTTAGTCATTCGCCCTGCCAAGCCAGGCCCACCTACTGGCCCATGTCCTGGCCCAACCTCATCCCAGCCCCAGCCCCAGGGAGGTGCCTGATGCACTGAGCTGGGCCTGCCTCAGTGCTCCCCAGCTGCCCTGCTCCTGGCTGGGACAGTGGGACAGGTCTTTGTTGCCAGGTCCTGCCCTGACAGACCCCTGAGGAGCCCCCAACCCCAGGAAGCCACTGGCCTGCACGGCGCCCTGACAGTGACTTAGAATTTCCAACGTAAATTATTACAATAAGCTGACATATTGTTCATTCCCTGCAAATAAGTTTTTTAAGTGGAATTTGGCAGAAAAAAGAGTGGAAAAATCGATAAATCTCATGGCTATTCTGCTCAATCCAATAATTGATCAGTTCATTAATTTTGGTATATATTTATTTCGTTCCATAAACAGTAAATTTATTTCAGATCATGAACATATATCACTACAGAAATAGAATTCTGCAGTTAACTTTAAAATTATATCTGGACATGTGCATTATACTGAGATTAAGCAGACTGTTGGTAGAGCTCAATGCGACAGTTTACCATCCTCCTAACGGGTTAGAAGAAAAAACTTTAATATCATACCTAGAACCAGTGTGTCCATGACCTGTACAGGTATTTCCATGCAGCACTAGGTTTTCCTAACAAGGAAAATTCTTTGCCTTGTTTTGCTGCATGAAATTTTTTTTTCTCTCCTTTCAAACTTATTATGAACCAGTGTCCACAATGAGCAAAGTTCACCTTATGCTGGATAATATTTTTAACTTTTTTGAAAATAATAGTGGCTTTCAGAGATCCACAGTGCTCTAGAGCAGATGTTGACTGGGAAATTAAGAAATTTAATGTGGATATAAGCTTCACTATAAATGTCCAGAGAAATATCAATAGTCGTTGCCATATTCACACACTACTGTGGATAGTTTTATTAAAGCATGATGCTCACAGCCCTGGTTGGGATGCTGAGCACAAACACTCAGGATTATAACCATAGGACCAGTTCTGGTTGGAAATTATGACTGCAAGATTCCATATCTTAAAGCTCCAGGCATAGAAATTGCTTTATGAAAGAAGTCCTGTGCCCTTCATTGAACAGGTCTTCTGTAAAACTCCAATACTTGGCTAAAGGTTTTCAGCAGCAACATGACAGACAGCTACAAGCAGGAGGAAACACTATCTGCAATGAAGAATGTGGGGAGGGAGAAACCAATTTACTAAAAGCATCCTTCATTGATCCTCATTTCTGTTTGTTTTCGGTTTAACCCAAATAGACAAATAAGCCCCATTACAGCCATTCGAGTATTTCCCCCCAGTGGGATGCAGGAGAGACTCAGAAGGGTAAAACTGAGAAAACTCATGGGTTGAGATAAAGACAATTCAATAGGTAAAAGCAAAAGCCACACATAAGCAAAGCAAAATAAGGAATTCATTCACTACTTCCAGTTGGCAGGCAGGTGTTCAGCCATCTCCAGGAAAGCAGGCCTCCATCATGTGTAGCGGTTACTTGGGAAGAAAATTGCCATACACAGAACAATCCCCCTTCCTCATTCTTCCCCACAGCTTTTATTGCCAAGCTGGATGTCATATGGTAGGGGATATCCCTTTGGTCAGTTGGGGTCCGCTGTCTCAACTGTGTCCCTTCTCAATTTCTTGTGCACCCCCAACCTACTCGCTGGTAGGGCAGCGTAAGAAACAGAAAAGGCCGTGATGATATGCAAGCACTGTTCAGCAATAACTAAAAAATCCCTATGTTATCAACACTATTTTCATCACAAGTCCAAAACATAGCATCATGTAAGCTATTATGAAGAAAAATAACTCTCTCCCAGTCAAAACCAGTACACCGTTTAAAAGGCAATGGACCTCTATTACTTTTCAAAAAAATTAAAACCCTGTGTCTGCACAATGGATATATCTTTATTTATTAGATATGCAGGTCAGGACAATCTAGTGAAAAATCTTATGGAAGTCTTAAACAAAAGCTACTTTCTTCCCACTTAAGTTATATACTACTGTATTAACAGTAACTGTCACTGAACTTTTATTCTTTAAAAAAGGGGAAAAAATCTTACTCTATACATCTCTTGGAATATACAGGAGAAGGAAACATAGATATAGGGGTTGACTATACCATTGAAAACTACAGCTTTAAAGCTTTTCGACTTTTGGAGTAGAATGAGGGAAAAAAACACTGTTCCTCTCTGCTATTAACTAGAATGTAATCAGTGTGGCATTTAAATTCTTTCTATTCAGGTTTGTACTGAAAGGCCAAGTATTCTCCCAACACGTGAATTATCTTTACTTTTTTTAGATCAGTGGGAGAGGGGCATTAGGATATGCAAACATCCCCCTGCTTCTTCCAAGCTCAGAGAACCCAGGGGTTACCTCTTCTTTGGATGAAGAGCAATCAGTGGCAATACTATGACTAACCCTTGCATAGTTTCAAATAAATGCACTCTTGCCCTTTACTCCCTTTGAAAACCATATTAGGTTCAAAAGGCATGGCTACATAGGCAGTGTAGCCATGTCTTTGGCATGTAGAAAATCCACTAGTGTAAAAAATTCACTCTGGTTCACAGAAGACAAAGAAAAAATGTAACTTTATGACAGTGTGTACAAAATGACCAGAGTGTCATTTTCAACAGTTCCACTCATATTCTACCAGACAACTTGGTAATCTAGCCGAAGATATTGAACAAACTCAGTGGGTACAATGCCTTGGGTACTTTCAGTGCCTGCACATAAGTTATCCATTTAACATTATAAAAAACAAAAAGTAATAATTTATACATTGGTGACTTGGCAAAGCTGTTGAAAATTCTTATTATGTTTAGGTAAAACCTCAGGGGATTTTTTTTTTTTTTTAAATCTATTCAAATATTAACAATTCTGGCATGTTCACGTTTAAAGTGACTTTGAAAAACAGTCTTCCCACAGGCAAATCTACCCTTCTCTAAAGAGCACTGTTTTGTTGCTGTTGTGTCTTGGGGCAAGTTTTTTAAAGCATAGANACTGGGGAGCCCAGAACTGGACACAGGACTCCAGGTGCAGCCTCACCAGGACAGAGTAGAGGGGGAGGATAACCTCCCACAACCTGCTTGCCACACACCTCTTGATGCACCCCAGGGTGCCATTGGCCTTCTTGGCCGCAAGGGCACATTGGTGACTCATGATCATCCTGTTGTCCCCCAGGACTCCCAGGTTCCTTTCCACTGAGCTGCTTTCCAGCAGGTCAGCCCCTAACCTGTACTGATGCATGGAGTTATTCCTCCCCAAGTGCAGTACCCTACACTTGTCCTTGTTGAACTTCATGAGGTTAAATTTAACTTCATTAGGTTAAATTTGTAATTGAAAGAGCCAAATAAGTGCTCAGAATTCAGTGCAGGAGACTAGTGACCAGTTTCATCATAAATGGTGCATCATTGGCAATAGCCCCAGAAAGAGGTGTGAGATATAAATATGCATCACTGCCAAGAAAAGCACTTATAAAGCACAATGGGACAGGAATGTTTCACAGTTTTTGTTCTGTTTTGACTGTGTGTTTGGAAAATGAAAAAGGGCGGGTGGGGAGAAGAAGAACAGAGCAGTGAGAGAATCAAACACAGATTTGACACTGAATAAGCTCAAGGTGTGTAGACGTAAGAAACAGGTTTAGAGTTTTGGTACAGTTCCTTGTAATGAATTGAAAGAAAGAACCATTGTTTTTTTCTTAAGAGCAACACAGGACACTGCAGATTTAATTAGGTGCATTAGTACCTTAGAGCCATAGACGAGAACATGGTGAAGTCTTCTTATGGAAGAATTCTCTCAGCTAATCATGAAATATGACTCGGTAAACTGTAATCAGAAACCAGCTGGTTTAAATTGATGACCCAAAATATGCAAAAGTCTTCCTCTTACTACCCATCTGCACCAAACACTGCATCATGGTGCAAATTGTTCTTGACAGTATCAGATACCTGTTGACTAAAAAGATTGGTTAAGAAAAGTTTCCTGAAAGAGAAACTGATATACTTGTGCCTGGGTATTAAAACTCTGGGAGAAAGATCCCAGCCCAAAAATAAAATTAACACACTAAACTGTAGTAAGATTAATTTTAAGTTATGCAAATAAATCTTCACAGAAATTAGGAATAGACATTATCAATACTTACGTATCCATGAAAAATATTTTTCAGCTCCTCTGCTGAGATACAATGTTATTGTTTACTGTGCATTATAACTAAATTAAATATGGCAGCATTCTGTCTATGTCCCCAAATAAAATGTAAAAAAAAGCAACTTCAAAATACGCTTTTTAGCCACAGTGTTTTATGTGATGATCATTGATCTCAACTTATCTGTGAGTAAAAACTACCACAAGTAAATCCCCAGCTAATTACTGTAGAATTGCTTTATTAAAATAACATGATGTCAGCTACAAAAATATTCATTCTTGTTATATACTCACTTGCTTTTTAACTGCATCTGTTTTGCACAAAGTTTTTAATGAGGAATGAAATCTGTGATTCACAGATAGTTAGTAAAACTTCAGAATTTAGTCTGCAATGCAAATTTCTGCAATTTAAGATTATTTTTCTGAGAGGCTGGAAAAGTAAAGTTATTTTTGGCTTTGCAGCTTCAGATTCTAAAGCCAGAAGTTTGATGTGGCTTTACAGTTTTTAACCCAATATCTTTATTTCCACATTGGTTATACACTTCAAGTACTAAAGTATGTAACAGAACAGAAACTATTTAATGCTTAAAATAATCACCCAGTTACACCCAAAAGTAAATGAGTACCGGAGATAATGTATAACAAAAACCAGTAATAAAAATAAACTCAGTGCATCACAGGACTTGCAAAATTTTCAGTTCAATATGAACTCCTTTGTTGACAAACTAGATAACATTATTGTACGGCAGCACAAAATTGTCTATTTCCAGTTTGAATGGGATGCTTGGGTATACAAACAAGAAATATTAAGTAGGAATAAGACACTAGTATTAGGTCTGTGTATGACATAGTGGGTCTATTGCCAAAATATTTTGCTTTGTTCTAGTGCCCTTATCTTGTAACGGAGGTTAACAAATTAGAAAGGCATCTGTGAACAGTAAAAATTACAATTTAAGATTTTTACTTTTAGTTTTTTCCAAGAGATGGTGGCAATTGTGATTCTATAAGATGCTGGACAGGTTTTTGTTTTAGCATAAAAGGCTATAATACAGCCAAATAGCTGCACGCTCCAGTTTAAAAAGGTAATCCTGGACTGGAAATTAGCAAGTTTTAAACAGCTAGTGGAATCAGTACCTGGAATATCTTTATGGGGAAAGAAACAGACTTAACATTACTCCAAGACTTTAGGGAAGAATCATCCACCTCAGAAAAGATATGCTACAACTGAAACCTCTGAAGCCTAAATTCTGATACTGACAAAGTTTGATACTGAAATTACTGCATGATAGCCTGATTACTCAGGAGGTCATGCAAGATTATCGTAACAGCTTTCTTTGACAGTCAGACGTGCCATCCAGTGTATGAATTAGCAGAGGAGAAGTAGAAAAATAAAACTGAAGCTTAGTTTTCAGCTGCTTTTAAATGCTTCAGGAAGATAAATTACTCCATATATGCTGGGCTAAGCTTAGGTAGGTAACATGTCCTGAGTGATAAGAATGGTATATTCTCACAGCCTGGTGAATGAATCTGCTTTGCATCAAAGTAAGAATAGAGGTTTTTAATTCCGTCTTGGAAATTTAAAAGGATGATTATGATTAGTTAGAGTAACTGCTAAAACTCCCAAATAGGCTTTCCTTGTTAGCCAAAGGCAGGAAGAGTTATTAAGTAAAACTGTTTAGCAGTTATATTACCTAAAACTGAAAAATGGCACACATTCAGTGCTACTTTGGGTGAATGTTTGGAAGACTGTGAATGTAAAGTTGCTATCAAACAACTGCTTGATGTTGATGAATTATACCTACGATCACAGTAAGGAACTTGATTTGTTTGGGGAATCTGAATTAAATTTTGAACATTACATTTGATAACTTCTCAATATTTCATATTATCATTTGTAGATTATTGCTAGACGTCAGTCATCCTTATCTTGTACAGACTGTAAACAGCTCATTCAGATTTTCATTTCCATTGGGCTAGATCACTGCACAAACTTATTTATCTGTCTGTGAGCATATATAAACTCAATTTTCTCATACTTTCACTAAAAGGGTGTTACTAACACATTGTACCAAGATGCAACATTATTTACCATCTTTCTGCTTGTTTGTATGGGGAAACAAATTTTAAGTTCTCCTCAGACAAAATTTAAAAGAAATGTGTAAAATAGATACAACGTAACGACTGTAAGTAGCAGCAATTTTTTTTCCACGCTAGGTTGCTTCTCAGGTGAGAACGTGTGTTTTCTAGATCTTTTCAGCAGATTGGGGAATGGTTTTCTGGCCTCTTGGAAGTCAAAATAACTGTTCTTCTACATAAGCCTGGATATGTGCTTCAATACTTCTCTTGACAGAAAAGAGTAGTTATAGATTCTCACAGGCTATTTGAAGAATTACTTTAATCTAAAAATTCTCCCATTATATCTGTCCCTCCAGCATTTTGTAGAATGTTACATTCATGAACAGATACACGTTTTTTGTATAGATTAGCTGCACCATCTGCTTATATTTAACAAAAGAAAACATTTTTGTTTATGTAATTCATGTTTTTGTGATGCTATTTGTTAATTTTTTTTTTTTTTAAAATTTTACTTATCTATTTTACTCAAAGACAAAGGGTGGCAGGCACCTGATAGGTCAGACAAATTTCAGACTCTCAGCATATCTTTGAAAAAAAATTTCCTTATTAATATGCAAATAGGCATAGACTCAGTTTCCTAGCTAATTTTCTTCTGTCATATTATATGCCTCAAAATGCAATATTAGATTCCTTAAAGGCTTGACAGAAAGTAGCAAGGTAACTACTACTAACATCATCAAACTCAAAGGGTAAAACAAGGGATTTCCCTGACCTAGTAAATGTTTAGAAATACTACCTAAATGGAGGAAAAAAAAAAAAAAAGATAAAACTGTATTCCTGNAGGGATTTCCCTGGCCTAGTAAATGTTTAGAAATACTACCTAAAAGGAAGAAAAAAAAAAAAAAAAGATAGAACTGTATTCCTGCACTATTGAGAGAATAAACTTAAGTTTCATTAAACACATTAGAAAAGACAGACTTCCACACTGATAAGAAACATTCTTAGGATACATTCACTCTATTTAATGATATTTATAGCTGAATTGAAAAGAATGCTATTAAAAATAAAGACATTTTATCATATACTAAAACAGGCAGAGAATACAAAATACTTCTCTGGATTAGGAGACCTCTGTTCACACTATTTTTATTGGAGTTTTACATGACATATAGCATAGCATAATATTGTCCAGAATGATGAGATTTGGGAAAACTATATCTGAAGTTACTGCCCTTGAAGTTACTGTGTCAGTCACAGTAAGTAAAGTGTATGCTAAACTCAAGTTTTGAACTGTGCCTCACTGAGGGACTGCTATAGTTTCACAGAGTTTTATTTAGGTCTTTTTTTATTCCTCTGAGTTTACAAAAAAGTAAAGGTAGAACTCAGGTGCAAAATCTAGAGTTAATGACAACTTGTGACAGCAGTTTTCAAAATAGAAATTATCAGAACCTGCAGATTTGGTTCATATCCAGCTCTGCTAAGACAGTCTGTTAGTATAACTCTAACAGGAAGAAAACTAAGACGAATTTTGACTTTAAGAATGAGAACTACTGGGTACTACTGAATATTTTGGTAAATTTTTTGTTTAAGTGACAGTTTATCTGACATGATGAAATAGTTTAAACTTTTAATCAATAGCTGACAAATTTTATTTTGCCTCCTCTCTGTTAAAAGCTATTACTATATACAAACAACTGGGTTCTTAAAGGAAGGATTTTAAAAAATATATTATCTGACAGCAGTCTCGATACTGTTTTGGTTCCTTTTGATCAAAAGAATTAAAGAATTGATTTAAGTATTTAAGTTAATGAAAACTGGATTAGGTTCAGTATTGAAGCAATTCATTTAAGATTAAGGTTGTACAAATTCTGGTCTTGCTGTATTTCTATTAAATCTGACAAATAGTTACAAGTGTACAAATGTGCATACCTGTTTGTTATTCAATTTATAATCTTTGACATTTACTTTTACAAGATATTCAGAAATAATTTACTGAACAGCCTTTAGGCCTAGCAGTATCATACATATGCACAATAAGAAATATTCATTGTGGCTTAACTTCAGCTGTTTTCTAGGTTGAGGCTTAGGGGGATTTTTTTAATTAAACATTTTTAGTAGTTACAAAAAAGGAGGAAATTACCACTGGATCGGATTTAATCCACAATAGTAAAGTATATATATTTTCAGCAAGGAAGGTCCTCAGATGTGAATTTCAAATCTTTTTCTCAAAAAACATTTCAAAATGCCTTAGCTCAACAGTATAAAGGAGTAAGAGTTTAGCTCCTGCTACTGTAGAGACAGAATCCACAATATTTCAGAAGTGTTCAGATATTGATTTGAAGAGATACTTGTCATCCCAAATAAAAATGGTTGGGATATTTTAATAAATACAAGAAAGCTCTTTCATTACACAAACACAAAAATCTGAGAAAGCTGATTAATTTGTGGACAAGTTTATCTGGATGGAATTTCTCATTAAAAATGAGAGAGAAAGACATCTTGTTCTCCATCACTTAATTGACTACCTTAACCATTTGGCTAAATATTACTATATTTACCTTTAATTTTAGTTAACTACCTCCTCCCTTTATTTCTCTCATCTCATTTTCCACTCCTTCTTCTTCTCTTATCATAATCGCTCTTCCCGCATTTCTTTCTGGACTTAAAAGACTTCTTGTTACAAACGATAAATGTTTCCAAACATTTTAATTTAATAAAAGTAATATTTTCTTTAACCTCCTAATCCTCAAGGCATTCTTAAAATAGAACTCCTTTTATTGAACTTCTTATGCAGAATCTTGGTTTTATAAGTTTACATTAGCACTAAGTACTCTTTCCACTTGAACATATTTCTGTTCAGTTGAAATTCAGGGATCCTAACAGTTAATCTGAAATTGTCAATCTTGGAAACTCTGTAGAATATATGCAGAACTTTGGAACTAGGTCAAATATCATATAAATCTTTTTCATGGTTCGCCATCCAATTATGCTATTTAGAATCAGCTGTCAGGACTCTAGAGCTTCAGACAAATATTGATTATTTGTCAGACTATGCTAATATGGTCAATGCTATGGCAGATAAATATTTGTACAGCCGAATAACACTTGACAGCAAATACCTGCATATTGTTTAAGACATAAATGTCAACGAATTCATTCTGGTGATTGACATGGAAGCATAGAGATCATTAAGATCCACCCTTCCATAATGGTCATGGGAACATAAAATACAAAATATGATCAAATTCTCATTTTCTTATCCAGGCTGATTTGAAGCCAAAAAAATCAACCATAGCTCAAAGATGTGGAAGCACAATATTCAAAAGGAGACTAAGTGAACAGTGTATTCCATATGTTTACATTGTAGCATAGTTAACCAACGTTATCTAGATAGCTCCTTTGCAAAAATTAAAATAAATCCTCAAAAATTGATTCTGTATGCGCTAGTATTTTGAAATTATTTCTTTAGGAGCACTGTACAATATTGTTTCGCTTTCACACCTTACAGTAGACATACCTTTCTAGAGCACTTTAAAGTTAGTGTGTTTCCCCTTTATGCAAAAGATACACTAATCAGGTGGTACCTCCTCTGCATCCCTGTTTTTTTCCTAAGTATTTTGTACAGTATAAGGTAAGAACCGGTGCCATTAAGTACATATTGAATAACATGCAATTATTCATTCCTTAGTAGTCAGTGTAATAAAGCATTTTGTAGACTGAATGAAGTATGATTGATAACATGGGTGGAATATGCCTATTTTTGCAAGATTTTTTAATAGGAAATGTAATGTTTTAAATAGAAAGATATGAAACCAGAAAAATACACAGAAGTGGACTAAAAGCCCAATGAAGTCCGAGGTGTCAAAAGTCACTGCAAACAAAAATATTCATAATGGAGATATTACTTATGTATTCTTGTAGCTTTGACACTAGACTCTTAAATAGTTCTACTAATGACCTGAAATACAAGACAAAGAGTTAATTAACCAGGAAGAAGAATATAGAACAAAAGTAGAGAATGCAGAACTGTGACCTTGGTTCTGAAAAAGATTTGGCACTTTTAGCAAATAATAAGATGAACACGAATGAACTCCTACCATAAGGTTTGGCCCAAAAGAGATAAAGTGATCCTTGGATGTACAAACTGTAAAATAATAACAAGACCGCACATGTTACATTAGCTTCTTTTTTGGCAGTGGAATAACCATTATTGGAATGCTGGGTTCTCTTCTGGTGTTCATAGTTCAACAAGGCGGTAATAAGCAGGAGAAAGTTCAGAGAAGAATGCAAGAATATTTCATGGCTGAAAAGCATATCTGATACTGAAAGACAATAAGCCAAATTATTTAATTTAGTAAGAGGAGTGTCTACAGTTTATTTAGCTCAATATCCTACAACGGGTTTTTGAAATATGTCTGGTCATTTGCAGAAGAAAAGAGGGAGATGAGAATGAGGGAAAGGATCCTGAGTCATTTATACAGTAGAAGAAATGTTGAGGTGAAGTATACAGGATCACCAATTTTTGCTCAAGGGAGTACTCTACTTCTCTCTTCCCACTAGCCAATCATTCTTAAGCTTCTATAACAGTATTTTAACATTCAACTTTATTTTCCTATTTGTTGTTTGAAGTACTTAGGTTCTGTACTCAATAAAATGAGAAAAAGACAATGTCAGAGAGTAAGATTTTCCAAAACTAATAAACTCCCCAACCTAGTCTGTTAGAAGAAGCAGAAGTGCTAAACTCACATCCTTTGTTTCTGGCAGAGAATGTTACTATACCATACATCAAATCCAGGTGAGTCCTTTCTCACAAATAAGAGGTAATGGCTATCCTGCCAAGGCAATTGGAATTAAAAGCACTTCCCTTGAGCTATATAAGTTTAAGGTCCTGTGTTGTCTTCAGGACAGCCACAGTTTAACACAACAATCCATCTTATGCAATGTATTCCTTATGGTGCAGAGGAGTCTAACAGACACTCAGTAAAGAAAAATTGACCTTCCTGCTTGCTTGACTTGACCTTCATGCATAGAAATGAAGTATGCACTTTAGATGCACAAGGTACAACATGCCCAGATAGCATAGCCAGTTTCTCCTTGACTTGACCTGAATAACTTCAATGTTGGAAGTCTAGGACTCCCAGAATGAAGGCAAAAACATGAATTACAATCAAGTCCTTTTACTAACAAGTTGTGTGTTAGTATAGTCTGGCCCCAGTTATTGTGAGAAAAAAAGATATTAAATATTTACCATACTAATCAAACAGGATTCATCTGCCAACAGGGAAAGAAGACAGGGTGGCAGTATTTGAAAAGAAAATACAAAAGCATACTCATCAGAATATGCTCACATACTCATTACAGTTTCTGTAAGAAGCCAGTACAAAGCTAAAAAAAGAAATAAGATGAATTAAGATGCTGTTCATTGATATTCTTTTAATAAAAAATTAAAGATAATTTAATGAATACAATGGTAAAAAGACCACAAAAACATGCCTCATGTTGTATATCACTGAAAAATAAACACAGATAAGTTATTCAGTAATCAGCCGTAGCTGGTGATCCGGTCCCTCCTTTATGGTGTACGTGTACTGTGTTTATTCATTAGAGCTATTGAGCACACTATAACTCTCTTGGAGAACCACATCACGATTTTCCTAACAAATTGAATTATAATCAGAAGATTGATTGTAGAACGAAGATTCTGATCAAACGCTGCTGAAACATAGCATATGGACAATTATCTATGGAGTTTGGACCCACTCTTTCTCACAAAATAAAAATATTATTACTTGCTTCTGCTGCCTCCTGTTCAGTGGCCAGCATTTACTGTGGAATGAATTTATATATGGAACATATTGGGCATTGTTCAGGTATGCTGCCTTGTGCACAAAGAAAAGAGTGAATATTGTGACATAGCTGTGATGTGGCCAGACCATATGACTTCACAAAAGGAGCCCAACTGATAAATCAAGATGGTGAGAACAGAAGTAAGCAAAAGCAAGTGGTTTCATGAGGAGGCTACCTCCTACCTTGAAGGAAGCCCATGCCAATAGTGTAGGCCACTGGGAAAAAACTTGGTAGTATTCAGACTCGGGAAATATGTATATATAGTGGAATTTATAATTAATACATATAATGAAATTTAAAATATATAATGTAATCTAACTTATTAGAAATGTTACATTTTATTAGGCAGTCAAATGAAAGTTATAGTAGTTTTGGACCAGAACTAAAATATTCATAGCCAGGCACATAGCTACCTTCAGTAAAAGCTGAAGTTTTGAAGTGATCTTCAGTGAAAACGTTGGTGAAATTGAGACTGTACTAAGTGCCTCTGGAATATCTAAATGAATTGAGGTGGACACCTTAATCTTCACCACAAGAGCACCAACCAATGATGTAAACCTCAAAATTAATAAAAAAAAACCAAGCTAAAACCTTAATTAAAAAGTCAAAGGGATAAATATAAAAAAGTATCTTTGCTTTGCCACAGTCTGCTCTTTAATTTTCTTCTCAATAATTTTCCTTAAAAAATTGAGACATGTCCATGAATGTATATGTTGATCTCAAATTGATAGCTGTAATTCAGGTGACTATAATATTGAATCAATACATACAAAAGTCAGGTCAGATAAGCAGCATTATATGGTTTTCCAGCAATTTCTACCAAATGGGAAGTACATAATTCAATTTTATTTACTTATTTATTGAAAAAACAGCAATATAAACCCAGATTACCTATGCTTCTAAGGAAAAGCAAAATACTAATAGGAAAACAATAACAGCTTATTATGGAAATTTGTCTATATTTATCTAAAACCTTCAGGCTATTATAAAGTCCATTGTGACCTTATCATGCAAATTTAACAGTTCTTTTGATAACATTGTGATTAGTATGTAGTTTCAGTAGAATGCGCTTTTGTTTTCTTTTTTTTTAATCTTTGAGATTAAAACCACTTATATATTATGATTGCTGAGTCAGCTAATAATGCTGTATATAGACAGCTTCCGCAATCAGGTGTATGTTCATTTTAGAACAACCCTACTAGGCTAGCTTTTATGCCCATGACACTGCTCTCCCATGCATTTCCCTGCCACTGCCACCACCTTTTTTATCTTGTTCAGAGATGTCCAGTGGAAAGAATCCTATCAACAGATAAGATAAGGAGTCATGTGACACAAGCAACAAACTGTACAGTCTCTTCTTTATGGATTTTACTGTCCTCATATAATCAAACACCAAGTGAATATGTTTACTTGCTGAAGTTGCAAAGCAATTCAAAAGGTATGTATTGCTCTGTGTGAGTAGGAGTGTTTAGGAGCTAAACTCTCAACTCTTTTAAGCTACCTTTACTGAAAAGTTTAATTTACAAAAATCTGGTCTTAAAAGAAAGTAATTCTTTTTAAAAGACTTTCCTATTTCTCTGCTCATTACCAGACAAAGGAAAAAACAAAAGGTCTGACAAAATTAAGTATGTTTCATAAACTTATATGAAGAAGATATTAATATAGATGCCTTTCCTATTTTGTGAAGAGAAGAACTCTCACCTGGCAAAGTACTTATAGTGATGCCTATAATTTACACAAAACCAGCATGGGTTGTATTGCTCCCTTGAAAGAAGCATGACCTTTCCCTTGTGCTAAACTTTTCAACTGTGAATCTCAAAACAGATCATGAACAGAAATGAATCCAGTCTCTGCTTTTGACATTTTGACAGCCAGTGTCTGCTGCAAGAGCATAAAGCAGAGGAAAATGCTTCTCTTTGTGCAGCAGGGTAACCAATCTGTATAAGCAGTGTTGTTAATGTCAACTTTTACTTTTCCTGTGTACTGTGACTCAGATAATACAGGTATCTGAGTACTTGAAGGGAGACGTTTAGAGCTGACTTTAAGTTACAAACTACTGTGATGTTGAAAATACTAGGATTCACAAAAGCTTAAATGGTCATCCTTAGACAGTACTACAGTTCTCCATTTAGATGAGGAAAAGATTCAGCAGATCAGATGCAACAAGTGTTTTAGAATCATAGAATAGCCTGGTTTGGAAGGGACCTGCAAAGGTCATCTAGTCCAACCCCTCTGCAATGAGCAGGGACATCTTCAACTAGATCAGGGTGCTCAGAGCCCCGTCCAACCTGACCTTGAATGTTTCCAGAGATGGGGCATCTACCACCTCTCTGCACAACCCTTCCCAGTGTTTCACCACCCTCATTTTAAAAAATGTCTTCCTTCTATCTAGTCTAAATCTACCTTCTTTTAACCCTTTTAGGCTTTGTCATACTGCTAAAAGAAAGGCTTACATATCAGACTCCTTTGGACAGACCAAAAAAACCATTCTGTTTTAAAGTTTTACTAATTACAGTTTGGAATAAATTAGCTAGTCAATATAATTTTCAAGCTTTTCCCTTTATAAGATGTTTAGATCTGACATACAGTTCTGAGATCTAAAGGTGGTTTCTCCATGGCTGAGGTTCACAGGCTATGAAATTATGAGTACTTACTTTGAGCATTATACATTTAATATTCACAAAGAGAAGACTTCAGACTGTTGGAGGTGCGGCATTTAATTAAAAATAAAAGCCAGTACTTCTGCAAATAAAAGGTATCCCTACATATTTTAGTTTCTGTGACCCATTTTACAGGAATACAATGACACCATGTGAAGAAGATCTTTAGTGTTTCTGTCATGCTGATTAATGTAATTGGAGAAATACGGCTGAGCCTTCCTTGAGGAAGAAGCAAGTACAACCTTAATGAGTTTCCTTACTACTGCAACTTGCTTAAATAAAATAAGAATACAATTAAGCTTATTGAAATGTAAGACTAAATCAGAATGCCATTAGCTATTGTTCAGTGCACTGAAGTGTGAAATATATGCTTTTATGTTTGCTGCAAAAAACATGCACTTTTAACATTAAAGGGATGGGATGGAGTAATATGACAAAGGAAGGAAGAGATAAATAATAGGTAAAAATAGCTACAGTGTGTGAATCACATGCATAGTGTAATACGTCAATGCACGTGAGCAAGGGAAAAAAAAAAAATCTTTGTAACACCAAAGGAAAAAACAGGGCAGAAATCCTAACCGAGTTATTTGGTCAGCTAAGCTTTTGATATTGCCTGAAAATTATGTCGTATACCACTTCAAACAGAAGGACACACAATTGAGTAAAGACAATCCAATCCTGCCATCCTATCCTTATGTTCATCAACACCTACCCAGATGAAGTTTAGACTGCTTTAGCAACTGTGGTCAAAATCAGGCTCAAATTCTCAGAACTGAATGATGATGCAGTCATGGGTTTGTTATAAACAAAAGGGCACAAACCACATATATAGAGCTAGGAGTTTATTATTACCCCAATTAATGTTTTAACAGTTTAATAGCCCAAAGCGTTACTTTATTTACACTAATATTCACTAATCTAAATTAATTCAAAGAAACCTCAGTAATATAGCTAAACGGTTTTATTGGGGTAAATAAAATAAAATAAAATAAAATAAAATAAAATAAAATAAAATAAAAATCACTTTCTCCTGATGCTGTGCTCTCCTTTCTCACGTCCGTAGGGTTCTAATATTGGCAATCTCTGAAAAAGGAGCAAGAATGAGGGCAGGCTGCAACGAGCCGTCAGCACCTTGATGGGTTTGCTGGGAAGAGCAGGGTGTGCCTGCTAGGGGTTTCATCCTGCTCTTTGCCAGGAGAAGTATGGAGTTGATGATTTCTTCCAGATCAGACACTGGGTTTTCTTGAGGGTTTTTTTTTTTTATAATTCCTTGTCACAGCTCACTTCCTTCTCCCAGATTGGCAGCGGCAGTCTGGCAGTGGCCCCCTCCCTGCCCAAAGGGCTATTGTTTGTCAGGCAGTGATGGGGCGGGGGAGGGGGAGCTGGGGAGGAGGTGTCACCCTCTCTCCAGCAGGGCCACCCCAGAGCTGAAGCTGGAGTAGGGGAGGCCGCAGTCACTCTCCCTGGCGCAGGGGTTAAACCAGCGACACCCAGCTCAGACTCGGGCTGAGCCCCTGCACTGCCAGGTCAACACACAGCTGGGGGCCTTATACAAGCAATCACAAAAGTCTTATTTTCTAGGCTACAGTGGCTCAGACTACTTACATTCACCTTATTGGCACAGCTCAATTCTGAGCTGTTTACTTTTCCCTTAATTTCTCTGCCTAATTTCTCTTTCTGTTAAAAAGTTGACCAGTTCCATCCTGCCACCTTAATGAAAGTCAGCACAGAAACAATACCATGAAGTATGAACTGGAGGACAAGCTCAATCCTTAAGCTACCATGACATTATAGACACACCTTTAGAAACCCATCATCCAAAGGAAACAAAAAACATCAGGTACTGGCTAAATAAATAAACACTGATGCACCTCTAAAGACAGTTCTTCCATGTAACCTGAAACTAGATACATTTTTCAAATAAGTCATGATGGATGACAGTAGCAGTAATTACAAATATAGGCTATGAGAAATTAGAAAATGGTAGTCTTAACCAGATAAGTTTTAGCATAAGTGTTATAAAACATTTTGGTTGAATTTTAACAGGGCCTAACATCTAAAGATGAAGAGTCATGAAGTTCTAATTGAAGGTACTTAAAAAGAGGTTTTGAATAAGTAAGTATCCATTTTATGCAGTCATGTGGTTCAAGGGAAGAGATGCTTAAAAATAATTTCAGCTTAGAAAATCCTGTTTTAAGTCTCTGGGAGTGAGAGGAGAGCATGAGATTATTTCTGAGTGAAGGTACAAATAGAAGAGGTAGCTGGAGTCATGCTACTATTCTTGAAAAGCAAAGGCAAAAGAGTTGGCTGAACATGAGGACAGAAATATTTTGCATGTTGTAAAAATCTGTAACAGGTACATCTGTCAGAGAAGAGGTACCAGTGGGTTGTACCTTAGATGCGTTACTTCTTGTGCTATGATGCTGACCTTATTTAGTTGAGGCATCAACAAACCAGCACAGGTCGGTATATTTTGCCCTGCAGTCAACAGTTTTCCCATTGACTTGAATGAGCACTAAATTCAAAAGTTCAGGCTGAAACCTTAGATTATGTCAGGCAGTTATTCCATATGTCTAATTAACATTAGACATCTAGTAATTATTTCTCAATCAGTTGTGCATTTGTAGAAAAGAGATGCAACTATTTTGACCTTATTTTCATGTGTTACTTACAACTTAAACATTCATTTCTAAGAACAAAGTTGTCTCGTGTAAATTTCTATGAACTGCTATGATCTTAAACATCCAATTCCAACATACAGTACAGTGGTATACAAGGAAACTAATAGGAACTTGGAAGAGAAAGGAGAAAGATGACGTTCAGCAGAGGCACAAGTTGGGAAATTCAAGATAACAGCATAAGATTCTTGAAAAGGAAGAGAATAGAAATAGAACTGGCAAGGAAAACATTGACAGCAGTTTAGATTTCAACTGAACTCAATAGAAATGTTAGCAGGAAGATCGCTGTACTGGAATCATTGCCCAGAAGAAACTCCTATATTTACATGGAGAAGTAGCAGGAAAACTCTGGCAAAATCATGTTATATTAAAAATATTAACAATAAAGCAAGAGTAGGAAGCCAATGTGTGGTGTTTACCATCCCTTTTTTTCTTTTTTTTTTTCCTCGTCTGACTGATCAGAACCATAAAGTTTTCAAAAGGCCCCAAATTTTTTACAAAACATGTACTTTACTGCTTATGATTAAAGATGCAGGAGATGGTTCTATATATTGAAGGAATATAAACTACAAATCAGTAAAGACTGTGAATTGGTGGTGTGATTGCTGTGTAAACCATACATTTAATGAAGGTATGTGGAAGGAGGCCTGATTAGTAATTAAGGGGTTCTGCTCTGATGTATTTCCAAAACAAATCTGATCATGTAAAAATCCCTGCAAAATCTTTTTCCTTTATGAAACTTGTTTACCTTAATAAGAACAGCACTCATAACCCCAGCACCCTTTTAAGTAAGCCTGTGCAGTTACTTCCACCCCAAAGGGATGTCATTTTTTAACTCAAAAGATTCAGGAACCTCCAGCTTTGTATGCAGATATTACTCATTATTAATGTTTTAAATGAGAAGCACTCAGTGGTGATGAATGTGAAAGTAGTTAGATGTGTGGCAATTAAGAAAACGCAAGCTGATCTTTAAACATAATGGGTTTTGAGTGATGGCTTCCTGACTAATATTGAAGTATTTTCCAATGAAATGTTCAGTTGGAGTTCCACTTCTAAAACACTATAAAAAGTTCTACAGAGACAATATGTCTACTATAAGGCAAAGGGACTAATTGAAAGTGGGGGGCTGACCTTGACTGGCCACCAGGTGCCCACCAAGCTGCTTCCTCACTCCCCTTCCTCAGCAGGATAGGGGGAAAAAAGATGAAAAGCTCATGGGTTGAGCGAAGGACAGGAAGGTCACTTACCAGTTACCATCACTGGCAAGACAGACTCAAATTTGGGGAAATTAATTTAATTTATTGACAATCAATAACAGAGTGGGACAGTGAGAAATAAAAACAAAACTAAAAACAGCTTTTCCCCATCCCTCCTTCTTTCCAGGCTCAGATTCACTCATGACTTTTCTACCTCCTTCCCCTGAGTGGCGCAGGGAGATGGGGAAGGGGGTTGTGATCAGTTCATAACACTTCTTCTCTGCCATTCCTTCCTCCTCATGCTGTTCCTCTGCTCCAGCGTAGGGTCTGTCCCACAGGATACAGTCCTTCATGAACTGCTCCAGCATGGGTCCTTTCTGAGGGATACAGTCCTTCAGGAAAGAACTGGTCCAGTGTGGATCCACTACAGACCAAATTTCCTGCCAGGAGCCTGCTCTGATGTGGGCTTTCCAAGGACTGCAGTTTCCTTCAGGACACATCTGCCTGCTCTGGCATGGGATCGTCCATGGACCACAGGCTGGAAACCTACTTCACTGTAGACCTCCATGGGCTGCAGGGGGACAGCCCACCTCACCGTGGTATTCACCACAGGCTGCAGGGCAATCTCTGCTCCGGCACCTGGAGTACCTCATCCACTCATCTTGGTCTCTGCAGGGCTGTTTCTCTCATATTTTCTTACTATTTTCTCACAGCTGTTGTGCAGCATTTTTTACCCTTTCTTAAATATCGTATCATAGAGGTAGTACCAACATCGCAGATTGGCTAAGCTTCGGCCAGCAGCAGATCCATCTTGGATCCTGCTAAAACTGGCTGTCTGACAATGGGTGCAGCTCCTGGTGTCTTCTCCCAAACACCACCCCTGCAGCACCCCATGAGAAAAAACATTGTCATGTGACTCAAATACATTCCACCCCTTGCCTCTGTGAAACGTATATTTGAGAATTAACTTTAAAATACACATCCATCACACAATCTTCACTTACATCAACAAAAAGAATTCCCCAAAGTCAAAATAACATCACAACACTAACAGAAGCGTACCGTTGGCACACACTCTACCTCTCGTTGCTTCACCACAATTACAACAACAAAAACTCCTCACAATTATACCATTCTCTGGCAATGTCCAGTCCGTGTTTTCTCATTACCTCTCCCAATTACTGTCTTAGTCTCAAATTCCTCCAGAGCCCCAGTTTGGGATCTGCAAGAAGGACCATGATGGGTTGGTCCTGGCTGGCTGCCAGGTGCCCAACAAGCCACTCTTATTTCCCCTCCTCAGCGGACAGGAGGAGAAAATAAGATTAAAAACTCATGGGTTGGAATAAAGATGTTTAAGGAAAGAAAGCAAAGGCAACATGTGGAAGCAAAGCAAATACAAAAGATTTATTCTCTACTTCCCACCAGCAGGTGATGTCCAGCCACTTCCCGGGAAGTAGGGCCTCATTACGTGTAGTGGTTGCTTTGGAAGACAAACACCTTAATAATGAAAGCCCCACCACCACCCCCTTCCTCCTTTCTCTTAGCTTTTATTTCTGAGCATGACGTCATATGGCATGGAATATCCCTTTAGTCAGTTTGGCTCTGCTGTCCTGGCTACTAGGATCTTGCCCACCCCCAGCCTCGTGGCCTGTTGCGGGGAGGTTGGAGAGACAGCCTCCATGCTTGTGCAAGCACTGCTCAGCAGCAGCCAAAACACCTGTGTATTATCAACAGGATTCTAGCTACAGATACAAAGCACAGAGCTATAAGGGCTGTGATGGGGAAAGTTAACTGTCCCAGCCAGACCCGATACAGTGACATAGTAGTTGTTTGCTTCTTCCTTGCTATTGAAACCACTCTGAAACCCAAGAAAAAGAGATCGGAGAAATCCAGCAAGCCCAACACTGCTTTTGCAATTAACTCAGTTATTGGCAGTTTGATGTATACGATTTGTTTTTAAAAAGTCTAACCAAAGTGCTTTTAAAATAAAAATGATGCATACATATTAGATGTGATTGTATTATACAAGAATTGCATAACTTCTAATAAACTAAGTTCATAAAAATGACAGGAAGTAAATCATGTTGTATTCATTCCTACTTACTCTTTCATTTGATTTGGGGTTAGAAGTAAGATATTAACTCTAAATATCCTTCAGATCTATGGATTGCAATGCCACTTGTGTCATATGTCCACCTTTTTTTTTTCTTGTGTTCAGTTACAGTCATTTCAGTAATATGATTTGATTCTTCTATGTAATTTATAAGGATTTGGGGTAAGTGGCATGTGGGGCAGAAAGGGGTTAGCACAAAACTTCAATGATCCAGGTGAACCACAGATCACAAAAAGGTCTGCTGTTATCTTTTACCACCATTCCACCTTCCTGCAGACTGTCACTATTTATCTTCTATCTTTTGCCACCTTTTCAGCTCTATTTGATTTTGAAGTTAAGCTATTTATGTTGTCACCTCACAGCTCCTGCATCTCAAAGCAAGGAGTAGGTACCTGCCTGATCCGCTCCCACAGCCACCCTGAGGAGCCCATTTCCATACACCTCTCCTGCTGGGCCTCACCCTCCTGCAGGTCCTGCCCGTCCTCACATCACAGGTGATTCAGTGACCTCACAATGAGTCACAACAAAGCAGTGACTCAGTGAGCTAACAGTGACTCACAGCAAAGATGGGAGGAAGCTCTAGTTACTCAGCAGAGCCCTAAAGAGAGCACAGCGTTTGCAGTCAGCTCCTGTGGATGCTGTTGAACAAATGCATCGGAATCTCAGCATTTCATAGAGAATTAGACTAGAAAGGACCTTGGGGATTATCTTTTCTTTCTTTTTTTTTTTTTTTTTTGTCTCATAAACAACAGATTTCCTTGCCTCTCTTTCTCTGAGGGAAAGGAAATTAAGAAAAATCACATATAGAAATAATACAGGTGTTGAGGTTTTTTTACCCCAGGATTTTGCCCTTGGTACAAATGAATTACATCAGCCCAATTATCTTCTTTTTTTCTGAGTCCTAGCTTTTTTGGTGTTACTGATGCATACAAATGCTTCTAGTCCCGAGGGAACTTCCATCTTTAATCTCCTACTATTTCAGTCTGAAACTTATTCTTAGTGTCTGAAACTTTGCTTTGCAATTGCTCTCCTCTGGCTATGGCATCTGTCTCCACAACCTTCATTATGTCCACCAGTAGACAATCCTATTTCCTATCAATACCAGTGAGCTTGGAAAAGGAAGTAGAAGCTTCATTGCTGCAAGAGAAATGAATAAAAGAGAAGCTCAAGATTTTGGGTCTCTATTGTTGGCTTTGCTGCAGGTTTGTTGTATAATTTTGATGAGACACACTGCACGTTTGAGTGTCTTTCTCTGAGGAAAAAAAAAAAAAAAGAGAAATCCTGATGTTCACAGAGGTTTTTGGATGACCATTTCCTTCTTTGTTTTCCAATACACAACAATATAGGACAGTTCACTTTGATGGCTACTTGTCATAAATACATATATAGAATAATGCTCATTGTAACAACAACATTAATATCTCAACTAGCAGAGGAATGGACATATTAAAATGTACTAAGCAGCAAATAATATAACTATGAAAGCCCTTTTTTATCTTAATTACTTCATAAAAAATAAAAAGAAAGCTTTATAACTTTCAAAAACATTCTAAAATGTTTTCCATGTTTAATCTTTACTCAAAGACACAAAATATTACTAAGACACCAAGACACCAAGTCAAAAGAAGTATCAGGAGTAAGCTGAGAGACTGTAAGAAACTGGAAAAAAGGATTTATCAAAAAATATTCTTAGAGGTTACAAAAATAGAAATAATGACAGACTTGGCAAAAATGGAAATAACTCTTTGCAAAAGAAATAATAACATTGCATTTTTTGACATTTATTTTCCTAAGAAAATAAGGATAAAAGAATTGGGTTTGCTATCTAATGAGGGTGGAATGGTATGAGGATAAGCCAGGTAGTAATGATAGTCTGCCTCTAAGCAGAAGTTAACCCAAAAATTGGTCTCAGATTTTAGTAAGGAGAACAACATAGCAAAGATAAATGGGCCATTGAGCCCATGTATAAAAAGAATATTATCACATATGTAATGAGAATAGAATTTAAGGGATTTTACAAATATTTCAGTTGAGGGACCTGATAATCTCAATCCTACAGTACTGTAAGAATTGGCACACACAATCACAGCTCTAGCAAGCAATGATCTTTAATGTGTCTGCTGAACCAGGGGTAATGCTGTGTCATTGCAGAACAGCATGTATGCTGCTTACGTTTAAGAAACATCAACAATTCAGCCTGCCCTTAGTAGTAAAATAGGCTAGATGTGGCCTGCAGTCCACTGCTTTTAATGAAAGGGGCTGAAGGATAGCACTTGCTGTTTGGGCAGGATCTATGTATTTTCCAGTTGCGTATGGCAAGAATGCAGAGCCCACCCTTGGCAGATGGCCTTCATAACAGCAGCTGGTAAGACAGAAATGTCAGTGTAAGAGTGTGTGTGTAAATCAAATATGCAAAACTATCTGAGAGGAGGTTTGCTCCAAACTGAAGGAATTAAAAAGGAAGTTGACCATCAGCCATATTGAACATTAACCAGGGAATTACAAAGAGATACAAAGGATTCAACCTGAAAACAAGTATAAAAGAAACAAAGAAATCTGTAAAAGGAGCGGGAGAGGCTTTGGAGCAGGGTGAGGAGCAGTGACCCTGGTTGGGCATTGCTGAGCATCATCTCCTGGGCCAGACCTAGCACCTCCTGTGAGACACAGGAGCAGCTTACACCTAGCCAGTGACCCACAGCACAGGAAAGGTGTGAGGGCACCTCGCCTTCAAGAGTTTATGGGTCCACGTGAGGCTCCTGCTCACTGCCAGTGCCTTAGCAGGGTGCCAGCAGTGACAGGGGTGCGTGTTCAGCTGGAGCACCACATCTCCACAGAAGGATCTGCATATAGTGGATCCTCACCCACATACTAGGTGGGTTGCACTTCAGTCTGTGTGTGATTGTAGCTGTTGGGGATGAGTTATAGAAGGGTTATTATAAAGCTATAGGTGTTTGTTCACATTTTCTGTATCAAGTATTGTGGTGTATCTTTTGTGCTACTGTTATTGGTCCTAAATGTACAATTCACTGATTGACAGTTTATTCCATATTGTCAATAAATCAACAAGTTGCTTCTGACCTGATTGGACTAAACTATGTGGACTGATAAGTTTTTCCATGAGACAAGGAAATTCAGGGAAAAAATGTTGCATATATTGTCTGCTTTTCCTTCTTCACTTTCCATTTCCCCCTATTTGCTGTCCTTCAGGCACATAAAGAAGTATGAAGGCCAAGTAAAGTGAATCCAGAAAGGACCCAAGATGTAAAGGCATGACTATATCTGGGAGAGGTTGAAGGAGACCAATACAAACAAGGAACAGAGACATACTCAGTGCTAATAAGTCAAAGTTCTTCGTGGCTTGACCACTCACTTGAGTTGTATGCTCATGCTTTAAAAAAGATTTGAACAAAAGGCTGAAGACGTAAATGAAAAATGTCATGAAGATTAGTGAATATGGATCACACCTGACCAATTTCATTCATCTTTGAAGGGCACTACTCTTTTTTTAGATGAAAGAAGGCACAGATCTAATCTGTCTGGATTTCAAATAAATACTTGCTATGGAGCCACACAGGAAAAGCTAAATGAAGCTGAAGAAAAGGACTGAAAGGAAAACTGAGTATGGGGAGAGGATTAGCTGAAGAGTATGCATGGATACATCATACTGGAAGAGTGCTGCTAAACTGGACATTGAAACCTAGTAAAGTTGTAACAGTTAAAATTTTGTTATGGACAAAAGAGAGGAATACAGCATATATAGGAAGCTGAGAATTCATTTTTAGTCTGCTTAAAGTTTTAACAGTGTAGCCAAAATGCGAAAACATTGTTGTTAGCCCAATTATAATGATACTAACACTCACTATCCAAATTATCTAATCAGTACAAAACAGATCTTATTAGCAATACTAAAGGTAGAAGTTGCTATATATGACAAACTTCCCAGTATCTGTCCCTTTCCTCTGGTGTTGTGTTCACCCTCAGAATATTCCTCTATGTCCTAAGAAGGATGGTTTAACTGGGGGGAGGAGGCATGTATCAAGTTTTCAGCATCCTGAGGTCTCTGCATGGAGGTTTATGATAGTCATGGTGGAGGACTTTCCTCCTGCTCAGACTTGGGCTTTTCTTGGGTTTGTTTTTTCTAAGTTTTTTCATCATAGCCTACTTCCCTCTCCCAGTGCAGCCTGGCAGTGGCTCCCAGCCTCTTCCCAGTCCCAGGCACACAAAGGGCTATCATTTGACAGGCAGCGACTGGGATGGAGGGTTGGGGATGGGTGTGTGTGTCACCCCTTCCCCAGTGGGGCCACCCCAGAACTGAAGCTGGAGCAGGGGAGGCAGGAGTCACTGGGCTCAGGTGCAGGGGTTAAAACAGCAACTCCCAGCTCAGGCCAAGGAGAGGCTGAGTCCTGGCCAGGTCAAGGATGTGGGTTTTTTTTATTGGCAATGGCAAAATCATATCTTCTAGCTATGGAGATCCTCGAGAAATAGCCATGGAGTGATGCTTTCTAGCCTTCTTTTTTTTGGCACAAAGTTTAGGTATGTGTTCATAAAATTTTCTGGTAGGTTACAATGGGAGGAAGAATTTGGTTTAGCTGAGAACCGAAGCAATAGAAATGGAATAGAAATAAACACTGGAGACTACAATGTCTTTCTTTTAGGGACTAATGAGAATAATTTCGTCAAGAAGCTGTGGTCTCATTAGCTGGAAACTGCTGAGAAATAGAAAAGTCTACATATATTAATCATTGAAAGTCTAAAAGATGCCAGTGTGACATAATAAAAGTGGAAAAATGATTTTACAATTTGTCAAACTAGTTTTTTGTTACTGAAATAAGAAATTATTAATTTTATTTTATGTAGTATGGATCATTTCTGTAATACTATACACAATTTTTGACCCACCAAGTAGTCTGGGAAGATGACTGCAGATTGGAACAAGGGCAAGAATGTCTCACAGCTGCAGTGATCAAGAACTAAACACAAGACCTTAGCTTGGTAAACTTCCTGGGCAACTTTCAACCTAAGTAAGAACACCATTGAGTTCCCAGGTGTGCTGGGAAGCGGCTGTTGCAAGACTCCCTGAAAGGCAGCAGCCCCTTTTTATCTGCAGTCAGATGGGTTAACTCCAGGGGAGAAACACTCAATAACAAATATTAGATTTAGAGCCCCTCACCTCCCACCTGAAGGCAGTAATCACTACCGCTTACTTCCAGTGAACACCTGTGAGAGTATGCGTTTTTTTGCTCTAGCCTGTGCGCAATTAAAGACTACCTGTTCGCATGCAGGGCTTGTTCTCAGCTGTTTCCCACAGCCGAGACCACTGTTGGACCGAGACCTTCCAGCTGATAGATATTGCTGCAGCCAGCCATGTATCAACATCAAATTCTGCATGACTATAGCAAGGCTGATTATACCAGTGGTCAGCAGTCTCAATCTGAAAGAAAAGATTAACAGAACCTTCTAAAATAAGACCCCATGGGAATGTTCCTGTTCTCCTCCATACCTGGTAGGGAACAATGAACAGCACTGCCTTTTCATTGAGACTTGTGTCTGACCATGAATGGGCATGATGTTAGGGTAATTAACAGCTGCTTAAACAGATGGCTAAAGAACAACAGTTCTTTAAACAGCCCTCAATCATAGTTTTCTTAATTTTTTTACCATTCTGGCTATGGTGTTTATCAACAGGATCCCCAGCATGGCACAGAGGAGGCTACAACACAGCAAAGCATAATCGGTGCCTCTGATCCGTAAGGATTTCATGTTGGGCAGTGTTTCAGATGGAGGTGTAGGCAAAGCTCTTGGGGTCAGGCCTGAGTCAAATATACAGGCTAGGAACAGCTTTTGTTGAAAAGAGTAAAAAACTGAGATAAGATTACTATTTGCAAATGCACAAGGACACCAAAGAGCTAATTCATACTGGCAAATGAACAAGTAGGTATAAATTTGCCAAGAGGAAAGATCCAGGAAATTAAAAGAAGGCTCCCAATCAGGAAGAAACCCAGCATATTTAAAGTTAAGTTTATAAATCAGGTAATTGACTATGACAGGAGAAAACTGGATTTAGTATTTTAAGAAATTCCTTCAAATCATATGTTCAATATTCATGGGATTTTTAGGTATGATCTTTACAGTGCCAAAAGCTGCAATATGTCTTATTCTTCCTATATGAGATCTAGGGGTCAGTTTCTTCTATTGCAGCAATGCTCAATCATCTGCTTGGGGTTTAGGCAGTTTGAGCCCTGCCAGCAAGCCTTTAACCAGGTAAGTAATTTTAAGTCTTATATGCATCAAGACATCTATGGGTCAGACAGCACCTGAATGGGAAACCTTCCTGAAATGGTAAGGTAAGATTTGGGTGATAAAGTCCTTCTGTGGCATTAATCCAAAATCCTTTTGCAATTCTCTCTGAGTTATGAGAGTGGGGAGAAAATTCAATTCCCATTGCAAAAGTGATCCAAGGGCTGTCACGCTTCTGAGAACAAAGCTAGAGCAAAACCACCCTCAGTTCAAAATCTTGACATGGGCAAAATCCTCGCTGATAATTTTTTGAGTGGATTAGAGAGGATTAGAGAAGAGAGAGAGGTAGAATAAAAATAAGAAGATAAGAATTTTTTCTTTAAGTCACTTCTGAGCATGGCAAATTGGTACCTCTAAGATTTTCACAATGCCAAATGAAACACTCTCCTTTTTGACACTTCACAGTCCAAATTTCCAGACAGAGCAGCACTTGCAGGCTGTTCTTGGACTGCAGTCAGGGCTCAAAAGAAGGAACTGAAAGTGAAACTAAATACTGATATTTAAAGATTTTTTAAATGACTGCTTGTACTCTTTTTCTGGTATTGTGGTTTATAAATTTTGATTTTTTTTCTGCGTATGATTCCAACCTATTGAGGACACTTGTTAAGAGAGTCCCTTGGGAGACAGTTCTGAAGGGCAAAGGGGTCCAGGAAGGCTGGACATTCTTCAAGATGGAAGTCTTGGAAGCACAGGAGCAGGCTGTCCCCATGTGTCGTAAGATGAACCGGCCGGGAAGACGACCGGCCTGGCTGAACAGGGAGCTCTTGCTGGGACTTAGGGAAAAAAGAAGAGTTTACCACCTTTGGAAAAAGGGGCAGGCAATGCAAGAAATGTTTAGGGATCTAGTTAGGTCATGCAGAAAAAACATCAGAAAGGCAAAAGAACAGCTAGAACTTAATCTGGCCACTGTCCTAAGAGATAACAAAAAGGGGTTTTACAAATACATTAACAACAAAAAGAGAGCCAGGGAGAATCTCCACCCCTTACTGGATGCTGAGAGGAAGATTGTCAACAAGGATGAGGAGAAGGCTGAGGTACTTAACGCCTTCTTTGCCTCAGTCTTTAATAGTAAGACCAGTCATCCTCAGGGTATTCAGCCCCTTGAGCTGGAAGACAGGGATGAAGAGCAGAATAAA
>VYXH01012407.1:6036-30764 GCA_013397275.1 Burhinus bistriatus | reverse complement strand
GCTACAGGCTTGGGGAGGAGTGGCTGGAAAGCTGCCTGGCAGAAAAGGATCTGGAGGTCCTGGTGGACAGCCGGCTGAACGTGAGCCAGCAGTGTGCCCAGGTAGCCAAGAAGGCCAATGGCATCTTGGCCTGTATCAAGAATAGTATGGCCAGCAGGAGTAGGGAAGTGATTGTGCCCCTGTACTCAGCACTGGTGAAGCCACAGCTTGAGTACTGTGTTCAGTTTTGGGTGCCACGGTATAGGAGGGACATTGAGGTGCTGGAGCATGTCCAGAGAAGGGCAACAAAGCTGGTGAGGGGTCTGGAGAACATGTCTTATGAGGAGCAGCTGAAGGAATGAGGATTGTTTAGTCTGGAGAAGAGAAGGTTGAGGGGAGACCTTATTGCTCTCTACAACTACCTGAAAGGAGGTTGTAGCGAGGTGGGAGCTGCTCTCTTCTCCCAAGTAACTAGTGATAGGACAAGAGGAAACAGGTTCAAGTTGCACCAAGGGAGGTTTAGGCTGGACATTAGGAAAAAATTTTTCACTGAAAGAGTTATCAAACATTGGAACAGGCTGCCCAGGGAGGTGGTTGAGTCACCATCCCTAGAGGTGTTTCAAAGTCATGTAGATGTGGTGTTTAGAGACATGGTTTAGTGACAGACCTGGTAGAGTAGGGTCAATGGTTGGACTAGATGATCTTAGAGGTCTTTTCCAACCTAAACGATTCTATGATTCTATTATTTGGTTGATGAAATCTTAATATGGTATTGATGTAACACAACTTTCTACTGGATGTAGAGAGTTTTCTGCCTGTTTTAAATCCTGTATTACAATCATTAAGAAATATTACACTTGCACTCATCATAACTTGGTAACTGATGGAAAATTCAGCTCATAGTTCTTACTGATATTCTTGATTTTTTTTATCTTTGTGTATTTTTATCAAGCCTAGTTGGTATCTTTAAATAGCTTCTCTCATTAATTGTGTACCTGTGAATTGTGCGTGTATCAAATGAAAGACATCTCTCTCACAGAAACATATTGATGGAGTTTTTTTTTCCCTTCCATTTTGTTTTTTGCTATTCATTCTAGTTCTGGTTATTATTTCATTGGCTTAAAACTGGTGGAGACCTAGGCTTTGCAATAAATGGGAGAAAAAAAATAAACTGTGGAAGGATGTATAACAGGTAGATAACATACATGAAGTTTGAGATTGGTTAGATCTACAGAAACATTAATTTATTTGTTTGTAGAGATGTGTATTGGCAATTAGTATAAATCTTCTCTATTCAGATACCTAAGAAAAAGCTTTGGCTTCCTAATCAGCCTAGAGTATTTATCCTGTAATGAAAATAATACTTCACTCTCTTTTGCACAAAGCATACATATGTAGGTCATGTGAAGGGTATTAAATGAGAATGCTGTGGAATTGCTTCTTTTTCTATACAGTTTCCAAACTCAGCTCTGCAGGGACTTGCCTGTACCTGTAGAATCGCAGATTTTTCTGCATAATTTAAAATATGCTTATTTCCATTCTATACCTTTACATCCTTGCTATATAGTAGGTTCCCATGACTAACTCAGAATCAACATGGTAGGTCACTCTCCGGTGAAGATGGGTTTGCACTAAATCGAAGTGTTGAAGGGGAAGCCCAAATCCTGCTCTGTTGACTCTGTTGACAACAGAGTAACCTCTGGCTATAATAAGTAGTAGTAAAACTGGAGAAAACACAGCTTCCAGTTATTTATTTAGGGAAAATGAATCAGAGTCCCTTGATAGCTAAAAGTATGTTCAGGAGTTTTTATTGTACTCCTTGAGGTAAATTAAACACACGTTTTTGTTTAAATACATATATTTAAAAAAAAAACATTAATGAACAATGCATTGGCCAGTCTTACCACCATAAGCAGTTCTATAAGGAGTCTGCAAAGATACATCATGAACCAATTCCTTATATACACTTGCACCAGCATCAATCTGTGAGTGTTGACATGGGGCATCTCATCTTGGCATTGGGTCCATCCCCCATCACCACCTCTCCTGCCCAAAAATGGCCCCTGAGCATTTGCATTCCAGAATGGCTACAAGCTAATTCTGTGGCCATTTCTTATCTCACCACCAAGGGAAACTTCACTCCCTTACAGCGACTGGTTCTGTCTCTAGCTTTCCTGCTTCCAACCAGTTTAACCCTTTTTGAAGTTGGGCCTACTTTCTCTCCATTCCTTGGCCACAAGTTGTTACGATTTTAATTTTCCTTTCAAGTATCTAAGGGTACTTCCCTGTCAGCTGCTTCCATTCTTAAATTAAGGATGACTCTAATCCAGCATCATGTCTGATACTAGCCACATCTGACAATCAGTAGAGGCTACAGACAGGTGGAATGGATGAAGCTCATTTCGTGTCAAGAGGAATGTAATATTTAATTGCACACAGACAACCTGATTCTGAATTAGGACTTCATTTGTGATACAGCAGCTCCCTTTCTGTGGTGTATTGAAAATCAGTCATTGACAATGGCCAGGAGCAGAAATCTAGGCAAAGATTATAAGAGGTAGGAAAGCACTTTGTGATATTTCCCTAAGTAGCTCTGTGATTAAAACTGCCAGTCAGATTCCTGCTCCTATATATAGAGAGCTTAGAGGTGCATTAATGAGGAAGACCAATATCCTTATTCTTTCTGCTTCCATTAGAAAGGGCATTGAAAACACACAACATTATATTGCAGTATTCTGGCTTTAAACCTGCAGCAATCCTATTAAAAGCAGCAAATAGCACTTGTGAGCCTTTCCTGTGGAAAACAAACAAACCAACAAAAGAACCCCACCAAAAAACCAAAACCAAAGCAAAAACCCAAATATGAAACGCACTATAGGGTATCAGAAAAGCAAAATCAGAAAACCTGGAGCAAAGAAGTGAAGCATTAGGCCCAACTTGTTTGTTCATAAGGAAACAGAATGATTAGGATTTAAATAAAAAGTCCAAATGTTCTTTTATAATATACGCAGATTTCTATCGTGCCCAATTTGCAGTGGTGTCATTATGCTAGAGGGAAAAGAAACAGATTTTAAATAGGAAAATAAGCCTTTTTTCTTTATTTCTTCTTGGTTGAATACTTTTATTTTTCTAAAATTCACCCAGTGGGAGAATACATACATTTTAACTTTAATCTTCATCACAATAAGCTATGTTTCAGGCAGAGATAAATAACAGTTGATCCATCTAACAATCCATCCATCCAAGTTTGTATCCTAAATTCCTCATTAAAGTATCTGAGAGCCTCTTGCCAGACATAAAAGTGTAATTATTACATATTTCCTCTTTCTGTCTTTTTTCATACCCACTTCATTGCAATAGCAATAATAGCTATGTAGTTATGATTAATTTTGCTGGTTGGCAGAGAATATCAGATGGTACAAACTAAAGAACTTACTAGAGCCTCTACTCATAAAACTGCTGAATACTCTTTATACTTAGGGAGGTGGCAACAGTAATGCATAAGTGTTTTTCATCATCCATCTACATAGGTTCGCATATTGGCAGTCTTCACCGTATTATCTAAGTGCCTCCATAATGCCTGAGCACTCCCTACTGTATTAGGTTATTAATCCTAAGTGACTGTGGGTTGGATTTCAACCTCACTCCTTTTTTAGGTGGTTTTATTTTTACAGCTCTACTTCAGTGGAATTGTTCTTAATTTACACTTATCTTCACTGGAATAAGCTCCTAATATTAAACGGTTACAACTGAGAGCAGAAGCATGCCACTCAGTATAAGTTTGATTACTCTCATGCAATATTATGCTCTGATTTTTTACTTATCTAGAAACTTATCTTTATAAAAAAGCAATAAACTAAGAAATAAAAATGTTATTTTGCATAGATGGAGTCTGTGGAGACGTGTCCTACAAGGACAGGGGATAATGAAAAAAATGAAGGAAGAAAAAAAATATATTTTGTTAATGATTTTTAATATTAGTTTGTTATTAAAATACATAGTTAGGACAGAATTATCCTCTTTTCAGAAGGTGACAGTCATATTTATTAAGAAGTTATATATGAAAGCACTATAATGATATTTCAAAAATATTTTCAGTTGTTTATTGGATATTTTTACCCTTTGTAGCAAAATTTTGTAAGGAAGGACTGAAATTAAAGGAGAACTATATTAAACATTTGACCTGAAGTACCCCACTTCATCCCCACCTTCCATAATAAGTTTCATTGTATTAGTCAATTCAGATAATGATAGGAAGTAGTAAAACAGATTTCTACCCTTTAACAATGATATCCTTTGGGAGGAAAATGATATTTCAAACCATTGTTTTAGTGTAAGAGTACTGCATAATGCTTCAGAGAATGGAGAGAAGAAAGCATGTCAATGAGGGACTAGTCAGGCAGTTTTGCCACAGCGTTTGTCAAGGGAAATGTAAAACAAATGAGCGTATCTGTTCAATATCTGTCAAGTAATGAGAGTGTCATATGAATTCTGGTCTGTGCCTACATAGCTTGAGCAGAAGGTTAAGGAAATAGTCACAAAAGGGAACACTCTGTTTTTTAAAAATGTGCAAAGTTACTCAGGACTACATTATACAGTTCTTGCCCCTATTGGTATTTACTTGTGTATACCACCCACTTAGAAAAACAGGACTACTTTCATAGTTTAACTTTTGATAACAAAAGAGCTTCATTATCAAGCTCTTTATGTTTTATTGCTGTATTTGGCAATAATTCCGTAGTAACATCACAAAGAGACCAGTCTGAGAGCACAGCCTGGTCCTTCACAGACTCTGGAGTATAAATAATACAACAGTCTGCACAGATAAAGTAAAAAAAAAAAAAAAAAAGAGGCCTATTGATTGGGTTTGTTTTGTTTTGTTTTGTTTTGTTTTGTTTTGTTTTGTTTTTTCCAGAATCATGTTGGTTTTAACAAGATTTCTCCAGTGCAAGATACAGTTCTGAAGCAATTCAGAGAAAGAGCGAGTAGGTCATCAGTGATGATGACCTAATTCAGAGGATGCAATTCAACTTGGCCTTCTCACTTGTTTGGGAATTGCTTATCCTCTGGGCCCTCAGACCAGTTTTTCTCACTGTAGGTGGTCCAACTCATTTAAAAATTGAATATTTATTAGACATCAACCTCCTAACTATAGTCCTTTTTTAGGACTAACTATGGGAGAGAGAAAAAGCTAAAAATGACTTTTCTTTTAACCTCTTCTATCTCTCTCCACCTCAAGCCATTGCCATTGGGAGAGCAAACAGTCTCAGCAAAGAAGTAGTTTCTTTCTATTCTATCTCTGTTGAAGGTTTTAGGCACCAATGCGTGGTTAAAAGGCTGACATGTAGTCTTCACTTTCTCTTGAAAACATCTGAAGTGTTTTGGTACTGTTTCCCATCTGACTGGAAAAAAGAAAAAAGAAAGAAACAAAGAAAACCCAAGACAACCCATCATATATTTACAATATAGAGAATTATGCTAAGCAGTTGATTGCTCTTCTGTAAATGGCAGTAGGTAAAAAGTCTTCATTATATTTCTTTGAAACAGGATTACCGAGTGGGTCTCAGCACTTCCGTGCAAACTTTCTGCTCAGCCTCTACCCAAAACAGAAGGGTTCACCACTTAGTGTTGGACCTACAGGTTCTAGCAAAGCAAAGGCTCCAGAAGAGTGACTGTATAAAACAGAATATCACAGTTTTTCTGACATTAATTTTGTTAATTCCTCTAAAATGCCTTCTTGGCACTTTAGTTATGTAAATTTCTGTAATTTCATGATTTTACTGATTGTTTCCTTTATTTTCCGTGTTATTGGATTGTTCCAATACTAACTTTCCTTCCTTCTTTTTTTCCTGTGTTCTTCTACTATCCGTTACAAAATCCATCTTGAGATACAATAATAAAAGTGAGCTTTAAAAGAAAAACAACCCTCCCATACCCTGAAACCTGAACCCTTTCTTACAGACTTTGTTCTTCCTTAGCATAACACCTGGTTCTAAAATTCAAGTGGGATTCACCAGACAATCTTTCTTTCCATTTCACCAACACCAACTCTGACTGACCCTTCAGAATCAGAATAAACAGCTGACTACAGGAGTGATAAATGAATTCATGCACAGCCTTTCTTTCCCTCTTTATTAGTTATGTGTCCTGAGACCAATTCCCAGTTAATCAAGTAGCTTTTCCACTTTAAAAATCACTAGATATTCCACTCCCATAATTCAAGATGATCTTTCCCCACCCATTCCAGCTGCAACTCACAGTCCTGCCCCTGGCAGTATGCCTCACCACTGGTCTCCCTGGCATGCTGCCCTTCCTCATCTTCAGGTAACTCCCTGAAGAATGAGTAGGGTCAGCAGCTTGCTTTAGCACTGATCCTCAGAAAGGTGACTGTGTATCTCGGTCTTGGGTCTCCATCCCATACAAGAGCCAACAGCTCAATAGGCGTTGCTTTGGTGAAACTGTTATTCTTTCAAATGTGTTATGCCTGTCCAATGTTTCGCATATTTTCCTAAATTCTTCTCCAAAAACATTATGCTGGCCATATAATGCAAATAGCTAAAGAAGTTGAGTAGTAGAGACTTGCACCTTAGTATGGACTAGCCTTTGAATGAATAATGACATAGCGTTGTTGTAGATGTGAATAAAGACAAAAGAATATCAAGATTTATAAATATATCATCGTTAGAATTAGAACTTCAAAATTGACTGAACCAGCCTTTGAAAATAACTTCTTTTCACAATTCAGAGAATTTTGAATATGAACAAGTTTAAATTATGTACAATATATGCAAACTTTATTTTGCATGTTTTCAAAACTATAAGCAACTCTGATTCCTTATTTTAATAACAGGATCATCAATAATTGCAGTGGTGCTTTCATTCAGCAAAAAAAAGTTCTCCAGTAAATGTATCACTATACATTACCTGAGAGAAAAAATGTTGATTCTTTTAAATGATTACATCTTATATAGCTTTCTGTAGGATACATTCTGTACTCACTTTACAGCAATACTGCTTGAGACTGATAATTCAATTTAGAGTCTCTGCAGCATGATTCCAAAATACCACATTTGAAGAGAGAAGCTGATAAGTGTGTCATAGTTTTTTAAAAGCATGATAGTTATAGCATCTGTTAGTTGTCCCAAGATTATTTTTGATCATTATGTGTGTACAAAAAATACCATACTTTTGGAAGGCAAATAGAATGCTAGTAGTTTATAATGTCACCCAAAATAGAAAAGCAGTGCGTATCTCTACAATCACAAAAAAAGAAGATCATTTTAAGCTTTCTACTGAAGATGCCTTTTCCCAGGTGGTCAATTGCACTTGTCATCTGTTATTTTGGAAAAGGCACAGAATTTAATAGATGAGGTATATCAAACTAACTACATTAGGAACATACCAGCTGTCAATATGGCTTCAGCCCAACAGCATCTTTTGGGAAAAGCAAATTCCTAAATGCAGACAGTATACTATTAGTCTGATAGAATGATTATAAGTTTCGCCATCTGTTGCATATTTCACAATTAATTGTGATTTGTATCAACAGATATTTTCTAAAATCCACATTTTCTTTTTTATACAAGAAACAACAAAGCAGAACAGCAACACATTGTGTCAAGTAATGATGTACCAATGCTGGAACTAAATCAGATACATTTCAACCTGGTTTAACAAGGTAGATATCTAGGGTACTAATTACAGTAAATAGATCTAAAAATATGAGTGTCAGTACAGAAAAATTACAAACCAGAATTATCTGTCCTTGCTTCAAAAACTTACTGATTTTGCTTTTCAAAGCTATTCCATTGTGTAGTTATATACTATTTATGTTTAACATTTCAAAGTCTAGCAGTTGAATGTTATTGGATTTTAATAACAGGAATGTATTTAATAAAACATAAATGTAAAAACCACAAATGTTTGAAAATATTCCATGGCTAGTTTTAAACTATAGAGGAATTGCTTGCGTGTAAAATTAAATGCCTAGTCAATACATTTAATATGAAGCATCATGACAGTGTATGAAGTTATATCAGGAAAAAAAAAGAAAAATTTAATTATGTTTGAGTCTTGGAGTTTTTTTTTTTTGTTTTTTTTTTGCTTATATTCTTTTCTCTACCTCATAGCCCTAGTATGTTTGTTTGTTTCTTTGTTTCATTCTTTCTTCCTTTATTTCTTTTAACACGATCCCCATCTGTTGCCAAGTGAAAGGCCTAGCTCTAGTCCCAGCTACTATTCTTCAATTTTGGCTTTTTGCCTATGACATTAATAGGCTCCATACAGGGCTGTGGGTCCATTGCATTTATTTAGAAGTGCGATGAGACTCATAGAAGCAACTCCATGGTCAGACAAGTCTTTGACAATATTTATAACGCTGAAAAAATAAGTCAAAGATTTTTGAAGGAAGACCTAGAAATATGGTATTATTTAAATTGCTTCATTCTTCTCATCTTAAACTAACATTTTACTTTACCTGAAGATAAGTCATCAGTCATGTCAGCTTTGTGCAATGTGACTGAACAGGGCTTAAAGCAAAAGGGAAAACTGGAACAACGTGTACTTTGTACTGCCTAAGCCATAAGCTGCATGCAGACAACTTTTCACTTTTTCAGAAGCTTCTCTACTTACTCGCAGATACCAGTTACCTCAAACATGGATCAGGGACAAGAGAACTGGTGTCAGACCCAAATGACCTTCAGAGATGCCATTTTACTGAAGACTTTGTATGAGGCTTGTTTCTTTTACTAGCACCAAAGTTATGCAGAGCTTTACACAGTAAAAATAACAGTTTTACCCGTTGGTACATAGGTAACAATATCACTTTTAAAAAAAAAAAAAGAAAGATAATAAAAAAAATTATGTGTATGATATGCACATATGTGTATGACATCTTCCTTAATAAGCAAATTGATGCATTTCACACAGACCTTAGTTTCCAAGTGACTCCAAGTGTCTAAACTCCAGTAGGGAACACTATAATAATCTAGACAGATGACAAACACAAGAAACACAATAGCAACAAAAGAACTTCAGACAAGAGGTCACATCATCCTAGCCAAATACAAATGACTAAAGCTGCCATAGCTATCTTTCAACAGTAATTGTGGAGATTACCAGAGATCTGGTTTGCAAATACTAGTGATGGAAGAGGGGGAATCAGGTGGGTGCATTTAACCTTTGTGATACGTTTCCGTTGTTTTATCAGAGTTACAGAATGGTTAAGGTTGGAAGGGACCTCTGGAGGTCATCTGGTCCAACCTACCCGCTGAAACAGGGATGCCTAGAGCCAGCTGCCATGTCCAGACTTTTTTTAATATCTCTAAGGAGGGAGACTCCACAACCTCCCTATCTTGCCCATCGACTCCACCTCTATTTTGTTTCATTGAACTATAGGCAGCTGGCTTTTGTCTATATCCCAAAGAAAATTATAAACAGGAGAACCACTGAGTTGGAGTACTCCACAGAAAAAGAGAGACAGAAAGAAATCTTTTTCTTCCTTGTATTGAAGAAACTATAATTTCTGCTCCTTCCCCTGCTATTCTTGTAGCTTCATTAACTGATTAATGAAGGGAAAATAAAACAGAACTCTGCAGAGCCTAACGTGAGAGTACACTCACTATAGGAAATGACTGTCCAATATTCAGAAGTCTCTGGAAAAATCCAAGAAATAAAAATGAAGTCATCTTATCACAGTAAGTTCACTCTTTCTTAACTTGACATCCGTATCAATTAATGACTGCTCAGCTCATTGGAGGCGTTTGATGATATCTACAGTAGTACAAGGATTTATTTTGTTGGATATTTTTGTTAGCTATGTGGGTTTTTTCTTCAGTGTTTGGCAACCAGTCAGCACAGCAAATGTTATCTTTTAGGACACCAGTTATTAATCTAATAACTAATACTTACCAAACTCAGAGCCAGATGAAAAAAAGGCTGTCAATTTATGGGGAAAAAAGCAATGTCCTTTCCAAGATATATGATGAAAATTGGATATACTGACACTAATAGCTTTTTTATCATTTGCTGTGGCAAGAACTTTTTAGAAGTCAGTATTATGTCCATTAATACCAGAGCTAAATTCCCCAATTGGTCTTTAAGCTACCTATGAAATTCTATAAGAAATATAGAATTCTATAGGAAAAATGTGGAGAAATATATCTTTTCCTTTATAATTTCCTTTATGTTTATAAAGAATTTGATTGACAGAGCAAATTAAGAGGGGTGGGTTTTTTTCTTATTTTCGTGTAAGGATCTATGTTTCTGGAGCTGTCATTAGGAAAGATCTGTATGTTTTACAAGTACAGTCACCAGGCCACCACTGTGTCTGAATAGATGTGGAGAGAGATTATTACAAATGCACAGCAGATTTTTATCAAGCAAAGTTACCTAGATACATTTCAAATGAATTGCCAAGGTTGTGGCATTGCTGGCATACAACCAAAAGGCTTTGCTGTTTCCCAGTGCTATAAAATTATTTTATAATATTAATTATTAAACTGCAACATTAACAAAAACTCATATATGGATATTTTTGTTTTAGAAAAGACACATTTACAACAGATCCTGAATAATTTTATGTTCTGGTGACAATTTTGAACACTATAGGTAATGCTCTATATGAACAAGACACCTACTGTCACGTTCTGCTTCTCTAAGACATTCTGTGTTTCCCATTGATCAGTGAAACATCATATTTTTCTTTTTCATTATCAAGGCCTTTAGACTAATATTTTAATTCTTGGTCATTATTAGAGCTACTAGTCAACTGAGATTCATGTTCTGGCAACAGCCTTCTTTTCCCTTTCTCCTCAGAAGCTCTTGAGTTTAAAGAGCTATATCAATCATATTTTCAAGCCAATTATATTAATCTGGTTCTTTTGGATGCCCTTAACAGATTTCTGAAAATGAAAATATGTCAGCCTGCTAGGAACTGAATCCAGATTCCTCACTTAATGACAGAACCTGCCAGGGACTTTGCTGCTCCTCTGTGTCTCTTTTTATCCTTTGATCAAATAGCAGCTCCAGTAATGTTCATTGTCCTTCTCTTTCTGTAAAACAGCTCCTCCTATTTTTGTTTTTTTGAAGTTAACACAAGGTCCATTTATCTGTTTATTATTTTCCAGCTCTCTCTTCGATCTTAGAGTAATATTCAGGCTCGTTTCCTTACAGGGCATACTACTTTCCAAAGGATATGGGAATGGAACATTGTTTCACAACCACAGATTTTGGCATAAGATAGTATCTTTAAAATCCACTGCAAAATAGAACAGTGAACATAGATCTGTGACTTTTCAACTTTTCAGCTTATTCACTCTCTCTTCTTACATTTCTACTGTGTAAGCAAGAGTTGTATTTCTAGCTCAGCAGTCTTTCCTTTGCAGGTTATTTTCTATAGAAGTAAGTAAACCTAATCCATCTGATTTTGGACTGTTGATGTCTCTTGTATAGCAGTAACTCCAGCAGTTATTGACATTCTTTTCTGCCATGTGTTCGCAAAGAAGCACTAAGGAATCCTGATATCACCACTACCTGTAAGGACTTTTGTAGTCCTGATTATGAGAGTGGCCTAAGTCAGTCGGAAAGGTCGCTATCCAAACAGTAGTGCTCCAGACTTGTAGCAATTCTTTGACTTTGACTTAGAAATTTACTCCATTTTTGTTTTCAAACTGCCCTTGCCCTTCTCTGTGTTGCCTTTTGTTGCTTGAATCTATTCTTCCAGGGGTTGATAGCAACCTATATTTTAATTTTAAATACAGAAATCATGTTTAGATAAGACATAAAACCAGCTTCCTAATTATAACAGTAACTTCTTTTCCCTGAAAAGCCAAGTGTCCTGCTGTTGTCCTAAACCAAGACTGTTGGCCGTTTAATATTATAACCACATATCTCACCCATTCTGTTTGTAAAGAAATTATGTTACTACTGAATTCCTGTCCTAAATCACAGCAAGATATTAAATATTTTTTATTTTACCTCTGTGATGAAGTGAGTTCTGTAATATTATGTCATTTTGTTTTACTTTGTTTTGTGCAAGGTTTTTGGGAAAACTGGACAAAACCCCCATGTAAATTATATTACCATATGTAAATATAACTCAGAATAGTAACTTAGTTCTTTGAAATTTGAATGGTAAATACTTTTATACTGGATGTCGTTGGTAATGATTACTCTTGTATTTTCTGCCATTTTTCAAATTCATTGCCAGAGGCTGATAGAGAAGAACTCATGGGAAAAAGAAAACAGAGGTCTGCACTAAAAATCTAACTTGAATGAACCATCAGAATGAACTTTCCTTCCCTACAATTCATTGCCTGTCTCCCACTGTTCTAGCCAGCCAAAAGGTGTATCCAGTAGCATGCACAGCCATGCTACTTTGAAATGTGTGACTCCCAAAATGGAAAGAATTTTATGCACGGTTGCCACTGTATCTGGCAGTGAGTCAGGGACCTAGATTCCCTGGACAGAACTAGGGAAGATTTACGTGTCTCAGAGTAGGATAAAAAAACAGCCAGCATGCTGAACAAGCAGCTGGTAGATTAACACTGAAAACAAACTGTTGCAGAACTTCCACCTCAGTCTAGAATTTGGACTGAATTTCAGGCAGCTGCCTCTTCTACTTCAATTCTTGAGGAACAAGCAGGATCTGCTTTTAAAACCTGCTGCTGGTGCTATTTTGCATTTTTATGCAGTAGACGTCAGAAGCATTTCTGCAGGGATTGTTTACCTGGGCTCAGTGGTATTTTCAAGCTGTGAATTCCCGCCTACCCAGGGAGAAGCCTGAGCACTCAAGTGCTGCCAGTGCACAGAACACACAACATCTTAGTCAAAAGCCACAGCCTACAAGACAGAGGCAGAATCTGGAAACAAGGAATCTCTCAACCAAGTGCCTGAGCCGACAGGCTTGTATTCAGATGCTTCTTAGGATTGCTGTCCTTGCCTTGAGGATTCTTGAGCTGATCACTGTGCAAAGGCTCAGCTTCAACAAAGACAGAGGCAGAGATTGATCTCTCCCTTGTTCCCTCTTCAAGCAACAGCCTTAGAGGTTAATAAACTTGTATGGAAAATATGAACTTAAATGTTCTCCTCTTTACTTCCCATTGCTTTCCATCAAAGCCATAGGAACATGTAGACCTAGACTTCCTGAGTGAAATTCTTCTTCTCCAATGGAAATGTATGTGCTTTTTATATGAGGTATAAAAGCAACCTGTATATTAAGTACTACACCATAATATTCTATAATTCCTCAGAAAAGTGCCAAGTGTCTTCATAGGAAAAACATATTTTCATATCAGTTTCAGTCTTTTCCTAAGCTTGTCAGTGCCAAATTCAACTGGGATCAACATTCCATCAAAAGCATACAGTCTGGCTTTTACTAGTAAACCATAGTAATCTATTCATAGTAATGAAAAAAGAAAAAAATAAAAAGGGACCACCTACCCCAATCACTATGTCAGCCTTTGTGTCTAGTGTGGCTCTTTAGTTTTTTGCCCATCTCCCCCATGAAGGATAGTACAGATTCATACGCCAGATACAATCCTTTACCATCACCAATGCTGCTCTGATGCCTTCATATCATCATTCCTTCCCTGCCTTTGGCAAGCAAGAGGTCAGTGAGAGCCCTTTCAATCAGTCTTTTGCCTGTTAAGAGACACCTGCTTCTGGGATTTAATTCCAGCAGGGATAAATATGCTGTTGAACCAGAGACCTGGGACAAAGTCTGCTATTTAATATCTAAACAGTATTTTGATGTCCTGGTATTTATCTCCATGCCGTCTTTAAAACAGAATGAATCCACACTATTTGCTGAATCCACACAGGCTGTTAACCAAATTGAAAGCTAAAAAGCTACCAGCCCAATGGATACTGAATCTTCAAATGGAAATTTCATGTAATTTCAGTAGTTTCTTCATACTTGCTTAAGGATGTTTAGAAGTAAAGTTTTGCAAGTGAATGGAAAAGCCACTAATTGTGTCTATTTGCAGAAGTCTTTATTTGTAGAAGTCTCTATTTGTAGAACTTCTACTGTATGTATTCTTCTGATCAGGAGCTACAACTGCCAATCTACTTTAAATGTGACGTTGCATATTACCCATTTAAATAACTACAGTTCATGTCAGATAATTACAATATTGTTAGCCTTCTCCTGGAATAAATATGTACAGCTACAAAAATTCTGTCTATATGAAAATATTTTTATTTTAAGCTTGTTTACACCTTTATCAAAGTGCTGTGGTATTATTTATGTATTTTCTTTATATAGGATATGATTTACCAGTTCCTGGAAACTTCTGTACAATAAAGATCTCACAGATATCATCAGTATGTCAGGTATTGAAATTATAAAGATGTCCAGCACACCTAAATAAAATTTCTTTGGTGTAGATGATAGGAGCTGGAATAGAACTGTCAGAGCCAAATTTATGAAAGCTCTTCACAGAGCAGTGAATATACGCTTTAAATATATAATAAACCCTCCTTACAGATGGAGAAAAAAGCTGCTGTTGCTGCAGTGACAGAGCAAAAAAGTTGCTGCTTTTGTCATCTGTTAGAGCCAGCAGTTGTGATGAGAATGGCATCACCAGCACTATCACCAGCAGCACTGCTGGTAAATCTGTGGAATTGGAAGGAGGCATGAGAATATTCAGAGGGAGAAAGCTTATTTAAAAATTAACGAGCCCTTCCGCTCTTGATAAAAGGAAGTTTAATGCATATGATACTGCATGAAGGAAGCTCTTATGAAACAGAAATGTTAAATTCAATCTACAGCTCCATGTTTGAGTTTAAAAGACGACACGCATGTGAATTTCCATATAAGATAAAATACCATAATTTTAATGTATTTTTTTGTACTTCTGCGGTTATAACCGTGATGGTTTAAGGGTATAGCAATGCAGGGTTTGGAGGAACAGTAATACATTTTACTAGACCAATGACTGTTTGAAAATAACATTAAAACCCACTTTCAGCCACACAAGCCTTTCTTTGGGCTTTCAGATCTGATCTTTTAAGACAGGTTAAGGAACAAGGACAATACTATGGGCATGAATAGCATACATATGGCAGAAAATTAAATATGGTCTTTGCAATTCATTACTAAAGGTTTTTTCACATTTTCATTATAAGATCCTCCTTTGTGGTGACAGTTAACTTTCTGCAGAGAACAACAAATGTAAGAATAATGAGAACATAAGTATCTAATATCTATGTACAGATGTCCTTCAGAAATTGGCTCACTGCAGAAGTAGCTGGGCTGGAAAAGAAATGCTAGTACTTTATTTCTGTGAAATAAGACAAAGTTCTACCATTTTTCTCTTGAATGTTTTGTTAAGTCAGGTAACAATTGTTTATTGAGCTTGTCATCTGCACAATTTTTTTGGTCAAGTACAGCCATCAGCAGCAGCTGTCACTGCAGAATTGTTGCAAGCAGTAATATCAGGTATTCAGGAGCAAGAGCAGCTCTCAGCTATACAAGACTTTGAAGTCTTGTTTTCCCCAGTAGTGCATGTAGTGTAGTCTGGGATCCTTTGTCCTAACCCATTCAATCCTTGTTGTACCTGTAATATCCCTCATTAGCCAGCATGTGATACCTTTCTAGAATTATGTTTGGCACTGTGCACGCACTTGATATATGAGTAGTGCTATACACACTTTTTCTTCATTTCCTTCAAGGTCAAGCTTCCTTTTAGCGTTCCAGCTACTTTTTGAACTCATAATCCATCTGTCTAGCCACTTAGCTGGCTTTCCAAGATTTTATCTTGGTGCTTACCAGTGCACTATTTGAATACATCATGAGCGTATTTATAAATGATACATATATCCCTGTCCTTTCCCTAGTAATATGAGGGTAAATTTACATTTAAATGCATATAGGTGAAATTACAGCTATGAGGGGAAAAAAAAAAAAAAAAGGTTATTACCTAAAGAATGTTCCAATGAGGGGGAGAATTTGCATTTAACTTTGCATTGAACTGCTTCAGTTTTGCCCATATATGGGCAATTTTACAGATGTTGACAAATCCACAAAACAGAAATTTACCTGTCTAAACAAATGTAATGGAAGCTGTTGGTTTGGCCCTGATTTGTTTTTTTTTTAGGTTGTTTTGTTCTGGCACTGAATTTACATTTACAGATATTGCTAGATTATTTTTATTTACAGCGTTTACAAACTTAGGGTCAGAAGGCACTAATAGGTCTCTGCTGCTCTGAGCAGCCTCACCAGGAACGCACACCCCTGAGCTACATTGTAGGTGTGCCTGTGTTCAACCTTGTCTCTGCCTGCTCTCACTTACTGAATAGCCTTCTTGTATGGATCCCACTCCTCACCTTGCTGGGACTGTGATAGACCCCATTCATGTCTTGGGGACAGTGGGATTGACCCTGGATGTCCTGCCCTGGCCTGTGTTTGGGAGTCACCCTTGGCTCCTGGCTTGCCTGTCCCTGTGGAGTAGCCCCATTCTTGCTTCTCCCTGACCCTTGTATATGTTCTGATTCCTTCAGAAAAAAATGACAGACTTCTGGATTAGAAACTAATCACAAGACACACACAAAAAAAGTCAGTATAAATGTTGAGTGTATGACAGAAATTCAAGAAATTCAGAAATTCAAGAATAATGTCCCACTGATTTTTTTTTTCTTCGCTATGAGGATGGTGAGGCACTGGAACAGGTTACCCAGAGAAGTTGTGGATGCTCCATCCGTGGAAGTTTTCAAGTCCAGGTTGGGTGGGACTTTGAGCAATCTGGTCTAGTGGAAGGTGTCCAGGCCCATGGAAGGGTGGTAGGAACTAGATGATCTTTAAGATTCCTTCAAACCTAAACCATTCTATGATTAAATGATTCTATAATTATTAGTCATTTATTGGAAATTAAATAAAACAGATTGCAGCACCTTTCCAATCAAGGTCACCCATAATATTAATTTTAAAATAATTACTGAGACAAAAAAATTACCCTTTTTCTTATTCACACTTCCAGCAACCAAATGTCCTAACAGATATAATGATGATATAAATCACAATAATAATAAGAAGATGAAAATATCACTAAGCAACACAAAATTAAGTCAGTTATTCATGACTACAAAGCACCAGTAGGTCTCAGAAATATTCTGACAAACAGAGACTGACTAAAACAGTGACAAAGGAAATCTAACATAGACAATTGTAAGTACAAGTACATCCAGAACAATGATGCAATCACAGTAATTTCAAGGTCTTGTACAAGGTGTTCTAGTTGACCTCGGTATGTGCAGGAGGGTTGAACTAGAGGATTTCCAGAAGTCCCTTCAAACCCTTCCTTTCTGTGGTTTGAAAGTTTCATAAATAAATTCCTCATCCTTTTGACTCTTTCAAAAACACTAACCTCTGACTACCCACATTTCACTTCCACTTCTGCATGTGACATGATGGATAACCACATGTATATCTCTGTGTTTCAGTTTCTCTTACCATGGATTTCTAAATATCTCTTCCCACATCACACCCTTATGTTCATATTAGCTCTGTATACCTGATGTGCTGCTTGTTTATTTTATGCCTCCACCCGCTCACATTAGCTCACATTCAGCACCTAAATATACAATCTTAATTGCACTAAAAGAAACTACTGTGCAAGCTCTGAATTGAATAAAAAAAAAAAAAAAAGTCTGGCACATAATCTCAGCAGAGATTTTTAGTTCAAGATCCAACAGTAATACAACTTTATTTCTTACTTGAATTATAGGTAAAGTGAGTTTGTATCTGTTCAATCCAAATTCACAGAAAAAAAGAAACCAAAGATACAACGTCCATCTCAGGATTTCCCTGAGCTACAGGTCACAAGAAGCTCAAAGAACATAATAGACATATGCTACCAAAAGTTTTCCTTCTTCACTTATAAACCTGTAAAATCACTTTTTTTTGGCTACTGTTTAAAGATAGGGTACTAGACTACATGGACCCTTGAGTTATCTTGTGGAATTGTTTTCATAAGCAGAACTTCTTAAAGTGTAATATGTATATTTATAATGTTTATACATTTATCTCTGTGTATATTTGTATATCCCTCTCTATATCGATGTAATAATTAATATGGATTCTACTGTTAACAGGATTCTGCCAGTGTCACTCCCTAGTAGCGCTAGAAGGAAATACATATAGGAACATATACACAATCAAAGGCAATTAAAAAAAAAAATCTACCTTCTAAAATCCCAGTTTCTTGCATATATTTCCATTGGTTTTTTTTATTCAGTCCTCCAGCATCACTTTATTTCATCTAAAGTGATGATGGTTTTATCATCCTTGTGAAGTACTTCGATATCTACAGATGACAATGAGAGATACTGTAAAAGATAGTCAACGATGTATGAAAATCTTATGTCTAGAAATAACACAACTGTTTTTGAGCTCAGCCACTTCTCATCCTGCAGTAAGGAAGATTTTTGAGTCAACAGGATCACCCTCACTCACTCAAAAATACCAATCAGCCACATCACTTTAGATACCTCAGTTAAAATGGAAGTACACAGCAAATTCCGTCCCATTAATGGAATATATGGTTAGAAGGTTTTTTGCAAATAATAGATTTAACCTCTGAGGATAGGACTAATTTTGCTTAACTTCACCTGTCTTCTGAGTGAAAGGTTTGTATTCTCATTGCAGAGAAGGCAATACTTTCAGAAGACCAAACCATCTGATTTTAAACATTTGCTCTTGGATGGGATGAATAACACTATAAAAGTACCAGTTTTTCTGTACTGAGTGTAAAGAGACTAGCCAAACAGCTCAAACGTAGGTGTGTACCTTGTAGATGTTTATATCTGTTACAATTTAAATACTAAAACGGAAACAAAAGTAAAATTACATAAAAAATATTTTGTAGGTATTTGCTATTTGTTACTGTGCCCTCTGCTCTTCTTTGTGCAAATACCTATGGACAACCAGCACACAAGTTTTTTTATTACTTTCCTCTCAGAATAAAGACTGTAGTACTCACAGATTTCCACTAGAGATAATTAGGACCACCCTAGTACTACCCAATACATAATTACTCCTCTGTACATGGATTTACATGAGATACTGCAGATGAGTAATATAAATAAGGCTTCATTCAGCTTTTATAGGAACAAGGTTTGAGGTCCTAATTTGAGTGACTGTTTCACGTAGACTGCCTGTGACTCTTTCATGTGGCCTCCCAGGTTCACTAGTGTACAATGCCTTAAGGATTAGATTTTCACATGCCAGTGAGAAGAATTTCTGATACAAAAATGTCATTAGTAATTTGTACACACTAGGAAAATAAAACGTGCTTCTAACTGGCATAATCAGTGTTTCATTATGACTGAAAGCAGCAAAAACATTTAGGCATCTGAATACTTACTCATATAGTTAAACCTGAAAGTGTAGGAAAGCCAAGATTGTGATTAAACATCTTAGGTTCCTATATTTATGTGATTCTAAATATGCCTTAGATAGCTCATGTTAGCTTCACAAAATTTAAATAGGCAGCTGCCAAGAGTGTTTTTTGTACATCCTATACACAAACGATCCCTGATTTATTCCTATTTAAAACCATATTTCAAAATGTTGAACAGTCGCATTAATCTGATGTCTCAGGATTGTTCATTATCATAGTCTGTTATCAGCATATAATATGATTTTAACAACTTTCTTAGTTTAAGTTTAAATTTGAATGTTCATGGGCTGTATTATAAATTCTAATTAGAATGATGACTATTGATACACTTGTTCAGCTCCCTACATCACAATTTTTAGTGTTTGCTTTCGTACCACTTATGGGACTGAGAGTCCCCTCATTTGGTCCTCTGGTTGTACATGTTTTATCATTAAACACCCGACACTCTCCATTTGTGGTACAGAGAAAGAAGGTGCCAGATCTGGGACTGTGAATTCCGTGTGTTCTCAGAGCCTGGTGTCCAAGTTTTACATTCATCAACTCTCAGATACTGAAGTAATAGGCCATACATTTATGGCACATGAAAAAGTCATTATTTGAAACATTCACCATGTGAATGTTTCAAATAAAGAGGCCAGGCAAAGAAGACAACTGTTTAATCTTCTCTGTATTCATGGTGGCTACACCAAAAGTCCATCAGTACCCTTCTGGGTCCTTGAAGTACCCTCTCCTGAGGGTACTTGGTTGGTTAACACCAGAGGATTTGCTAACTGTCCTGGTCCTGCCCAAACAGACCCCCTACATACTGTGGGAGAAGATAAGGTTCCTGTAGTGAGCAAAAGGAAGTGGCTGGGGAAGGTGGTGTGGGTTTTTCCTCCCTTGGGAAAAGGCAAGATCATTCATGGGATTGTCTTCGCTCAAGGACCTGGGTGTACTTGGTGGGTAATGCAGAAGGTTGGGGAGATCTGGTGTGTACCTTAATGAGATTTAACCTCTGGGGGGAAATAACCAATGATGTGAGTTGTACATTGTAGGAAGTAATGTAGCGGGAACTACCCAAACTGACAAAGAGTGAGCTTCGCAAGGAAGTGGGCAAGTGCAGTGATGACCCAAACCAAGCCGGTGTTGGCACCCAACAACCAAACATGTTGCTTTTCCTGTCCTGAGCAACCACTGTGCCACATGGGGCCTAAGTCATAGCCTGTTCTTATGGACACTTTGTGGAGTAGCAGAGACCCATAGAATAGGGAAATAATAACTAATAACTAACTGTAATAATAACTAATAACTAACTGTTAAGGCACAGGTTAGTTAATGAGAATTTATAAATCTGTATGTTAGATATAAAGATGGCTTAAGTGTGTAACATAATTTGTAAGTGTTGGTAAGAGGGGATTTCAGGAATGAGAAACAGCTATAATTGGATGGTCAGAAGATATGTAAATGTATCAAATTATGTGGGACCTGAATACGACACAAATGGTACGGAATAAGGGGTAGAGATTGTATTGGATTTGGCTGGGATGGAGTTAACTTTCCCCATAGCAGCACATATAGAGCTTTGGGTTTTTTTGTAGCTAGAAGGGTGTTAATAACACACCAATGTTTTGCCTTTTGCTGAGCAGTACTCCTACAGCATCAAGGTTGTCTCTCCAACCTCCCCTGCAAAGACCACTAGTGTGGGAGTGGGCAAGAGGCTGGGAGGAGACACAGCTGGGACAGCAGACGGAAACTGACCAAAGAGATATCCCATACCATACGACATCATGCTCAGCAATAAAAGCTTGGGAAAGGAGGAAGGGACATTTGTTATTAAGGCATTTGCCCTCCGAAGCAATCACTACATGTACTGAGGCCCTGCTTCCCAGAAAGTGGCTGGACACTGCCTGCTGTGGGAAACAGAGAATAAATTTTTTTTGGTTGTGTTTTTTTTGGTTCGGTTTTTGGTTGTTTTGTTTTGTTTTGTTTTGTTTGCTTCTGTGCACAGCCTTCGCTTTCTTTCCTTTCTTTCCTTAAACTGCCTTTCTCTTGACCCACAAGTGTTTCATCTTATTTTCTCCCCCTGTTCTGCTGAGGTGGGGGAGTGAGAAAGCAGCTTGGTGGACACCTGGCAGCCAGCCAAGGTCAACCCACCACATTTACTTAAAAACCAGGTCCAGTATTCTGGGGTCAAAATATAGTCCAGTGGCAAACCTTCATGCCCTTTGCATATTTGGGAAAATCTATTTGATTAACAAGAGAATCAAAATGAAACTGAACATAGATGCCAAATTAAATTAAAGTGTGATGACATTTTTAATGATAAAATCCAGTTTGAATTTATGCTTAATATAGGAGGGTAAGGATGTTTTAGGGGGTGGAAGAATGTCTAGATATGCAGTGGACAGTATGAAAGAGGATGAATGGCTCAGAAATTATCTTTGCAATGAAGTGATAAAATTTTCATTGACTGTTGTGGGAGGAGAATTTTGTGCTCTTCTGTTTTTTTAAGTTTCCTCCAAGTAACTAAAAGTTTCTCTGGGAATCACCAGTTCTGAATACTTTTTTACATTCATAAAATAGATTGATATTTAATGTTCGGGGAAAACACATCTGTTAACATTTTCTGTGAAGCATTAGTGAAAAGTATTCCCAATTAAAGTCAGAAGTTTTCAAAAGAAGTAATGGAGACATGATAGATATTTTCCAGAGAGTAGAAATCTCAGCAGGTGGAAAATGTCTGTTTTGTAGTTAACATAATGCAGTTATTGTTAAGGAATGTGATGAATTTTATTTTTTTTAAGGAGACAATTATACTTCTATATTTCTATTTAGAATTTCTACAGGGAAAAAATATTGAATGCCAAAAATGGATGGTTGGACAGATAAGGATTTGATTCTCATCAAGTGTATACGCTTCTCCTTGCTTTAGGCTAGTGACACTCTATGTCCGAAATGTCCTCTTTTTTTATACCATGACCCATCCTATGTTGCTTCTTGTTCCCATCCCCCTCCATCATTTGTTCTCCACACAAGTCTTTGCTTCATTTCTACCAGTCTGTTCCAAATATAAAATAAGCTCATTCTAGTAGACTATGAGAGAATGTCCAGAGATAACATGTCAAAATTCTGAAACACTGATATACATTATCAAAAAACAAAATTAAAAGAATCATTTCTCCCTCAGGAGCTCCAGGCAACCAAGGAAAACTGAAATACATATTTCTGTATCTTCACTAGTATCAAGTATGGCTGCTTTTTTTGAGATTCAGATAATTCCTTCATACATTCTTTAAATAGTTATACATATTTTTTAAAAGTTTTTACAGACAGTCATGGACTTGAGTTTTGCTTTTTTTTGTTTTAGCCAGCATATTACTCAATAGCAACATTATTCCAGTGTATCAAATATAATATTGGTTTAGAATATTTGCAATATTTACTTGAAATATAAGACTTAATCCTTCCAGGAATATTTATATATTTAAGTAAAATTGTATTATTATTTATCTGCTTGTGCCCCATCTTCTGTCACCGCATGTCTGTGTCCCTCTACACCAAAACCTGAGTCTCTGCTTCTCAAAGCTTCCTTGATTGTACCAGGCCTGTATTTCTACATCATTGCATTAGAGTCACTGCCATGGTTTGGGCCAAATTGGCCCAATCCGGTGGAATGACAGATGCTTGCTCCCTCTTGCTCCGCTCCCGAAGGGAGGCAAGAGAGAGAGAGAAGAAGAGACTTAAGAGTTTAGAAGGAACTAAACTACTTTAATGAAATATTAATAATAAAATAATAAAAAGAAAATAATGAAATATATACAAAACCGTATCAAGCTCCCAGGATGACAATCACGTCACCAGCAGGCACTGGGGAAGTCCCAGACTGGACTCAGTGGCGGACGGGAACTGGATTCCGGATCTGGATTCAGGATCGGGATCAAAGGCAGATGCAGAGACAGAGTCCTCCTCGGACGTCGGCCATTGAAGAAAGAGGGCTGACCCTTTGATCCCTCAGCTTTTATACTGAGCATGAGGCAGATGGGATGGAATACCCTGTTGGTCAGTTTTGGGTCACCTGTCCTGTCCGCTCCTCCCCGCAGGTGTGACCCCTCTACGCTTTTCCGTTTCCGACCCTCCAACGGGGCAAGTAACAAAGTTGGCTGGCCTTGGTTGTTATAGCAATAAGTATAAGCAAGAGCCTCTCTGCATACCGTTCCTTGGCATCAACTATAAACATGGGTCTTATCACTCTGAGAGTGAACAGTTTTCTGCACAACATGCTGTTAATTTCAGCAGTTAGAAGAGGCCTAGCTAAAAAGTAAAGTTACTGAACAAAATTGATCCTGTTTTACCTCAAACCAGGACAGTCACAAATATCTCATTTTACATAGGATAAGTGGTGGTTGTTACTGATATCTAGACAAAATTGTGGTTGTGCCACAAAAAGATAAGCAAAAGTAAATCAGACTAGCCGCAGACACCTAGTTAATTTGAGAAACTGTTGTCACAGCTAAATCAAATAAAACAAAGCTCATGAAAATCCATTTCTTATTTGAATATTAGCAGCTAATATCTACTGGCTCGCACTGAATTTTTTTCACATGACTATTAAATTAAAATAAAGTTGTATGGATTAATTTCCATACTTCTCTTTAAATATGTAAGAGGGTCAAAAGATTAGCTATGCATTTAACTAACTCTAAACATCTATAAGCTGATAAATTCTTTTGAGCAACAATGCCATGTAATTCCTGTGAAAACCGCCTTCTCATTAACCTTTTTTTTTTAGAATTTTCCTTTAAAGTATTTTCACAAAGGTATCATCCTTGAAGAAGGAATTTCACCTGCTTTCACAATCAGATAATGTTGATGTGATAAAGATTGCAGTTATTACCTACAAGACTGACTGATTTTCTTTATGTGGATGATGGGGGCCAACCAGGGGATCCTGGGTAGTTTACTGAGAGTAGTTGCATCTTTAATGGGAGAAAGCTAAGGACTTCACATGAAACTGTGGTCAGGGATTTTCTTAAACGACTGAGAATATGAAAGCAATGGGCTTGCTGTGCTCTAAACCCTGCGTTTACTTATGGGTTTAGTTGTACTCCACAATACCTGGAAGAAATGACAAAGAAAGAGGTTAAGAGTATAGTTAAATTGCCAGCCGTAACATTGAAACAGTTAAATAAATTTGAAGATGATTTGAGAAACAGATTATACTTCATTCTATAGAGTGAAAGAAATAAAACCAAACCACAAAATACAACCATTACTAATTTGATCTGAGCTTGAGTAAAATTTGTCATTGGTCCAAAAACTAGACGTGAATTTTTGTCACTGATACCTGGTTTAAAGCATCCTTGATTTCTTTCT
>VYXH01012406.1:232861-275436 GCA_013397275.1 Burhinus bistriatus | reverse complement strand
CCTGTCAATGAGCCCCGCCAACTTCTGCCCTAAAGCCCTTTTCCCCCTGTGAGACAGGCTTTTACCATCTGTTGCCAGCAGGCCTGGTGTCTTGAAAAGCAGCCCACGATCAAAGAACCCAAAGTCCTGCCTATGACACCAGTCTCTGAGCCAGGCATTGATCAGCTGGCATTTCCTGTTTATCTCCTCGTCAATCCTAGAAACTGTTGGGATAGAAGCAAACACTACTTGCACTCCTGATCCCCTAACCAGCCGTCCCAGGGTCCTGAAGTCTTTCTTCATTGCCCTCAGGCTTCTTCCTGAAATTTCATCATTGCCTATCTGAAAAATCATATAGTGTCATGTCCTATGCTGAGTATTTCTTCCCTTTCCTTTCACAGTCCCCAATTACTTGTCCCATTCCACCCTATCTCCTCATCACATAGGTACTGAACATCTGTACCCTTTAAGAAGGTTTACCTTTACCCCTAACTCTAGGTTAGAAGGATATTTAGAACTTTGGTGTGAAACCCATGGGCTGTTTGACTTCTGTGTCACATGCAGATTCTGCCCTACTGAAATATTCATTAAGAAAATCTACCTTTGCCAAGAACTGTGTTATGAGGACTACGGGAGTTGTCTCCCTTAATCGGTAGGCGGCATAAAATGACAGCTTCAGGAGATGGGAATCACATTTAAGGCCTTTTCTTGGGCTTAATGATGGGTACGCAGAAAAGGCAGTCTCTTCTTTCTTCTGTTTCCAGCCGTGTGAGCATTAACCAGCTCTGTATTTCAGACGGCACAGCCAGTTCAGACGTGCGCTTGCCCACAGCAATGCCCCTCGGCTGGCAGGGCTGCCCGGCTGCTGAACCAGCGCTGCGTATACCATGCAGACATGTCCTCTGCAGCTTGATCAAGACTTAGATCAGACTTTTCACGCTGGGGTGTAACTCCATTACCAAACTATGCGGGCACAGATATTAGTGGAGACGCTGCTCAGCTGTTACCACATCACAGGACCAGAAACACATAAAAGGTGCTAATGGTTGTGACCATTGTGGTCCCTCCAGTAAATCTGCATGTGCTGTGCATTTGCATCAAGCAAGCGGAACCTAAACAGCTGAGAGGCAGAAATGTGCTCCTTGTCCAATGGCTTCATGTAGCTTCCTTTTTCTGAGATCCAGTTTCACCTTTGATAAATATACATAATTCCATTTCTACACAGAGTCACATTGTTGGAGACTACTAGTATGCACAAGTTTAAGATCATACAAATGTGTCCAAAATTTACAAATTAATTGCTTCCTCTATGCTTTTCTAAAGCTCTCACTATTTTCAGATCCTCTGCACAATTTTGAAATATGGTCGATACGGGCCATCGTTAATAATTAAATTTGTCTCTCTTCTTAGGATAAGCATGAAGCAACAGTCACATAAATTAAGTTAGAAGATTAAACTCGGAGCTTCCCTTAAAACTGCTAAAACCTCACTTCCTCAGTATTTCTGCCTTGTACACGTTATTGCTGCTAATACTTGCGCTGGAATCCAAACCGGGGAAATGTGTGGAGTGGCTACTGCCAGGCTGAGGAATATGTATAGATTTGTGGGCTGTTTCCAGATCCCATAGTACTGACTTTATTTGCGAGTGAAGCCTTCCCTCCTCAGTCCTAGAGGCAAGTTTCCTCAGATGCAGTTACACATCTGGGTCAATGAGAGTGGGTACACTTATTAAAAGCCTGCCACTTAATAAAAGAGGTTTGTGAAAGCTGTGCAGAGCCACGAAATTGTTCAGTGTTATCTTGCTATATTTTCTAGAGAAGTTATGAACATACTTGAGCTATCTAACACGGCTTAGATCATCTTCCTGTTGGAAATTACTCAGGCAATCATATAATAAAACCTTCACTTAAAGCATTATCTAGAGATTCTTGCCTCACCCTCTTTGAAGATAAGTAAAAGTAAATAGTTATTGCCACACATCAGATGTTATCCCACAGTATACATTTCTCAACAACACACATTGTGTATAATTGCAGGGCTAAAGCTTTTCCTTTTGCTCTCTTCTCCTTAATATATTTTGCATACTTATGTAATGCTTTAATAACCAACCCCTCCTTCTACTGTAAAAACGCAAGACAGAAAAGATGACAGAAAAATAAAAGGGGAAATGCATGTAATTTCTGTCATCTTCTAAACAGAGAGCATTTTCATTAAAACCGACAGGCTGTCAGCTGTGACAAAGCCAAAGTGTTGAGTGTTCTGCCTTCTGTACTTCAAAAAGTGTTTAGAAATGCACCAGGATGGGGATCGACAAGCTCTTACTGCCCTGTTGATCTAGGCAAGTGCTTTCTTCTTGAGGCGCATTTAATTTAATCGCTCTTGCTTTGCTGTAACAAAGTCTAATTTTTTTGACTCACCTACTTAATATGCCAAATAGGGATTTTTTTTTTAATGGAACATCCTTTCAGATAAGCTGAAGCTTTTTGTTTGTTTGGCTGTTAGTAGGCTTCAAGGGAGGAAGGCAGAGAAGCCTCCTTCACAACAATTAAAAAGAACACTGTCAAAATATAGCTCGTAATTCCCATTTATTATTCCTCCTCAGTAGTGTTTGTATTAATGCCTTGAAAACTTGATTATAATAATTTCAGCATCTGATTTTCAGAGACGTTGAATGCTTACATCTTTTTTGGCTTTCAATGCTTGGTGCCTTTGAAAACCTGGCCCAGTATCTGTAGCATGTATTTCACCCAAACAGCTCAAAGGATGTTAGGAACCCTTACTACCTTTTGCCTTGGTGAGGTGAGCAACCATAGTAACATATTACTATTTAAAATTTAAATGTTTTATAAAGAAGTTTATTGAGATACATGTATCGATGTGCACAAGTCAGTGGAAAACCAGGGAATGGAACCCACAAGTATTTCTCCAACATCCAATCCGTCATTAATACATAACTTTGCCTCACTGCGAGACTGAAAAAAAAATATAGAGATCCAAGGACTAGAAAGACCACTAGAGTAATTTATTCTCCCCTTTCATGCTTCACCCATTAACTCCTGCATCAAGTCCATATCTGGAAGTTAAGCTATAGCTTTTTTAAAAAGACATTAGTCATGATTAGAGATTTCTTGTAAGCAGAGAGAATGTGATACCCCTGGGTAAATTATTCCAATGGTTAATTATTCTCACTTTTGAAAGTTATTGTTTGTGGTCTATCTGGTTTTGACCCCAGCTATTGGATCTTACTGTGCCTTCATTAAAGATTTCCTCTGCAGTCAGAAATCTTCTGCCCATTTAAGTACTTACAGAACATGAGGAAATTACCTCTTAAACTATCTTTCTCCTTAATTAGTTATACAGATTGAACTTCCTAAATCATTTACTGTGAATTATTCATATCTTGAAATATTCCTGTAGTTTTTGCTCAAACCTTAACAACTTTTTGAAGTTCTTTTTCAAGCTTGGATCATGCACATAAGTTCAGTAATGGTTCTGGTATTAGTGATTGCAAAATGTCACCACTCTCTTCTATACAAGTTTTCCTTCAACTTAGACATCAGGGAATTACAGTAGTTCTCTTATCGATGCTAACTAGCTTCAGTCATTCATTGAAAATCGTAATCTCCTTTTCAGACTTATGGACTTAGAGAATATATTTCTCCCATTCTGTAGATACAACCTATTGTCTGTCTGTCTTGACAGTAGAATTGGCTGTATGAAAACCTACATGTTCAAATCAGACCTCTTTATCACACAATCCAATCGCCGTATGCAACTCACCAAGCCATATCATCATTTGCCGTCACACCAATGTTTGAACAGTTTGCATACTTTATTGACATGTGTTTCCTTAAATTTCGTTCATTAATTGAAACTTTGTATTTTCATCTGAGATATTACCAAACTATTTGTTTTGAAGATACATATTTCCAAGTAGTAAGACCCTGAAGAGAACAAATGGGGAAGAGGGTGAGGAAACTGGGTCGTACCTAGGCTTGACCAACCTGAACCAAGGGCCCCAAATCCCCTGACATTTTAGAAACACACCCCTCATTTTACTATCTGCTCACTAGTGCCCTATATGACCTAGTGACTTCATTAAAGTTGAGCTGCATTAGCAAATCGTGTGTTCATTTCTCTAAGTGAGAAGAGGTGACATTAACAATTATGAAATTGCTCTTATGTAAGGTTTTTAATGCTTTACATTAGACTGTATAATATCAGAGATTAAAATAAAATTTTACAGGTCTGAGTAATAAGTTAAAATAATTCTGTTTAGGTTTCCTATGTGAAATTGTTCTCATGTATAATTCATAAGAAAATGTGAACACTTTCCTGTAGAATTAGTGCATAATATTCTTGTATAAAAATGAGAATATTTTAAAACTGTAACATTAATTATTCTTTTATCATGCCTTTTTCCCCCAGTATGCTGTTAGTCTTTAAATAGGGGCAATGTTATCCTCAAGATGGTTTAAAAAATCATATTTGATTTTCACTTTGTTGGAAACACATCTAACAGCATTATGTTATTGCAGTATAAATTGGGTTGATAGAAATTAAGAGAACAGATGGCTGTTCTAATCGTGTGCCAAATGATAGCATAGAACAAATAAACTTTTATCAGCTATACTTGTCACCTCCGCTGGACAGAACTGCTTCTGCTAAGCAAACTTCTAGCATGGCCTGTGCATGCAAAGGGAGAAACCTCCCCACAGAGCCAGAGTAACCTCTAACTCAGTTTTACAGCACTGCTACAACAACATTCTCAAAGCGTAACAATCTCCTGCTCTGGGCATGGAAAATGTGCTAGAAGCAGCCATGCTTAAACTGTGTCCCGAAGTTACAGTCCTGAGAATGCTTCTGATACACAGACCAAAGATTAGATGAGGAAAGCGAGGCGCATCGGGAAAGAAGGAGGTAAGGATTTCACTTTTCCAAGCACCGCTCAAATAATGCGCTCAACCTACGTAAGACACCTGGGGTGTTGCTCACAGTAGGTGGTACAGATGGTTGAAACATGACTACACTCCTCTGAGCAGCACAACCTCCCCCGCCCACCCTGGGGATGTAGCCAAGTTCACAGGCCCTCCTAGCTGACCTTACAGAGGTTAAAACTGATTTTTCTAGCTCCTCATATTCCCTCAGCTCTGGGTCTACAAATTGCACCTTTGGAGTGTGGTGCCCACTAACCCTCTCCCTGTCCGGGACACAACCTGCAGGTGACTTCCAGGAGAACAGGAGCAGGAGGGAAGTCACAGCACTGCCCTACAGCCCAAGGGCAATGAACTTCCTTAATCAATTACAATTAAATTAGTCCTCCCTTGTTTTACCACCTCCATCCTTCAGGCACACCTGCTGAAGAACCAAATACTTATTTGCATTACATGGCCTAGTCTTTATCTCTCATAGATCTGGGTTTTGATAACTGCAGAAGCCACCACGAGTGTGACTCAGTTTCTGGGAAAAAAATTCTGTAGCAAAACTTCTCAAGTGCAACCATAGTATGATGTTACTCATGAGGAATTAAGGTCTTTGATTTTCCCTTTTTCGCCTGACATAAGGAAAGAAATAAGCGTAAAAGCCATAGGAATTGGCTGTCTGAGGCAAAGGAGGTTGCTGCCATATTTGATCTATTGTTCCAGGCTGCTCAAAGCTCACAGAGATGTATCTCTATAGTAAGACTGCAGGTCTGAAGTTTTCTTTAGTTCCACAGCAGCCAGAGTTTTCCCTTTTCCTTCTGTTTTTTTTTTTTTTTCTTGTTTTTTTTTTCCATTTTTTTTCCCTAGAATTAAATTTGAGAATTTATAAAACAAGCCAGCAGTCTCACATGAGTTATTTTTCAATTTTATGTAGGCACATAACCTGTTTCAAGTTCAATAAAAAATAACTGAGGTTATCTCTCTGCGAAGAGTTAAAGACATTTATAAACATTTCCAATCCTACAGCCTAACATGGTTCCAGTTGTAACATAGATGGATTCTTAACTTTGCAAAATTTATGTAGAACTGATAGCTCAAAACTAAGACAGATTTTTACTTACGCCATCACTCTTTACCCCTCTCACCTTCTCTAGCTCAGTCAGGTCCCTCCTCAAGAAATATCTCTTTTGGTGTCAGCTCAGTCTGAATCAGGGTATACAAGTAAATCTGTTACTCATCAGTCACCCTGCTCCTTGGCCAGTGGAGGTCAGAGCTGCTCAAAGTGTGGGAGGTCCAATTCAACCATCATCACTATCTCTCTAAAATGCCAGGAGAGGAAAGGAGCAAGGTCATGAAATATTTTCCACTTGATCCTTGAAAGCAGAAAAGCTTAAAGAGGAAAAGAGTTAACATAGAATTGGTTTTTTGGAACCTATATCTCTAAGTGTTGTGGTTTAATCCCAGCTGGCAACTAGAAACACGCAGTCACTCACTCACTCCCCACCCCTCCCAAGTAAGATAAGGAGAAGAGGGAGAAAAGGAGGGGAAAGGAAAAAAAAATCTGGTGGGTTGAGATAAAGACAATTTAACAGAACAGTAACAAAAGAGGAAAATAACAATAATAATAATAATAATGGTAAAAGAGTATACAAAATAAAGTGATACAATACAAGTCGCTCTCACCACGTGATAATCGGTTGCCCAGCCCGTCCTGAGCAGTGACCGCGATCCCTGCCTCCTGGCCAACCCTCATTTATATATTGAGCATGACATCTATGGTGTGGAATATTCCTTTTGCCACCTTGTCCTGTCTATGCTCCCTCTCAACATCTATGGGAAGCTGAAAAAGTCCTTGACTAATGTAAACATCACTTAGCAACAACTAAAACCAGTATGTGTTATCAACATTATTTTCATACTAAATCCAAAACACAGCAGCTACTAAGGGAAAACAAAAATAAAATACATTAACTCTATCCCAGCTGACACTAGGACACTAAGGAATATTAGGAACCAACTGTGTCTTTCTGCATCTCTTCAAAGAAAACAGATCTAGTGAAATTTAGATACTGTGGTGTTTAATTCTCCATTCCAAAATGGCTTACTTTCTTATAACTTGAGATAACCTGGAATACTGTGTCCAGTTCTGGAATCCCCAAGATAATAAGGACATGGACCTGTTGGAGTGGGTCCAGAGGAGGGCCATGAAGATGGTCAGAGGGTTAGAGCACCCCTCTGCTGTGAGGACAGGCTGAGAGAGTTGGGGCTGTTCAGCCTGGAGAAGAGAAGGCTCCGGGGAGACCTTAGAGCAACCTTCCAGTTATCTGAAACAGGCCTACAGGAAAGATGGAGAGGGACTTTTTACAAGGGCATGGAGTGATAGGATGAGGGGTAATGGCTTCAAGCTGGAAGAGGGTAGAATTAGAATAGATATTAGGATGAAATTTTTCACTATGAGAGTGGTAAAGGACTCCAAAAGGTTGCCCAGGGAAGTTGTGGAGGCCCAATCGCTGGAAGTGTTCAAGGCCAGGTTGGATGGGGGTTTGAGCAACCAGGCCTAGTGGAATGTGTCCTTGCCCATGGCAAGGGGTTGGAACTTGATGATCTTTAAGGTCCCTTCCAACCTAAACCATCCTATGATTCTATGATTCCATGATTTTGCCATAGCTATAGTTTTCAGATTTCCCTTAATTTTTTGCATGCAATATCACTAGCTAAGATAACAAAGCTGCCTATGTCTTGCATATAGAACCATAAGGTGAATAAAATTGAGACAAGGGAGAAAAAGAAAGAAAGAAAGAGAAGGAAAGAAGGAAAGAAAGAAAGAAGGGAAGGAAGGAAGGAAGGAAGGAAGGAAGGAAGGAAGGAAGGAAGGCAGGCAGGAAGGAAGGAGAAAGAAAGAAAGAAAGAAAGAAAGAAAGAAAGAAAGAAAGAAAGAAAGAAAGAAAGAAAGAAAGAGAAAGAAAGAAAGAAAGAAAGAAAGAAAGAAAGAAAGAAAGAAAGAAAGAAAGAAAGAAAGAAAGAAGAAAAAGACAAAAAAGGGAAAAGGGGGAGGGAGGGAAATGAAGCTCCAGTTCTGGCTTTATAAATTGAGCTGAGAGAGATTATCTGCTGAGTCAATTACAGCATTACCATAGGAACAAGAGTTGTGGTACCGTGTGGGGTTCACATTCAGACAGGATGAGGCCTGAACACAATGCTCAAAAATCAAACAGGTCCTGAAAGCTGATGGTATCTGTATTCATGGTTTTAGCTGCTTTAAATTCAACTGTAACATGAGTTCATTTCTGTTTCTGTAATCACAGAATAAGGAAAGACATACGCGCATTAGTGCTATTATATGCATGGTGCTATCATTTTCTGAATAAGTTTGGATACTACAATAACGTCCATTCTGAAAACCAGATTGTTAGACAAATTACACAAATCAGAACACATTTTATTGCCCCCTTCATGTTTCTGAGACTGCAAAAACGTATTTCATGCCAATTGTCCATACCTATTCTTCCCATATTACATATAGTGTATTCAAGTTTTATAAAGGAGGAATAAACATTCTTTTTTTAAAAAAAAAAAAAGGCATAAATAGGTGCAGAACATACATTTTTGTGTATACAGACTAAGTTATGTTAATTGTTACTACTTTATGATTGGATAGTATAAACATGACTGATCACATAATGTTTATATTTAATTGTTCATCCTCTTAATCTTTTATGAATACATTAGGCATGAGCAGCTCAGTTGTCTACCCACTGTTGTTAACTGTCAGTCCTCCAGGATATTAAATAAAACTGCCATAATCTTTAATACCGCAGTTTTAGATTATTTGGGTCCTTGCACACATTGCTGTAGAAGCTGCTTTCCTTATTTCAGCTAGAAAGAAAGCAGATAATTTTAAATCACTAGCTAGTTTTAGGGGCTCTGATTAAAGAGGATTCAGCTTTGCCGATGATATATGGAGCTGTCTGGAGGATTAAAATTTCTTTTCTCAGGCTTTTGCTGGTGCCTCCCAAGTAAATAAATAGCCTGCAGCTGACCAGTGGCTTAGCACAGATAAACTTAGGCTTTACTCTTTACAACATCAAGGAACATAAACCATCCCTCCTTCTATGTGCATGTAAATTTAAACACAAGCTTGTTAAGTAAAGAGGAGAACCTCCATCTCCTCTGGCCTGAACAGCAGTTGGTTTATGTCACCATCATCAAATGTGCATCTTAATCATTTATAGCTTCGAAGTCATTGTATATGCAGAATACGTATTGTTACAGGCAATATGATCAGAATAAATCACAGCCTCGCATACACAGAATTGCAAGTGCCACCAGCAGCAGAATTATTTTGACTAACTGCAAATAATCAATATTGTGCTACATTAATTAGAGCAGCTGCAGCTCTGTGGCTCCACATGTTTAGCCACATTTATGCTGCAGGTAACTGTGAAGGTAATGAAGCATCTCAACCTGAAGGAACAGTTTTATGAGAAACTTAGAACAGTACCCACTTCCCTTCACGAAAAAATCTATTCAAAGATTCACAAGACATCTGAGTATTCAGAATTTTTATTTAAGGGCTATGCAGTAACTAACAGAGAAAACTTTGTGTGGTACATTCCAGCGTAGAATTTTCACCCAATGACTTATTTTGGTAGTGTAAAATTAGGGAAAACTAAACACGTTAATTTTGGGTTTAGGGTAATGAGTCGGGAAGAAGTTATTATCTTCCTCCCTCAATTTGAAAAAGTAAACCATGTTGTCCTTTGGATAAAAAAATATTCAAAATATTAACTGTGGGAGGAAGTAGCTCCATGAGGAATTAAAGCTAAATTAAATCATTTTCCCTGGAGACTCTTGGCCAGTCCCTTGTTCAGTGAATAATTTTTAAGAGGAAGAAAAAAGCAATTAATGATGCATATTTCTATCCTTCCAAGCAAGACAACAGTGTTAAGTCTATAAAGTCGATTGTCAACAGCTCTTTAAAAAACATATTTTTTTTTAAATTACCCCTACCATTAGCTGCATACTACTTTTCCTGTAGAAACTTGTCCTCTCTCATACACACTTGATTTCTACTCTGAACACACCCAGCTATGGACTATGATGGGAACCTACTTCTGCCACTGGTTTACCCTTCCACACAACACAGGTGAGGCACAGAGCTCTATTTCATGCCTTTTGTGTTTTTGACTTTTTTCAGCTCTGAGTACCACTCAAACAGTTACCGTTTTATAAAACAGTCTCCTGACAAGCTAATCCCATCTTTTAGGACTCGACACACATTTTCCTCAGTACAGAAACATACAGAACTTCATTGGGTTCCTATACAGCATAGCATCATAACAATTGATGGAGAAGGGTTTTAAACAGAAGAGATGGAGCATCAGGATGACAGCAGTAAGAGCAGAAATAGGTAAAGACTGTTCCGTACAGTACAATGAAAGAAGAGATCTCCTGCAGACCCTGATCCGATGAAATTACCCCATAAAGGAATATTAGAAAAATAGCAACTAATTATTATATGTCACACGTATAATCAACTTTGCTGGAAGAAAAAAAAAAACCATGCACGCACACTGATTTTAAATTGAAGTAACTGCAAGCAATTCCCGAGAATCTGATTGCAGACTGTATTGCATCATCATATGGGGATTTAGCATAGCCTGCATGCAGGACCTCGCTTTTTGTGGGTTACAAAGTTTTATAATTCTTGCAACATTCTAATGCTCAGAAACACTTTGTATGTGAGTTATAATGTTGTAAGAAGGTATGGTTATCATGCTATTTATTTTCCATGCTTCGTCAACTTAGGCTTTTTGCTAACGTCCTTGGCAAACTAATTTTTTAACAATAAAAAGGGTTCAGTAAATATAACTTTTCAGCATGGATTAAACTCACAGTGTGATTGATGCTGAACATCAACTCAAGATTATGGAGTATTTCAACTTAATTTCAAAGATATATATGAGATACAGCTAGGAAGGATGTGTAGTTCCAGACCTTCTCATAAAGATTACTTTTATTCTTAATGAATACTTTCCTTAGACTGGCAGCACAAAGAAAAATATAATTATAGGCACAACAAGCATCATTCCTTTAGAATAAATTTAATTATTTTAGGATTTTTTATTGCCTTCTCTGAACTGCTCAGAGAATCATGACTTGGAAGCCTGTCCAGGTATCAGGAACGTTATGCAAATATGCCCAAATACACTTCTCAGGTAATTTTCATCATTTGCCTATTTTTCTTTGATTCAGAAATTGAGGCAGAGGTAATTTATTTGCCTGACCTTACCTTGCATGTTTGTGGCAGATTTGGGAATCCTGTATCTCAGTCCTGGGCTTTGAGCATAAAGCATCCTTTCTTAGTCCTCATTTTACATGCTGTGCCTGAAGACCTGCCAGATATTACTCAATCCTTTGTGTAGGTACACAACAAGGACATAGTTTGAATATGTAAAGCTCTGTGTATGAGCTAAATGTTAATACCACTCTACTATTTCAATTGCCAGAGTGTTCGCAAGCACGCTGCACCTGTTTTGTTTGCACTGTGGCTCATTTTGTATGAAGACCTCAGAATAAATTATTTTGAAAATATATCCTTTGGCCAGACTAATGTTTCAGGCAAGCCTGGTTTAAACATTCTTCTGCTTTTCCTGAGCTTTTCCTGTACTTAAAGATGCAATTAGTTCTACAAATGATGAAAAGCATCTATTTTGTTAACCCTTACAACTCTGTTTTAGGGTTGCATGGCACTGTTTATTAAGCAACGGAAGCCACTTTAATGTGTTTTCTTGTATCTTTTTAACTGATGAATGTTAAGAAAACAGAGGTGTTTTAGAACAAACTACTGCAAACTCATATTCTAAATATTAGACTTTAGGCTGAAAGTCACACAAAGCATTTTTTCCACTTCTAAAACTTATTTTTCAAGAAGCATAGCATTAGATTAAAAAAATCCCAACAAAATAAAAATGCCAAAGCAGACAGAGACCAGCATTGCCTGGACCCTAAGCAGTCTTCCTGAGCAGTCATCCTCTCTTTCTTCATCTCCACAGGCCATTAAAGAACATGTTGAGTCACAGAGCGACCTTGCTTTTCAGCATCATATGACATTAGCACAGATGGCCTTGACCACGCTAATAACATTTATACATGAAGATCTATATAATTGACATTTCTTGCATTCCCAGAAAACGCAAGCAGCACAAAGCTGCCTAAACAGAATTGGCCTGACAGAAATGCCTACACATGTACAGCACGTTCAGTCCATTAAAGACGTGCAGAATCTGAAGTCCACGCTTTGCACCGATGATCAGTACAGTACCACTATCGTAGTGTGTAATTCAGACACATTCATGACCTCTTGCACAACTGTAGATGTAGAACAACAAAGGCCAGCTGCACACACAGAATTTGTCTTTAAAGGATTAGCACATTGGCATAAAATACACCTTTAAGTAGAGGAGCATTATGAAAGCTGTGAACCAAGCTGTGAGCCATCAGAACATGGCTTAAAAGGGATTTAAAGTCATGTACCAGTGGTCTGTTGTTCTTACTTGTGCATGACAGTTGCCTTAAAAGAGATGTGACTCTGTACACAGTGCTTTAAATGCATAAGGTCTAAAAGTACTCTCTTTTTTTTTGACAAATTCATCTAATGTAAGGATATTCACCCAATTTGCTGCAATGTACTTCTTTTCCCTGAGAAAACACAGTGCCATTTTGGGGACTTGACATTTTACGTGAACATTCAAAAAATGCTAGTGTCACGTAGATGAGAAGATTTAAAAATAATTATCCCTATTTTTCAAAACCAGGCAGCAAAAAGTAATGAAGAAAAAAACCTGGAGTAAGACTAGTTTTCTTCTCTTTTCTTGATATTCAACTTTAATATGGGTACACTTTTTTATGCAGTCAATGGCTTAGGGATGTGAATAGCCATAAATGAATCTTATAAAAAGAAAATTAATGTAGCAAAATCTGACAGCTGTATGGAATTTATTATAAGCAAATTCTGCATTGGTTCAATCTCTTGAGCAACTGTTATTTGGGTCAACATTATTGCTTTCATAGTTCACAGTCTTTATCTCTCAGAAGAAAGCCAATTTTTCTTCACTCCAATTCTCCTAGGCAGAGCCCCAAGAGTTTGTATCACTGACCCTAGGATTTGCATTCTACACCATGTCCACAGTCAAAACACATTATCTCCCTCCCTAGAGCATTTTCATTAAAAACTTGGAACATATATGCAATCCCTGTAAATTGAGCCTTGTTGACTTTACGTTCTTTCTGGAGCAAAGGGAACATTGTACAAAGCACAGCACATTGCAGAGCAAAGAACACAGAAGATTGGAGAAAAAATAAATAAATAATAACCCAAAGATCCAAAAGTCAATATACCGTGTTTCATTTCTTTTTCTTTCTGACAGTAGCATTGGCCCCAGAGTCTAGTAAGGAGCAGTTCAATAATAACGATCTAAGTCTTGTCTTCAATAGAGACTCAACAGCTGACAGCTCTTCTGTTCAAATTGACAAGAGCACAAAGAAAGGCTTGAATAATTAATTGTAAATGGTTGGATGTGATCTGATTGTGTGACCAACCTGTTACATTGACTTGCTTTGACCTAATGTTTTAAAATGAGATATTAAAGCTGAAACTCTTCTACAGTTTTTTCCAATTACCTGGCTAGCTCTTCCTCTGTGACATAGTCTGCAGAGTATACCCATGAGATAATAGGTGCCAAAGGAGAGATGTGATTTCACTTGGGTGACTAGGACTCTGTACTGTAGGCCTGCCTGGTCTCTATAAAAGTACTTTAAAATTCTACTATACAGTTGCAGCATCAGAAAAAACAAGGATGGAGAAAGAAAGTGACATTACCAAATGCAACAGCTGTTCACTAATGAATTTCTTCCTACCTCAAAAAAAAAAAAAAAAAAGCTAAATAAAAAGTGACCCTTTCTCACTTAATTTCTGAGATACTTTTAAGCTAACATTTGCTAGAATAATTTCCCATTTAAACAAAAGCTGCAAACATCCAAACATTCAGAGGCAAGCTATGCGATAAGTGCCATTTCGAACATCATCTGCACTTATTTTTTCTAGGGACATAACATGTTAAAGTAGCAGGCACCCAATAATTTCTGGTTGCTAAAGTTCACATAAATCTTTTAATATGAGAAGGAAGGACTGCTCTTTTAGGCTGGCTAAGGCATGAGAATGTATAGTTAAATGCTGATTCTATGTTTTGAAGGAGTATTTGCTACAGCTAACAGGTAAACACTTGCTACACCGTATCTTGGGAAACTGAGGTTTTTGTCAGTGGTGAATAAGAAACATTGTCTGCAAGACCCAGGCTCCTCTCTCCCCTTATTCAGGCAAAATTCTCACTGAATTTTACTGTGCGTGGTGAGGCTAACTTACTGAGGAGTCTATATTTTAATGCTTGTTTGACAGCTTGTCTTCTGAACAATAGACACCGCTTAAATGAAAGACAATATGATTGTTCAGGATAATCCTGGTCATCTCACTGTATTCTAGTCCCAACTTAATGCTGCACCATAGCACAGAGTGCATAGAATTGAAATAGTCTTCAGTGCTTAATTATAAAAAAATCCTGTCTCTTTTAAAAATATAACTTATGTTTAAGGCCAAAAGTAGGTCTTAAAAGACATTAAGTTTTGAAGAAGAAATTGGAATACATGGAAGGAGAATATACCTTTAATAGGATGATAAAAGTTTAAATTACCTTAATTCTTCCTCACATTCAAAATAATATTCTGTGGAGATGTACCACCTGTTTCTTACCAGACTGTACCCTGTGGTACATATTAGAGTTGCTGAAAAAAGTGTTTTCCAAAACTTTTAGAAGCAATATTTGCTTAAACTATAACCTCAGTTAAATATTTATACATTAATCTTTAGTTTAATGTAAGAAAGTATCCCATATATGCATGTGTGCACATGCATGTCCTCGTGCAGGTGATAAATAATAGAAGGTCCCTCTTTATGATAAATTATAGATGACATGTATAATATATGAACTAAAGTTAACAACGGGAAAAATCATTCACACACAAGAAGCTGGGGAGCGGAAATTGGTGAAGTCCCACTACCTGCTGGAGGGAGGTGGCGTACAAATAAAATTTAGTTCAGAAAAATACATCTGAAAATTTCATAACTGTACAGCTTTCTCTGCTCTGTTTCTGGAAACATTTTCTATCAAAACAACTGGAAAATGAAATACGAAAAAAAGTAAATCTCACTTCACTGAAATAATGTTGAGAATTTGGCAGGATTAAGGGAAGAGCTGCAAGAATGATTCAGGAGCTGGAAGTTCAGTTTTACAGTGGTAGCCTTAAGAGACAAAGACCTGTAGGTTATGAAAAAGGAGCTTATAAAGAGATATGACAACAGCAGGAAGGATGAGAGGCAAGACTTTCAAATTAGCAGGTCAAGACGTAACAGCATACCCATTCAGAAGGTGAAAACTAAATTGATTGAGAATAGACAGAAGATGGAAAATTTAAACCATAGGGTATTCACAAAAAATACCATCTTTCATGGAGAAATTACAAAGTGGGTACAGGAACTCTACGGTAAATTCCAGGCAGAAGTGTGGAAGGTCAAAATAGTTTAAAAGATTGTTTAGAAAAAAAGCAGAACATTTGTCTTTCCTATGAGAATTTGCAGATGCATAGGAATTAGGCATTTTGCTGTGGCAGAGTTAGAGTGAACTACTACTGTAACTCTGGCCCCATCATCTCCCTCTGAGCAGCCCAGTCCCTTTACTCATGTGCCTGGAAGGCAGCTGGGGAACACAGTGTTACGGGGGGCTTCCTTTGGAGGCCTCTGTTTCCGTATGTGAAGCCAGCTAATAATTTGAAGGAACTTGCCTTTGGTTTCTAATCTGAATTAATCAAAATTTTGTTATGGAATTACCTCTCTGCACATTGCTGGACACATCTATCCCCTTCTGCGCTAAAAAGCCTGAGTAAAGAAATTCCTAGAATGAACGGGCAACCATTTCTTTAACTTTATCATTACTTCTGGCTGTCTGACCAAATCAAATGTCTCACATTCACACAAGAATATCAGAACAACCTATGCTAAAATAAAGAGGAAGGGGCTGGAAAGAAGCAGCACCTTTCCAGAAATGAACAGAGCAAATACAATAAATGCACACAGTGGCAGCCTTGCTCACACAGAACAAGAACTGGTCTCTACAGTTGCTGATAGCCTGATCCAAGCATAATGTGAACCAGTCATAAACCAAATTTCTTCTGAGACTTGGAGGGGTGGGGGTGAGGAATGTATGTTAATTTTAGATCCAGATCTTCTTCATATTCTTCCTTCTAATTTCTGTAATTCCTGGTTTTAGTCTGGATTAGGACCTAATCTATGTTCCAAAATTAGTACAGATACTTATGATTTCCTACTCCTAATTCTTTCAGAACTATGAAAGCATACATTTTCTTCTCTTTTTCAGCTTAAAAGTAACTTCATGTCATAAAAGCCATATTTTGCTCAGAAACCAGCCTGATATTTTTCATGTTGGTCCATTTCACGTTTTCATGGAGAAGTGATCACAGGTGTCTCTTAAAGAATATGTGCAAAAACACAAGAAAAAATACTTTGTGCTTAATTTATTTTCTCAAAAAACATCTGTGATGTTTGCTGTGAATAGTAATTCCCCTCGGATATGGGGAAGCTTTATTCTGAAACTAGGAAATCACTCATTTATTTTTGGTCCTTGTAATTGTATAATAAACCTGAGAATGAAAACATTTTGGAACACAATTTCCAGCCCAGGATTTTTCTGTGCTCCCGGAGATTAAAATTAGACTGAAATTAAGAATTGAACATGTGGACATTTAATTGCACTCTTTAGGCTAGAGGTAATTTCTCTTAAACCTAGCAAAGTTGCATGCAGCCAGGAACAGGATCAGTTCTCATGAACAGTGCCAGGTATGCACACAGCAACCTTGTGCCCATAGTATCCACTTTATAATAATGTCATAATCTCAAAGCGGAGACATAAATGTGCTACTATATTTCTCAAATTTACTTACAAAGGCTGACAGCAGGATACACTACATTAACCCACCTCCTCCACCTTGTCTGTGTTCCTTCCCCTTGGTTTTAAGAGCAGCATTATTGTTCTGTTCAATTTGAGGAGCACAAGAGGAAAACAAAGAGAAAGCTGAAAGTGGAGCAGGTAAATAACTCCACAGTGACCTTTTTTTAAAAAAAAAAATGAGGTAGACATCCATCAATTTAAAGGGGCAGAGAAAGAGATGAATATGGATGTGTTGATGGATTATAGGACACCAGTGAGTTACCAGTGAGACACAGCCAAAAAAGAACCTAATAGGATTATAAGATTAAACAGGTAAAGAGTTTTTGTAGACACAGGGATACAGTAGTACCATTTAATAAGATGCAGGAAAGAACTCATTTAGGGTATCATCTGTGATCCAAGTTGATATTGTTTAGAAAGGACATCTCAAATAAGAATAGGAAATCAGCTATATAAGTGCCTAGGGAAAAAGAGAACCGATTATTTTAGAGGGGACTTTAAAAAGTTGGTTTATTTATGGTACTAAAATAAAGGTAGTAATAAATGTGTCAATAATAATATTACAGTAAATAACAAAATAAATATGTTTGGGTGTATATACCAGGGAGAGAGAAGAATTATTCAAGTTAAAGAGCATTACTGAAATGAGATTGGATGGCTTTGAATTATCCATGAATAAAACTTAGTCTAGACATTTGGAGAAGATTAGACGATTTGGAGAAGATGACAGCATCCCAAACAGAGCAGGAGGGAAATCTACTTGTTTCAAGATGGAGCCTGAGGCGGAGATGGAAGTGACGGTGTAACATGATCTGGGAGCCCAGAAAGCTTGTGAACTAAAGCTTTGAGCATTAAATTAAAGGAAAAAAATGGTACTTGTTAATGTTTCTCAGCATGTATTGTATCATATTTTGTTGTTCCTATGATTCACATCTTCTGATCATTAATTGTAGGGTTCAGGAAGATTTCTTCCTCCAGAGTCTTTTATGTATCCTTCCTGAGCACAGAGCATTTTGCTTCCCTTTGCAGCAAGGTGATGGGATACCGCACAGAAAACAACAACATTCTAAGTGGAAAAGCTTAAAAAAAACTTAAGTGCCTAGTTGGCATCTGTTGTTTGCATGCTCAGGATTAAAGACAGTTTCCTAATTTGGGAACAATAATGAATCATGATACCAACTGGATTGGCAAGGTCCTCTGGGGTTTTTACTTTCCTCTGCATCACTTGGAAGTTTTTTTATGAGAGCTATCCTGCCACTGAAGGGTTGTAGGATATCACTTTTTCATCCCTCCTCTTCATTGTGTCATATTGTTTTGGGTTGTTTTGTCTTTGCTTGTTTTTGGTAATTTAAGATTCCGTATACCAAAAGTTTTAAGATCATTTTAGACAGTGCTTTTTGGTTTGTGTTTTTTGGGGGACATGAAGAATAGATGTTTTGTGAACTCTTCAGTATTATGCATTTATGTTCATGGAACTGAACTTGATGACTCAGGTCATTATTTTCCTAAACTCTAATGGAAGTAGAAGTTAGTCTTTGCTTTTATGTCCCCATTTTAACTGAGTTTCTGACCACGGAAGGTTTCACAGCTGAGAATAAAGCAAACGATCAATTTTTTTTTTCTTGGATGCTTTGGTTTTTTTTTTATTTGTTTGTTTGTTTCCTTTCCAGTATTGTGTAACGAATTACAAGGACAAACCCTTTTGGAAGGTGGTTGAGGAGCCTCACTTTCTAACAGAAAAACTGAATGTCTAACTTGACATAGTTCTTGCATTTATTTGCAGTAAGTTAACAGTGATGCACCCAGAAAACAGAAAATTAAAACACCTGGTACTTCCTGCAAAAAAGTACAAGATCTTCACATGAAGATTATATTGTGAGGTGTATGTACAAGGAGGATTATAATGAATATTCATGCACTATGTCATACTTTGCAAAACTACAGGGTTTGTCAAGCCACCAAGGAGCCTGTACACAGTGAAAACCTTTGTTCTCTTTCCTAATTCACAGCTTGGCTACTGTGGCTATTTTTGGCACAGTGTCACTGAAAAAATAGCCACCAGAATGTTTCTGCTGGACAGGTACTCTGTTACTGTTTTTAATGCAGTTGTCTTGATTTACGGACTGCTAAGGAGCAGTTTGAATAAATCGCAAGTTATGCATGTGCAACGCCCCGTTTTGTCTCACACACAAAAAATCTTCACAACCAGTTCCCTGACAACTGAAATCTACAGTGGACCCTCCCTATTTAGCTTTTGAGAAAAAGGCAATCTTCTGGGGGCTTTTCCTCTGGAAGAAGACATTCTTCCACTCTCAGAATCAACAGAACAAAGCTGTAAACCATGCAAAATGGATGACCATAAAAAGATTTAAATCCTATGAGGCGCTAGTCAAAATTAATATGTAATATCCCAGCCGTCCATCATCTAAATTAGTTGGGGACAATAATGACTTAGAAAGCTAGGCCGTCTCCTACTCATTTTTAAAGAAGGAAAATGGGCTCCACAGTTCACAGGTGAGTGAGTAATCTACCTCATTCAATGCCAGTACTCCAATTTGCTATTCACTGCTACTTGGAAAATTCTTTCCCTTCTATACATCAGAAATAAAAATGTTATTACATACTGTATATAATAGTATAGCTCCTTTGTGCTGAGAGCATTAAGTACTGTTCCCCAAACCATGCCCTACAGGTAACACGGTACCCACAAGTCTCTCTAATGTTGGTCTAATGTTGGTCTTGGCAACAGGTACCTTAGAAAGTTAAAACTAAGACTGTGGGAGCAAAACATCACAGGAAACAGTCATAATGCGTACAACTAAGTTCATCTCCTGTTAAGCATTATGACTTCAAAAAATATTAAATATTCTTGAGCTTGGATCTTTTGGAGAAGTCACTGACCTAGTTTTGTTTGGATTTTCAGCTGCTCCAATAAGTTTTGCTCAGAAAGTAACTGAATGGAAAAAGAGAAAAAACTTTTCTCATATCTCATAATAAAGAGAAAATAAAGAGAGTGCGGATCCTACTTTTAAGGGGTTATGGCCATCCATGAGGTATACCACTTGCCCCTAGAGGAAAAGGACACAAAAAATCTTGCCAACTTTGCATCCACGGACAGGAAACAGAAACTGGAGTCTACTCCTCAACACTATCTTGCTGGGTAACACTGCTTTGATTGTGTCTTCCTTAGTATTGGCCATGAATTAGGATTTAGCAGGTTTTAAGACTTACAACAGTGTAACTATAAACAGAAAATGGATATTGCAAGAATCCATAAGCAGCATCCAAATATAAAGCAAAAATTACAATAATTCCTTGTCTAGATCAAGCTTATTCCTTAAATCTGACCTTTTTTTCTTTTGGTTTTCTTCTGGATTCTGTGATGATCTTGACTGAGTGTGCAATTCTGTGCTCTCTTTTAATTTATTTTTTTCTATGCTTTGAACTTACTTGGAGGGGGGGGGAAAGAATATTGGCATCTACAAAATGATTGACTGTGCAGCCTGATCATTTGCTAAGCATTATTAAAAGCTCCCCGAAATCACTCCAGTGCATTGCCCTTTACAAGCCATCAGCCATCAATTCAGACCATCAAATGCGATTACCAGCACTCTTCCTGAAGCTACTTCCAAGCCATTAGTCTGATCGAAAAGCTGTGTCTTTTTTTTTCCCAAGTGCATGTAAATCTACCATACCAGTGCTTCTGTGTTTATGTGGTGATTCATTACACTTCTGAATAGCATTTATGGTGTTAAATGTCCAAGACAAAGCAGAATTTGTTAACTTTTCAGAAATCATCCTTATTTAAAGAAACTTTTTTAAAGGTATGCTCATATGCACCTCTCTTCTATGTACACCTACCCATTAGGTATTTCAAATGGACTTTTACTTGCATTTGCAAAAGAGATTTACTGGCAGTTGCCTGGAAAAGTACAATTAGACTGAAATCAAACTGTTCTACCAATATCTACCAAATGTCCTGCTTTTATTGAGTATATTGTGACTACTTTCGCACTTCTGTCTGACCAGGAGTGGATGAGGTGAATCTCGAAAAAACATTCATCCAAGGCCATATGAAATATTTTGTAGAGAAGTTGTAAACACTTTATATTTGCCACATATTTTTTCTGGGAAATCAAACTCAGCACATGTATGACTTTCTGCACAGAATTATAATTGAACCTGGATGTTGACTCTCCTTCCAGCCCAGCCTTCACTCCAAGAACATACAAAATTACAAACACAAACAGCTTACACAGGAATGTGAACAGGTATTGAACTGAGGTAGTCAGGATTGGCCACCAAATGTAAAATGTGTTTTCTGGTTTCTTAGTTATCAAGCTAGTTACTCACTGGAACAGCCTCATCAGGGGCATAGAGTTCCTGCTGCTGGAGGTTTTCAAGATGTGATTGAACAGGGTGCTAGACAATCTCAACTAGGCTCCCTTTCCCACAAAAGGTTGGACCAGATGATCTTTCAAGGTCCCTTCCTGGGCTATTCTATGAAGCAAACTCTACATGCCGAGTTTCTCAGTAAAAGCCATTTTGATTCTGCTAGGAAAAAAAAAAAAAAAGAACAGAGAAGAAAGGTTGTCTTTACGTGGTCCTCCTTCAAGAGCAGTAATGAAATACCACATCAATGTTCCTCCCTCTCAGCTCTTTGCAAACAAAATGGGCATTATAAGTACAGCTTCAGGGCAGATCAGAGCACTCTATTGTTCAAAAAGCATATTTCATTTAATCACACAATTTATGTGTATTTCAGATGCACACACATTTATCAGCTTGTAAGAGTTTGTATTTCTTCATCATCCTGTATCAAACACGACCAATGAGAAACCTGCTGTACTCATGGTCCAGACTCAAAAAGATGACCCTTGGGATACCTTGAGCTGTGTGCTGCTGTCTATATGCTGGCATATGAATACATGACTTTGAGGAGTGGAGTATTATAATTACCATGGAAACTGTTTAAACCCATTACTTCTAAAGTCATGGAATTATGGATTTAGGTGCCTGACTTGGCCACCCAGGCTTGTAAATGCCACTGCATAACTCTCCAGCATCCAGTGAGAGTCCCATTCACAAAGGGGAAGGAGGGGGGGAAGCTGAAAAACCCCCACCTGTTTAGTTTCCTCTTGACTAAAAATGTAGGAAACAGAACATTTCATGAATATTCTTATAGAAATTCAGCTCTGAGCCCTCTACCATCTCGTCTTATTGTACAATTGAGCAAATTACCAACTTTTCATTTATTTGTGCAACCAATGGCTTTCATGTGGTTTTTCATTCTATAATTGGAACATAATATGCCAAGATTATTTATCTTCACCTGATTGAGAAACCAGAACAAATCCTCACAAAATTAAGAGGTCCTGCAGCAACAACAGCAGAACAAATCATTATAAATGCAAGAAAGCAAGATAGACAGGTAACTAGAAGATGCACCATCCCTGCAAATAATTTATAACAAATCATTTATTTATCCAATTTCACTGTTTTTTCAGCTTACAATGCATTAGCAAGATCTCACAGTCCTAGAATTGACTCTTCACTTGAAATTATTCATGATTTTTCCCCTTTAAAGATAAAAAGGTTTCTCTTCTCTTTTCCTTTTCAAAAAGATTTTTACTACATTTGAAAATGATGTAGAATTAGATTTAAACTAGACAACTTATTTGAGTTTTATAGTGATGAAAACTTATATAGATCTTAATTTTGTGGCATAATTATTCTTAACTGTATTTTTTTTAGGATACTTTTCCAAGCTATAAACTTCAGTAATCCTACCTAAGTATTTAAGACTTTTTGCACTCTGATTTTATGCAAATCAGGTATCTAAGTAGCACGTATCTCTAAGTCATGGTAAAAATATCAATCAGCAGGTATCTTCTATAGTTGTCTCTCAATTTAAAGTTCTTCCTTTATTCCTCTCCTCTCTACTCGTTAGTTTACACTTCACCATAGACAACATCCTATGTATCTGTGGGCACAGTGGGTCACTTACAGAGCAATCTCTTTGCCCTCCATTCCAGGCACAGCTTCCCTTGGGCTGGCTGACCTCTAGCTCCGGGCTGCCAGCAGAACCTTCTTCCAGCATGGTCAAAGGTGTCTGTGAGATGCACCGTCAGCTTTTAACAACACAGTTAGAAATAGTCTCACTCAAACACAAAGCTGAAAGTCAGAGACACATTTTTCCCTGTTACTGAGGCCTTTTCCTTTCTACTGAGAATAATCATTGCTTCTGCATGTAAACGTTTCCTTGCACAAAGGAATGCCTCTGAGAACAGTGGGATGTCTTCCATTCTGTTCCACAGCACATTTTCCTAAAATGCAGTATTTCCAATAAGCATGATTTGCTTTGGGAATCATTTGGAAGGACTGTGGACATTAAGTGCAAGGAGCGCAGTTCAACACTGCTAATTTGACATTGGGACATAGTGTCACATTTGGGCAATGTATCATAGGTGTCTAAATCAAGCAGAAGACCTACTTCTCTTCAGCTGACTGCACAAAAAGCCAGGTTTTGCCAGGCATGTATTCGTAACTTTCTTCAGCTGCTTAGTCTCAGTACCAAACTGCTAGTAGGTACAACACCTGAATTATGCATTGGCAGTATGAATATTGAATCCCAAAATCTAGTGTTTAAGAACTCAGTTATTTAAACAGATCCCTTTGTGTGAGCAGTTATCACAGCAGGACAGTGTCATGGAGCACAAAACAGGATATGCAGAGCCTGAAACAAAAGGATCCTATGCTCTGAAGATTATCCTGAGGGCTACCCAGCAAAAGATGACAAGGGCTGAGGACCTCTAGCAAATGCTTAATCAGTAATTTCTTTTGTGAAGTAGTGTTAAAAGTTGTTGCAATATTAATAATTCTAGTTCTCCAACAACAGAATATCTTTAATCACGCCTGTGGCATAAAATGCTACCTTTAACATTTTGACTTTCCATCAATATTAGAATACGTATTAAATTACATAAAATTCATTATATATTGCAATATATATAAAGGGCACAAAACCATCCATATCAGCCACCTTGCCCATTCAGATAATAGACAGCATATTCAGAATGTTTTCTTATATAGTTTTTCCTTTTTTTATCTACTCTCAGTGCTTCCCTTTTTCTACTACATATACTAAGCTACATATATTCTACAAAATACATATTTGCCAAACATGTCTTTTCCTCAGAAATGCTGCTCATAAAGAGAACATGTAGAAGAACATATTAAATTGACATATGCCACCAAAGGGAAAGAGAAGAGGAAAACCATCAGGTATTCCAAATTTTTACAGTCCTCCATAATTTTTTCATTTACTAAGGACCAAAGACGATACAGCTTTATAATTAAACTAACCATTGCTGCAACAATTAAAACACACAAGGACCACATTTTTTAGAACTGGTACCAAAAAATCACTTATTTTTTTGTCATCAAAGGACTGTCAAGTAGGACAACTGTTTTAAAGATTGTCTCCTGAAAAGCAGCATCAAAGAAATGTAACGACCTCCTTCCACCAAAAAAACTATCACTCCAAGTAAACTAACTTGCAGCCAGAGACTAAAAATTTCAGAAAAAATCCACAATCTTAGCACTGCAAATAGTTAAACAGGAATATACAAGAAATGTGATACTGTGGGAATTTCAGAAATTTAATATTTTAATTAAAGAAAGCTTAATTTTTGGTACAAATATCTCTGAAGCCATTGCACTGGTAGGAAGACTGAAGTATTATCACTGCAAAACTAGACAATCAATTTTGCTGTATGACTTAGTTCATTACATTTTACAAAAGGATCAAGCTAGTATTTATATTGTTTTAATACTACATGTCCATAACAATGTCATATTCCTATCCATATAAGAATTTATAGGGAAATGGAAGAATCTGCTACTTCAGTTCTTAACAGCTGGAATGATCTTCCTGTGGTTTTAAAACAAATGGCTACAGTATTTAGCTTACAGTAGTTCTAAACTTTACATCTTTTTTACTATTTTGCTACATGTCAGCTGATGTTTTCCTCCACAGTGAGTCTTCAAACTACCAGTATAGTTCTGAAATGCTATTAAAACAAAATTTTCTTTTATACAGAAGGAATTATACCACAGGGTACCTCAAGCTATGCTGAGAATATGCAGTAGGGGCATGCTATTTTACACTTAAAGGCCTAATCAAGCTTCTTTTCCAAGGAAAGACCACTGGGCGAGAGTGGAAGGTGACAATTACAGGCACCTTGATTACAGGTATCACCTTGATTTGGAGTCAGTGCCACCAGGGCATGCACCTGGACACAGCAGCTCAGAAACCTTCTTGTCATCACACAGTTTAGACATAACCTGAGAGTGTTTTCAAAAGCCAATACAATACAGAAAGCTGAATTTCAGCAATAAACTGCAACAAAGTAGTCCCTGTGTGACCCACGGACTGGAAGAGCTGCTTTATGCGTGCCTGTGCACGGCTCCGAGAAGGACTGTGCAATGCAGATGAGATGACTGTATAAAAACACTACTGAAGCATTTCATTTCTATATAAACGTCATCAGCCATTTACCTTTCAAAACCTTTGCCATCTTAAGAAAAGTCTTTCTTTCTAAGCCCAACTTTTGCATTACAAGGAAAAGTCAAGAATTTGAGACGTGTGAGATGCATAAAACCAAAACCCATGGAAGAGTCCTGTAGCAGAGCCCACTGACACACAGAGGCAGTGCTGTAATTCACACAGCTGCCTAAAAAGCAAGGTGACTGGGAAAGAAGTTTTGCAGCAGCCCAGACACCAATGGAAAAGTATCGTGCTGCGTATGTATATGGTCTTCTAAGGGAAAACACGGCGACCCTAAGGAATCCCTAAGGATAAGAGTAGCACTTCTCCGCAGCTGTGCAGTGGTGTGAAACTGGCTCTGGTTGTTATGGTTTGGTGCAGGGTTCAAACATCTGAACCAAGAGTAAGAGCTTGGACTTCTGTTGAAGATCCTGAGAGGGTCAGGAGGAATATAGGAGTCAGACTGTTCACTGCGGTGAAATGGAAGGTAACTCTGGACATGCACACAATGAAATTTAGATGTTTAGAGAGCTTCACGGATGAAAAATTTGGGATCTTGCACATGTAATGTAACTACAGAATCAATCAAGACAACTTTGCTCTACTTCCATTTCAGTCACGAAAATGCTGGAAAGGAAAGCTGGACAGCAAGAGGTTTGGGGGGGGAGGGGGATTTTTTTTTTTTTTTATTTATCTAAGACCTTCACAAAAAATGCAACTCTGAAATATATGTGTATAAGATGCATGTTTCATATTTAAGGGATATCAGATGTATATTTCAGAGCTGGATCTGAAACACCAACCACCTAAGTGATTTCAGGACTGGCATTCCCACAGTCCATTGCACATGAAAGTAAGTATTACCTATATTCTAAGATCTCTGGACTTCCACTCCCTTTGAATGAGTAGCTGGCCAATTTTGCTGAGCCTGGAGATGAAGTTTTGCTGAATGGTTAAGGATTTTAAATTAGTCTCAGCATATGTGAACACGGTAGGTGGTTGGCTTGTGTACAAAAGCTCAATTGTATGCTGCCCAAAGGACAGAAAAAGCAAGCTCTAGGCCACATGCACGACAGTTTAGGCAAATGTGTGTGTGTGTGTGCACGTGCGTGTGCATGCACATAAATAATATAGTCCTGAGGTCCTTTCTGCTCTAACTAAGCTCCCCTTTTTCTCCAGTGTGAGTTCCATCACAGGGAGGACTTTGGGATTCATTCATTGGAAATTAAGTCATTCACTGTGTTCTGTGTTGGGAGATACCCTAAAGAGGGTTGCTTTATTAGCCTATCTGTACTATCTGAGTGTGTAAAGCTGCATAGTTTGCTTTCTCACACAACACATTTTTTGCATACTTTTAGGTTCATACCACATTTCCATGATGAAAACAAGTCCTCTAAACATGCACAAGGCTACACAAGATTGCATCTACTTAAATGTTAACACTGTACATGACATTCCCTGTAATCTCATTCATAATTCGAGCTGACATAACTAGTGTTCTTAGGTTGATGTATTTCTGATTAATGAGGCATTAGTTCTATATCAGGTAGCAATTTCAGAATAGTCTATTTCCAATGAGTTATGAATATAACTTGATTATTACCATTTGACCTACTCTTGTGTTAAAATGATTTGTGGCTGCGTTTTCCCAGAGGACCGAACAAATGTCATTGCCTTGAAATACCACTGTTATGTTCCAGTAATTAAGTGAAGATTTAAAAAAATTGCATGGTAGGCATGGAATCTGTGCATGGTATTCAGCAATCTGAAATATTTGTACACTTACTTACAAGAGAATTTCTTTAACATAAATAAAAATGAGCTATATAAAAACTCTGGAAGGGTAATACAAAACACAGCTGTTTCTATCTTCCAGATATTTCAAAACATCACGTTCGCTGCCTTACTCCATCTACACCAGCCTCATGCAGAATGCACTGCAGTCACAGGGATTCTGGTCTTTGGCTTCAATGGGCTTTAAACATGGGTTGTAGTTAATCCTATGACATCCCACCCAACCCAAGCCAATAAAAGGAAAAAAAAGATTAAAATTAAAAACTTAATTCTTAACATACCTTAAGCTACTTTTTTTTTGGCAAGTATTAAGTAATAGAAAATATTAATAATAAGGGAAATGACAAAATAATTTAAAAAGAAGGGTTTACTTTTTGGAACTGATTAAGGTCAAAGTCAACAGAGGAGAAAAAGAAATGAAGCTTGAGGAACAGATAAAGCTTTTGAAGAAAATGAGAGCAATTCTAATCAAAGGGCCTAGAAAATAACCTCATATTTGTGAACTGATTATTAAGTATTGCTACAGAATCTATATGAATCTTGCTCAGAGAGCTACCAAAAAATAAAAGAGCAACTCAAAAAATATATCTTATATATAGAAAATGAGATTTAGCATCTGTGATTTATAACGGTAAATATTGGAATTCTTCTGTGTTTCATTCGTGGAGATCACTGACTAGAGAATGAGAAATTGAGCTGAAAGTAGGTCCTGGGGCGAGTTTTTTGCTGCCCATATGGAATTTGTATAGAGGAGCTACATACTGTTCATACTGGCCTGAACAGCACTCCAAGGAAACATATCAACTGGTTATACTGCAGTTTCAGATTACACAAGTAATTCTGTTAATAGAAAAGAAAGACAAAAAAATCAAGATTTGAAACAATTCAACATTTCAAAATTGTTGTTGTTATCTGGATTTCAAAAAAACCCACTAAAACCTTTGCTGTAAATAGGTCTCCTTTAATACAGACACATTATGGTTCTATATCCACACATGATTTTCAAAATTAAACATGAAACAGATTATAGTAACAAGTGCAAACCTTTAAAATTTCATTCCGTTATACAAATTACACCATACAAGGAGATATCGTCTGTGTTTTTCCAGCTCATTTTTTACTCAATTAAAACAAAAAAATGCCACATTTTCTCCCAATATCTACATTCTTATAATGTACCATACAATTCACTAGAAGGGAAAGTAGACAGATTAGATTAGTAAAATTTGTAAGATTACATTTCCTGCCTTATTGTCCATCAAATGAACACATAATAGCTTCTTATTACGTTTGCATTTATATTTAAGGAATTTAGCATATTAGTTGTATTTGTTTTGTTCCCCCTCAGAATCTCTAAAAGATTATTCACACATTCAAACAACAGTATACATTTGTAAGCCTAATTTCAAAATCTTCTAATTTTTAATGTTTTTGTAAATATACTACATAACACATTAGAACCCAATGTAAATTTTAAAAAAACCCACAACATAACCCTTTAACCTTTAAACAGCAATCAGACACAGATAATTTACCATCCTGAAACCAACTTATAACTTTCCGATTGTCCCAAACTACAACTTTGCTGAAAGATGTCTGATAAAGGTTAAAATGAGCAATGGTGCACTTTACATCCTGGGAAGGGGTTCTTTCAGCATGTCCCAGTTCTTGCTAACTGTGACATAAACTAGTTGCCAGGATTTAAAATTTACCTTCATGCCTCTTATGACTTTCTCTGCTTTTTCTGATGCTAAGGTGAATGGATTTCTTATTATTTATTTATTATATAACAACAACATGAACAGTATTATCTCTTAAGCAGATATTCAGAATTATGTAGGCTGGAAAAGCGCAGAAATAAAGTCTTGCATGATTTGCTCAATTAATGAGATGACGAATTGGTAATACTAAGAGTAATCTTGAAGTTTTAGTGTAATGCTAAGGAGGTAAGTGAAAAATAATAGTTGCACGTACATTGTCATATGACATCTGTAAAAGAGAAGTAATATTCCTTTTAAAAACAATGACAGAAATGAAGGACATTCGTATTTAAAATTCTCTTTGCCCTGTGACTTGCTGTGTAACTTGTCACACTTTGTTCAGACAGACACACTTTTTTCAAAACAGTATCAGAATTTGAGTGCTAACTTGGATGCTACTTAACTTCCCTTTCCCCCAGCTTGTTTACTCCACAGCAAAAGGTTTTCCTTTTCTAAAGGCTTCTTCTATTCACCACTTTGTTTACTTTGAAGCAGAAGGGCATCAAACTAAAACCTGCCATCCCAACTTCGGGAAAAATCAAAAAGTGAACCTGCAAGCTAGAAATAAACAATTGCACCAAACACCACGAGAAAGAGCAGAAAAACCACAATGCCAATTTAAATTGAAAAGTCTGTGGGGGCAGAGCACATCTTTTCAAATGTGTGTGTGACAATGGGGTTCCTGATCTGTGAGTGGAGCTTCCTGATGCCCCACAAATCACTATCTTCACTGCATAGGTCTTTCCAGTCCTTTGCGGACTAGCAGACCTCAGTGTGGTTAGGAGCTGGAGGAGGAAAATCATACACATGATGCTGGCCCGCAGGACAATGGCAGAGAGCAGCTTGCATCCTCTGGATTTCCAGTCTAAAATTCTCCTCCCTAGGTCATTTTCTGTACTTACTTTGCTTGCACTTGCAAAAAGTCTTTTCTTAAACCTGAACGTTAAATAGTGCCTTAAGAGGATAACTGCAGCATGCGCTCTCCACTAAATGCAGTTAGCCTGACCCAAACTTAGGCTACTTTCCACAAACAGGTAGATGTACTTTTTCTTTTTGTGTCAAGGACTGTTCAGTTTCACGTGCACTTAACAGTTTTGCTTCATGGGTTCTAAAGGTCTGTCTGTAATTTTTTCATGTGTATTAAAATATAGGAACCAGACACAGCCTCCTACCCATGACCTGCATTGTCCATGACCTAAGCAAAAATTCACTGTTTTTGGATGGGGAGTGTGCCCCAAGGGCAGCCAAGCGAACCACCAAAAGTAGGGAAACGGGGAAAGTGATAAGCATCGGCATGAGAGGAGGCAATGAGTAAGGAGCGCTGTCATTTAATAAGGTCTGTTCTCAGTAATTACAGCGACACAATTTGATCAGCAAGGACTAAGTATCTTCATCTGAAAGGGATCGGATGAAATTAGTGCTGATGTAATAAGTACCATTTGTCACTATTAGGGAGAGAGGTGTTGACAGGTCCCTGCCGTTGCTGTGGCAACGCGGCAGCACTGTTTCTCCCGTGTGGGCTTCAACTCCAGCAAGTTATACAAGTCTGGGAGGCAGAGGATGCTCCGCCGTGGTAACCCAATTACCCTCTTTCCCAACTTGGGTCGTGCAGGATTGCCTAACACTACTGATGCTGGGATTCCTGGGGCTCGATTTGGGGCAGTGATCCAGACTGTGATGGTCAGCTCAGGTGTGCCATTCCCCGGCCTCAAGCCTGTCTCGGATTCCCCACGCACCCTCTGGGGATGCGCCCGCTGGATCATGCCAGCTCTGGCACTTTGATGTCAGCCCTCCTGCAGCTGGCTTCCACGTGGGCCCCGTGGCAGGCACGAAGTTGCTACGTTTTCTGGTTATCTTGACAGCATCCTACACAGCTGCTGGCTTGGCCACTTTCTCCCACACAACCTTAACGCAAGATTTAGAAGCGCTGAAGGCTTCGTTTTGGCCGAACTAGACCTGAAAGGTGTCCTTTCCAGATGACCACTTTCCACCAGGCAGCCCCATGAAGGAAATTTTCATTTTAAGCAGAAGCGCAGCTCTCTCTGACGGTAAAACTGCAGTCACATGCAGCGAGGTTATTCACAGGTACATTACATATTGTTACAATATTTTTCACTGACACATTCCATGATGTGAAATAAAAAAGAAAGGTTTGCTCCCAGCAGAGTAAAATATTAAGTGTGAAATACCACATGAAAGGAAAAGAGAGATTCTCTTGATCAGATACTCCTAATCAACACACATAGCCAAAAACGCAATCTTAATTACTATCAGTGGGTGGAAGTTTCCTGAATGTTAAATTACCTGCAGCAATTACAAACTACTGAGTAACCTGTTTACAGCTTCCTGAAATTATCATCACATAATTTGGCAATCTGCCATATTTTATTTCATTAAAAACTTAATGTACCATAACATAATAGCCATAATAAAGCTGTCAAGGGCCACTCATTGCTATTTACTTAGATATCATCTGTTTATTATCTCTCAAAAACAACAGCCAAACAGAAAGGAAACCTGGAAACCAACAGGTCACATGAGAAACAGGGAATATGAAGAGCTCCCTCTTTCTGCTGTACAGCCCCCAAATCTGTATCTATCCCATTTGTCTCACAGTCAAAATTATGCGCAGAAAATACCTAATAACCTGCTTTTGAAGACCTTAACTGCTTGCTAAAGTATGATGCATTTAGATGGGACAAAACATAGCTTGCCAGAACCCAGTAATAATTACTAGTATCTTACACTATATATAACATTATCAACACCAATGAATTCTGTCATGATTTTCAAGCTATCATCTGGAAGAAGTGCTGCTTCTGCCAGGATACCTTTAAAATTAAATACCGAAGCATTTGAAGAAATTGTAGTAGCTGGAACTGATGCAAAATCTAAAGATTAGTGACTATCACAAAACGCAAAGCTGTCGGATGACCGGTTAATTCCTCCAATTACAGCCCAACAGCATGAGCCAAAATGGGGTGAGCTTGTAGCTGTGCTCTTAGCAGGCACTGCTTTCTCAGAGGTTTCATCATTCAGATGGGAGTGTAGGTCTAGAAACACAAGTGTTTAAGAGTCATCTATAACCCCAGCTGTTCTACTTACAGCAGAAGTGTTGATTTTCTTCAACGGCTACCTGCTCAAGTACTGACATGCGCTATGCCTGCTTAAGTTTTGAAGCAGATGAGGTGCTAAGAGATGCAGGCTTTTGGAAGAAACAAGTGCAGACTGCTATGTACAGGTGTAGGTGGAACAACAGTACCAACAACAACAGTATTAGATGAGAGTAGCAAGACAACAGCACTAATGGCGCTGAGATACTAGCAAAAACCTCACAGCCTGGTGCTTGTGGATTTAATGCACTAATCTCCCCTGTGTTACTGACAAATACTGAAGTAGTTTAACATACTTATATGTATATGAAAAACAGACTTACTGAGTAGCACATTAGGTAGTACATTTTTCCCACCTGGGATTTTTTTTCTTTTTTTTGCATATATAGCAAGAAAATAGATAAAATTATGTTAGGTTTTTGTGCATCACTAAGTTATTGAAATCGCAATGACAGAGCATTTTATTTGTAAAACATTCAATGACAATTTCACAAACGGGGCAAATAAACCAAGACACAATGCATTAAGTTTTCAAGTAATGAGGGATAAATTAGCACTATGTTTCAGTGCTCACAGACAGCTAAAAGAAGCATCAGTTGATATTGTTTAGGTAATTCATAGATTTAATCTTCAGGCTTTCAAGTAATGGAAGAACTATTGGATATACCTTATTTACATGCAATATTTCTCCGAGCTTTAGATTAATGCGTCAAATAGAAGATAATCAACATATGTGTGTTCTGAACAAATCTGAAGGGAACCTGTAGTAAAATTAAACCCTCGCAGAAAAAAAGCACTTTTCATTAAAACAATTCTGCTGACATCATTTTACCCCTGGGTTGGACATTAACCATAAGCGCGATTTACAGTGAACATGTCTTATGGTTACAAGTGCTGCATAGCTACACATTTCCAAGGGTAAGCAGGCAAACTAGTACATTTTCCTCAGTTTCATGCTAGGATCAACTGCTTATGCCGTGGCATCTTTAACATGGAATATTAGCTAAAAATGAAAAGCAAATACTAATTTCACTTTCCAATCCACATCCAGATACATCCTCTCAGACAAAACCCTTTGTAGCAGTCATACCACAGCCTCCGTGCTGTTTCACATACACTATCAGATCCACACCAGACGTTTCTTGGAACACGTGCAGGTTTTCCCACTTTGCCTCTAGGTGCAACCGGAAAGTGCAAAAGAAGGGGGAATTGCAGAGGCTGTTATTCTCTATTTGAAGCACCCAAAGAGAGACTACACAACTAGCAGTAGCGAAAATCAAGACTTTTAAGTCCTACACCTGAATCGGAGAACAAAATCTGAAAGATAAAGTTCACGCATTACACTACGCTAAGGTGTAGGCTAAAATCAGGGTATGAGGGACCTTAAATCCCAGTTCTCAACCAGTGTCACTGGCATTATTGGAACAACCGCAGGCCAGTTGAATGGGTTTGAAATAAGAAAATTTGTCTAGTTACACTAGTGGGAATTAGACAGTGATGCTACTTCATTACAGCTGAATCTAGTTACTAGTTTATAGTTTTGACCTAAACTACATGTCAGAACTGAAACTTAGCTGACTCATATTAGAGGCTTGAATTCTGTCATTCTTTTAATTTTATTCCCTCTTCTGTCTAAATGGACCTATTGTGGTCAATTTGTTACTGCACCTATAAAACATATCTTTACCTGACCTCTACAACTGGTATAAAACATTTCCTGGTTATTACAGGTGTGTCTACACTGCGCAGTATTCTGCCATGCACCTGAACTCATCCAGATGTTGGAAAGAGTACTGGGCAAAAGAAGGATGATAAATCAGTCCCAGCCAAGTGCCAAGCTCAGAAGGCTATAATGCTTCCAGTATCTGGACAAGCTCACTCATCCCCATACGTCACTGAACTGGGCAATGTAGGCTCCCTCCTACAAACTGTGATATTAGCAGTATTACTAGTGGCAGATCATCCAGAGAGCTGGCACTGGACTCCATGTGTTCTTCATGTGTCGTTCACTACATTCATCAAAGGTCCTCGGGAAAGATGATTTATGAGCTGTGTGGGAAGGTATGCAGGCATGCAAATGCCCGGGTGCCATCAGATATGCATACAATTGCTGCCCCAACCTTAATTTGTCTGCTTTTTATTTCTTATGACAATGATGCCATGAATAACTGGGTCCTTGACAGATTTTCACCACAGCAATTTTCAAGATCTGTTTTATTCATTTCAGCTAACTTTGTTTTTTTTTTAAATTATTTGTAACCAACTTATTAAAATGCATCCTCAGAGACAGTTCAGGACGTCCTTCATGCTGCTATCATTAGAAGGGATGTGCTATCATTACTGCCTAAAATTTCTGAAAAGGCTTAAAAAAAACAACCACAAAAGCACATCAACACTTATGAACATGCTTTGGCAATAATTTCGGCTTTTACAAAGGCTTAATTTAATCTGAAACTTGTACTTAAAGGGAAAAGGCTCAAAATAGTAGCTGCTCGCAGCACAGCAGATGGCCCAGACAATAAAAAAGGCAGAACTATTTGAGGAACGTGAGTTGTTCACTGATACAGATAGAGCCAGTTAGCAACTGTGCAAAGAAAATGGTATTTCTCTGGAATAAACTAATTTGTAAAACAAACTTTGAAATCTTGATATAGATTAATCTTTATTTTTTTTTCCTCCTTAAAAAAGGTGTTCTGAACCTGTCCAAATGGCCCATTTTTAACAGAAATTTGAGTTTCAAAATGCTACTTCATTTTAATATCTAAGATAATGGTAATAATTTATTTAAATATTGTGAGGGGACAACTTGGATTGACACAGACACAAACTGACCCAGTGTAGATTCAGATATATATCCTACAGATATCTTCTTACAGGATGAGAGAAGAAACTTTAAATTGTTTTTTTTCTAGGACATAAAAATTATCTCCTATTTCAAATGAATGTTTCACATAACCAAGGAAAGGGGAAAAATAATAATGACAAAGAGCAAAATACCTATTGGAAAATCACAGTTAAATAGCGAAGTTACCTGAGTAATAACTTGGGTGGTTTTTTAACATACAAAGCTAGAATCCATGTCAGTAGGTCCTTTAGAAAGCCACCTCAAGATGGACATCTTAAATTTGAAATAGCTGTAGAGTTTACTTATTAAGTAATGATATAATCTACGTGTATTGAATTTTCAGCTCTTTCCATTACTTTAACTAGTAATTGCTCTCTTGAACATTTACCGTGTTCTTTCTTGCCTCTCTCTTGGCAGTTCATCATTGCCTTCTGCTTTTCTAGGAAAATAAAACATATAATCTTTTTTATAGACTGAGGAAGAACCATGCAGATCTCTTTCATGTCCACTCTGCTTTTTCTTGACAGGGTTTCAGAACTTTGCTTCTGCTCATGCCTGGAAGCTTTCTTCTAGTTTCCAGGCTAAATGTGTTTGAGACCAGTTTATATTGCTGCTTTCCTTTGGCTTAAATGGCTTTTAACCCTCCCTGGCATTTTCACAGTACTATTTTCAGTTAAGGCAATGGTATTTCCCTCTTCCCTGACATATTTATTGTAATTAATTGAACCAACTGCATTCTTTTAGCATTGTTTCATAAGAAATTTTCTTCATCCCTAAGTCCTGTCAGTAGGCCTTCTCTACACTTATTCCAACGTGAATTAATCTCTGTTGATGACCAGCCATAAAGACAATATTCCAAATGAAATTGTACATTTCTTCACATATCAATACTAATGCTTCCATCTCTCTTTTGGAAATACAACCTCTGTCAACTGTTCTCTGTGCTTTGAATGGTGATCTACTGACTTTCTGGATGTCTAGCAACCTAGGCTATCCAATATCTGGAAGTCACGGGATTTCTGGAGTTAAAAAAAATAAAAGTATTTTTACTGGAATATTATCCCATATGGAGTGGAATGGCCTTGTCCCTTCAGAAGCCTAGAAATTGTCTTCGCTTCTCCTTCTTAATGACTGCCTGTTGGTCACTGAAAAGCAGGTCCATAGGTCCAAATCCTGTGACACAGAAATCACCAATTTCCATGATTTCAAAGGAAACTTCAGCAATCCATGGCTCCTAAGCTTTGGCTAGCAGTTAAAACACACAATAATTCTTGCTGCTAATGAGAAAGCAATCACTGGGATGAGAAATTTCAGTGCTTCCACATTAACAGTTACCATTATATGCTAATCACATTTTAATTGCTAACCAGCCGCTACCAAAAAAGAACAGGCTACAAAAGCAGAAAATAAAATTCATGAAGCAGAAGTTTATCACTTCTTTTATGTTTAATTTCCATTAGTTCCTATCTGACCTGCATCTGTTTGAAATACATTAGGTTACAGAAGGCTCAGAGCCCATGGGTCAGGTAATTCTATAAAAAATTAGTCTGAGAGATATTTCACTGCCCAGTGAGCCTAAGTCAAAACTTTGGATTTTCATGCCCCCAATCAGGCTGGGGGGGTTTCAAAAATTTGTCTTCCCTATTCTTCTCAGCTTAAGTTGCCCAAAGTTGCCTATGTCCAACCTGTGCTTGTTATCTCAGCTATGCCACCAGATCAATACCACTGAATATCTTCCAGGTCTGAGTTGGTGTGATGAAGCAGAGGCTTTTTAACTCTGGCACAGTAGCAGTGTAATGCACTCAGTGTGTAATTTCCAGCAATAAGGCAGGGACCAGAAATTCACCTCTCTGTGCTTTGTAAAGCCAGCGAAACCCCCTCTGTCCAAGTAATGCTACAGGGGAAAGAAGTTTTCAGGAGGACAAAGTAAAACAAAAAATAAAAGAGTAACCCTGTCCTTTCTACCCAGTTGCAAACTATCTCTACTCAAATGCAGATTATATATACTATATCTGAACATTTGAAAGCTCCTCTAGCCCACAGAAGGCCTTAGGTTTTTCATTTCATGCACACCCATCCTGTTAGGAACCTCAGAAACCTTCTGTCTGTTTAAGTGCTGCTGAATGCTGGAGAATGTTAATTAGTGGAGAAGCATGTGGGGACCGAAGTCCTCTGGTCCCTTTGGAGAGGGAAAAAGCACTTCAGGGTAAAGGAGCCTACAGGAGGAGGCTGGAGGAAGGTGGTGGAGGGTGGGGGATTGGTAAAAGGCAATCCCAACCAGTACATTTCTCTACCTTTGACCCCTAATTTTGCAATTTGTTACATGCATCTAGTAGGTATTCTTCCAACAGAAGAGAGATTCTCTAAGTCCCGTTGCTTTTGCCAGTACTGATCCAAAGACCTCACTGACACTAACAGTGTGATTTGTGATTTCGAATTTAAAGAATTTCTAAATTTAACTGCTGCTAAAAATCACTTCCAAAGATATTCATTTGATGAGAGACAGCAGTTGAGCTATGAACTTTCATCTGTTTCTAAATGTTCCACAATATCTCAAACTACAGGTTAGTAAAAAAACTGAAACTGAGTCAACAGGAAACATAACAAAAACTGAAGTTATTTAAGCTATTCTGATATGAAAGTGCTTTCTATAAAAATACTGGTGTCTCAAACTATTATTTTCTACAGCCTAATTAGCAGCTGCAGTATTTCTTAAATAATGGCTTTATGAAGCATAGATACAACATCTCTGCCTTGTAAACTTCCCCTGGCAATTTTCAGCAAACGGACATCTCACTCATTAATTAGGTAGGGTTTGAGTAAGTTTTCTAGCTTCTACAAAAGAAAAAGGAATTTTGCCCTCATCAACAATAGGCACATTATGACCAAGCAACAAAACTACAGAAAACAATTTATCACACATATAACTAGGAGAGAAACATGTACTATCAGTTATCAGGAGTCAAGCCAGAGCCTAGGAGGGGATGTTCCCTTCATCTTTCATTGACAGGATGTTGTTTGCAAAAACAACCTCTCACTTGTATTTAGATGTTACATTTCTATGGCATTTCCAGGATCAGCTGTGCTGAAAAAGAGCATAAACAATTATCTTGGTCCTATATTAAAGAAGTAACTATTTTTTAATTTCACTTGCAAACAGTCCATCCCTCTCTCTCTGATTTTTTACTGGCATCTAGTGGTACAGTACTTTTTGTTAAAAATGCATATTCTTTACTGGTCAAACCAGGAATTGCCCCATAATAAAATGCAGTTTCTGGACAATAAAGGGTTAAGACAACTGGAGTTAAGCCTGAGTTTATAGGTCTGATGGTGTCACTAGGCAACAAGTAACTTGCTGCAGCCAGCTCTTTTCAACCTCCTTGCTTCCTAATGAAGCCTGGTCTGCAGGCTGGTTTAGAGACAATAATAAAAGAAAACATGTTTATTTGTTCTTCTCATTCCCCACCAAAACCTAAAGCAAAATAAAGCGCCCTAATCCGAGTGATGCTACAATTGCAGGTGCACCATGCTGGAAGTAGTTAAAAACAGACACGTTTTGTAAGATGGGGACAACTGCAGAGCTCCTATGTTTTAGCCATGTTTCAAGAAAAGGGTTGTAGCTGTTAAGTCCAAGAGAAAAGGAGAAGGGGGAAAAAAAGAAAAAAAAGAAAAGAAAGAAAATGTCATTTAACTATTTTGAGCAGTTTTGAGCTTGTAATTACAAAACAGTGCTTTTTCAAAGACCCTTTAAAATGCAATTCAAAGCACTTCATGCCTTTTTAAATTGGAAATTTAGTCATTTTATGTTTCTGTGGCTTGACTGTCTTGCATTCTTACCTGTTCTAAGGGATTAAAACATGAGCCTGATTTAAACAGCTAATTCTGTGCAGTTGTCTTGTAGACATTATATTATTTTCAGTAACACAGAAGTATTAAAGATGTCATGATGAACTAAAGCAAATCCCATGATAGATTGTTTTGCAAACCATTTGTTTAACTACACAAAACTTCCTACGAAAAAGGAAAGAACAAATGACCCTTAAATTCCATGGGAATTTTGCAGAATTTGAATACAATGCAATGAAAAGAAATCAGTACTATAAAATCTTTGAGGCATATTTTGTTTTCTGCATTTAAACAAAATAATATCGCATATGTCTTTTATTTATGTGGTCCAAGAGATTATATGATCTTGCATTCAATACTTCCAGTTCTTTATCATAAGTCTGAATTCTGCTGTCATAAATTCGGCACCCCAGCATCCATTCAACCCTAACATTTTTGACAAGCTAAGGTATTCATTTTATTTGAAGACAGGTCCTTGTATATTTGGTAAAGTTAGTATCCCATAGCAAGCATAAAAATATGAGCATATTGCATTGCATTGTCAGAACATCAGTCTTGTGTAGTTACGAATACACACAAGATCACCTGTGCCCTACTAGCTTGCAATTGCAGCACATTTTCCCCAGAGGTAAAATTCAGACACGTTAAAGCTAATTTCACACTTCATGTAAAACTAGGCACTCTGTTGTCCTGGCTAAGATATAGCATGATTCTCTTTGGTTTTTACAAAGTATATTACAGATTTAATTAATATGGCCACTCTCAGAATAGAGTTTGAAAGCTATTTCCATTGAGGTCCTAATTCCGTGCTCTGCTCAGTGTTTCCTGCAGGTTTTGCTTTCAGGGTAAGCTCAGCACTGCTGGGTCTTTACTGCAAGAAGGTTTTCATTTTTTGCAGACAATAAGCTTTATTTCCTCCTTTGAAATAACTTTGTAGCCAGTTTATTTTCACGCACACTGTCTTTCAGGCTTAAAGCCCTCCCTTCTTATGCTGCACAAGTAGCAAGTTCTTAATCTTCATCTGCTCCATAAAACAATAGTTGCCCAGGCACTCACTACAGCCTAGAATAGCCATAACAAAGCCATAACAAAGGAGTAAGGAAGGAGCTGCCATGTTCAAGTAACACTACGTTCTGTGTTTGTGGAGCTGAAATTAATTTCAGCCACAAAGAAACGTGTATTCCCACATTGGTGATCTCTCTTTACAGCCAGCAAACAAGTAAACAGGTTCACAGAGAATGACTAGTTACGCTAATTTAGTAATAAGGAGGTTACACACAGCTCTCCAATGTCTTTTTAAGATCAAGGGAGAACAGCAAGTCAAATCAGTAGGTTCTAGATCAGTCACTCACCTAAAAATCTTGGGTAACTCCTTGAGCGCCATCTAGAAAAGAAATCTAACCTTTCCTCAGAAGTGCAGTTTTTAGTCATGGCAGCTTGCCTCATGCAGGAGGCAGGCCACTGATTTGGAGGGCAGTGGAAAGCCTATCAGTGGCCAACAATAAATTTATGCCCAAAGAGAACATATCGTAAGAATACAATACAGTACAGCTACAATATCGTAAATCAGAGGTGCTGAAGCTGTGCTTTGCCAAGCAGCGGTGACAACATCCCACATGCCCACACTGGATGAACAGGTACTTGCTCTAGCAAGGGCTACATTGGAGATGATGGAGACACAGTGTATTTTAGTCTCAGCTGGTTCACCCACACTTGGACCTCCAGTACAGCCAGCCATTAGGAAATCACAGAGCTAGCCTCAGGGTAAGTAATTTACAGCCAAAACAACATAACCATGTCAATAGCTAAGCTATTATGAGTTCTCCTCATAAACATTCACCTACTCCATGAGAAGGAGAGATGCAGCCCCTCACACCTAACATACCAGCTGTACACAGCATGCAAAAACCGTCCTGGATTGAGGAAGGAACTAACCTCAGACAGAAAGTTCGTTAACATATGTGTAAATCTCTTATTGAGCACTGGTCCTTGCATAGCAAATGTTGCAAAGGAGGATGATATCATTTTTTTAACCACCTGCCAACATAAGACATCTGTGACTGTTCTTAGATACCACCCCAGGGCTGACAACTTACCAGGTACAGCATTATCCCTCCTCGAGAAGGAAGGATGTATCAGAGGGAGCATGCCACAGGCCATTTCATTTTCCTCCCCACCTCAATTAGGAAAGAACTGTCTTTTCTTCTCAGCATGCTCCTTTTATGTTGTCTTACTTATGAGTGATTTCCCCACATACCCCTTCCCTCTTCCACTTCACCGCTGGCTCTGAATGATGAGGACACGCCGTGTGTCACCCCAGGTAGTTCCTTAGGTACTTCAGGTATGAAGAATACTTGATCCACAAGCATTCAGGGACCTGTCAATCCTGTTATCTGAAACAGCCCCAGGTGCTATGTTGGTGCTGCCTGGATCACAAAAAAAATGCTACACACATGCACACAAACAAACACAACCCTTGTGCAGATGGTGAGAAGGAACAAAACCAAAACCACAGTTTTTCACAGAACAAAGACTAAGGAAAGATCTTTGCTTTTGAAATGCAACATGTCTTGCTTGCTTCTCAGAGACCTACAGTAATTAAGAATAAATAGCAACTTAAATGTATTTTGTTTTATTTGCAACATTGAAAGCTTCAATTTTCTTTCATTGAAGGGGAACAATGTCTTTCTTTTCAGTAGGAAGAAAATTGTCCTGTGATTATAATGACATCATGCTGCCTCTCACGGATTGCTGCAGGTCTAAGAGCTTGAGAAAGAGGAAGGGCACGTCAAGTACAGTAGAGCCTTTCAGCTGTTTAAGTAAAAATTCCTATACATATGCATGTATAAAAAGTAAGGAGTAAATGAACTTTTTTTTTCTTTGACTCTGAACTCTCTTTCCCTTAGACAAAAACACTTATAAAAATAGAGACTGGAAGAAATGTATGTGATTTTTAGTTTGATTTTCCTCTGTAAAGTAGTGTGGTGGTGCAACACTGCGTGTGTGTCCCCCCGCCTTGGCCACTCAGTACTTGGTGCAATTCCCCATCCCTGGGCCGCATACCGACCTAGGAGATGTCGGGCATGAATTGCAAAAGATAAAGGACCAGAGCGTTAAGGCTCTCTCTTAACACACCTGGCTCTTGCTTTCCCTATCACTTGGGAATACCACTCCCTGACACCACAGTACAGCTGTATCTGGATCATGGCCCAAAGGGAGTTGGTACCAGAACTTGCAGATCTAACAAGTTTTGGGCTTGCAGAACTGGTGGAAAGTACTGGAATATTCCATCGTCCAAGTTGGGCCAGAGTGGAAAATTACCTGATGAAAGTCAATTATCTCGGATCCTATAAGTAGTGATTATAGTGAAGACCCTTTGAGCTCTTCTGGATCGCAGCGGGATGTGGCCAGTACCTCCCCTGAGTCGAGACGCTGTCTCAGGCAAACTTCGCGAAGACTAAAGACCAGGGCGAGACAATCCTTCTCGAGCCTCAATTACCAGCCGTTGAGGAATGCTGATGCATCATGAATATTTACCCTAACTCAGAAGGGAAATTTTAACTCTAGGCTAGCCTCTCTTTCATCCACCTCTCCATTTATATGTTTGTATGCATTAGCTTTATGGATGTGGATGTTCTTCCATTTTCCATGCACGTGTAGGATTTAAAAGGGGTACCCGCCAACTCAA
>VYXH01012406.1:203671-232179 GCA_013397275.1 Burhinus bistriatus | reverse complement strand
TGGATGTGGATGTTCTTCCATTTTCCATGCACGTGTAGGATTTAAAAGGGGTACCCGCCGACTCAATAAAGTCGTGCAATATTAAGAGGTCGTCAATCTCAGCAGTTATAAGCTGTGGTGTGTGCATGTTTGTGTAAGAGTGTGTGTGTGTAAGCATGCTCATATGCTTTGTTTATATGTATATACATTAATCTGAGATCTGTGCTTTGCTCTCATATGTATACGCATTGTTTGGGATACCTTATAGTAAGTTAGTGTGAATCTTGTCATCTTCGAATCTGTAATCAAGTCACTGTTCATTTATTTAGTTCAATCACTTTGTAAATCTTTAAATCAGTTAATGATTAAACGCTGCTAAAACTCAATCTCTTGATCTGCCTCAAATCACAAATAAAACTGAACTGCTGCTAAATCATAACTGAGTCTGATACTTCCATCCCACGACAAGCAGCAATAAGCCAAAACAAGAGTTCAGATACCTTTGGAGGAAAACAAAGGTCACAATAATGTTCAAAATTTACAGTGTAGTTTCATCACCATAGTTTTTGTCACATTTTATATTGAAAAGCATTTGCTTGCTTACAGTGCATTATGTTATAATGCATGAGAACTGTTTTCATGCCACTTATAGAATTAAAATACTAAAGTGACAAAGCATGAATTTGTTTTCAACAAACTGAGTCTGTGTGATGGAAAATTAGAATTTTTATATTCAGCTGTGCTGCTTAGTTAAGCAATAATATTAGTGAAGTCTATTTACATTTTAGGGTCTTTGGGACCAGGACCATAATGCTCATGTACTTTGGGTCCCCTTTAGACTTAATGTAAAGGAGTGGCCATTCATAACCCCTGCTAAAGAATAATTGCTGGATGCTGCCAGTCATCACTTTGTGGCGTTCAAGGAGAGCACTCGCAGGGAAACCGCAGTGGTACAGCAACCCTCCTCATTCCTGCCACCTCCCCTGCTGCAGCAAGGCTGTTTCAGGACCCTCTGAGGTCATCTGCCCCTTGCTTCTACCACTAGTCACTTCTTGTGATTCAGGTCCCTCATCTTTAGGGCAGAATAATTCAATTCTGCTTGCTTTACTGACACGCCTAAAGCTTCCTCCAAGCTATGCCTATACACAAAGGAGCGACTGCTTTGAGCTCTTTTTCCTGGGAGTCTAGCAGCCTTGTCATTCTCAAACTTGGAGCATAAAACTCCCTTAGAAGAGACTGAAGCAAAGCCTCAGCCACCAAGGAATTGCAGAATATCATTACTCCAAACAACACTGCAGAAATCAGTGCACTGCTTCTTTGCGCATCACTGTTATTTGGGAAACACTTCTATCACAGAGAAATGGAATAGTACACATGTATTTCACGAAACTCTACTTATGCAGTACCAAAAAGGTTGCTTTCATGTCTGAAGTTTCAATACTTGTAAGAAAAAGAGTTTTGTCAGGCAGCAGTCAAAATATTAGCCTATTACTTGTGGCTAAAGGAAAATAGACCCACAGAGATTTCCCCAGAGCATGGTAAGGTTATTATTGACGGAAGAGTGATTTTACAGGACTGATAATGCAAAGACAAACTATGTTTTTTTATTCTGATTTCTATCACAAGCTTTACACCTGCACAGATTGTCCTAGACATGCTGTAAGATACTACTTGAGTTTGCCTTCCCTCTCTAGCTCCTCCTCGTCCAAACCCAGAAATCTGCCAAGGAACATCTGAGCTTTTTACGTTGCAATGCCGATATATCAGTCTAATGTTCAAACAATGAGGGAAGATGAGGAGTTGTCACTAAGCACATCCTATCAGCAGCCTGCACCTCTTTATATTCAAAAGCCTTGCACACTTCAGTGAATCGCAACTGACTGGTATGAACGGGAGAGAGCCGTAACCCCTCAAATCACCAAGAAGTAAATGATTTCGCCATGACACAAGAGAAACAGTATAGTCCAGAAACAGATTGGAACTGACACAAAAACTGGAAAAACTGGCATTGCATTTTCCCCACCTGGTAAATCACCTGCAAGCAGGAAGCTATACCTCTGGCAGCCGTTTGAGATCCCAGATCCCACTCAAGCAAAATACAATATCCAGGTCCTGAGGCAGCTGAGGCTGAGATGAGTACAGAAAAGCTGAATTAGGAGGGAAAGTCAGACCCCTCTCACCAGGCACAGGTTTGATGACACCGGTCAGGCTGCATCTGCAACTGGTTCATATGAGAGCAGCCCAGCCTATAATCAAATCCTGAGCTTGCAAATCTAACACTCAAAAGTGCTGTTGGGCTTCTGCATAGAAGTTTACAAGTACCATTTGAGCACTGTTTCTGGCTGCCATGGCCGATGCGGTTGGCTCATTTAGTGCTTAGTTTGCTCATCTTTCAAGAGCAACTTTTTACCGAATTAGTGGTGATGGAAAACACAAGATTTCTTTAGTACCTGCTCTCAGGACCTGATGAAAATGAACAGGGAGACTCCTTGTTTGAACATGTGAACTCATAACAGGCAATAATGGAAATACCTATTTTTAAGTGGTATTTCTGTAATCTGTCCTACAGATATCCATACTCAGAGCATGGCTATCTGCAAAGGTCATGATAAAAAATTCCTGGAACAGTTTTTTGATGGTCCTGACAGGCATGAAATTCCATAACAAACCAGAGAGAACATATCTGTGGACACTCACACTATTAAATTATATTAGCTTTTATGTTCACTGCAGCCAGCACAAGAAAAAAAAAAAAATCGCCTTGAGAAGATATTCCTGGCAATCAGTACCATCAGTCTTTTCTCATCTGCAGCTCAGACTGTGGCATTCAATGGATTGAGATCAATCAGTCTGCTAAGATCGGCCTTCAGGATCTCAGAACAACTATTCCTGAAATCAAATTTTTAAAAGCAGATCCAGCTTTCTGTGACTTCTTGCTGAATCTTTGCCGAATAATTTCAATTTGGTGCAAATTTTTAAAAACATTATGGCTTTTCTTTTTTCCCAGAGTGTACCACTGATTTAAAAATAAAATGGAATCTCTACTGAAATGCAAGTACCAAAGGGAAAAATGCAGAAGAACAAAGTATATGTTTTAAAAACTGTATCTAGCTAAGCCTAGTTCAAATAAGGCCAATTATTCAACTCATAAAACTACCCAAATTCTGAGTTTTTTGTCATAAACTACTATACCAAAGTTCAAATTCCAATCAAGATCATTATACCTACTCCCTTTAAAGCCTGGAAATTATTTGCTACACATGCAAGGGGTTCTTTTTGTTTTGTTTTTTTTTTTAAAGCTCCTATAGTCAGTTTGCTATAATTACAGGATGAATAAGGATAAACACGTAGGAAGGCACCCCTCCTTGCAAATCAGCTGGAAGCCCGTTGTTATGATTTAAAAACATTTCTGCTTCTGCTCTGGCAATGTTTAAGCATTTATAACCATCCTAAAATGCTATGTGGGAAAGGAAGTGATAGCAGATACAGGGAACAGAGAATGACAATTTCAATTGAAGAACTAGGGAAAAGAAGTTGAGGGTTGGACTAGATGATCTTTAAAGTCCCTTCCAACCCAAACCATTCTATGGTTCTATGAAAATGGCATGACGGTACACTCAGGAGAGATCCTTGGAAATTTTTGACTGTTTTCACTCCCAGCTATGGCTATAACTGTCTCATCATAACTTGGGAGATTAAAAACTGAATGCCTTCTTCCTCTCTTCTCAAAAAAGGGTGTTTTTTTAATAAAAATAATAAAATAAATTTCCCAATAGTATCTTGAACATAAACCAATGCTATATAAAAATAATGTATTGAGCTAAAACTAAACTTGACAATTCTGTGGGTTTTGCTACTTGTACATTCTATTAATCTTAACAGTTGCTGGGCTCAAATTTTCTCCTTTAGCATCAAGNCCATCACTGAGTCCAGTCTGGGACTTCTCCAGTGCCTGATGGTGACATGATTGTCATCCTGGGAGCTTGATATGGTTTTGTATATATTTCACTATTTTTCTTTTTTATTTTATTATTAATATTTCATTAGAGTAGTTTAGTTCCTTCGAAACTCATACGTGTCTCTCTCTCTCCTGCCTCCCTTCGAAGCGGGGTGGGAGAGAGAGCATCTGTTGTTCCACTTGATTGGGCCAATCTGGCCCAAACCAGGACACATATGAGCCCAACTTCCACTAGCTTTAGTTAAGACATATATCATCAGAGGGTTTTCCAAAGAAACAAAACACAAACCAAGTAGAATGAGAGGAAAGATAAATTATATGTTAGCTTTACTTTATCTTTTTTTGTTGTTTTATCCCCACCATTAGCTCAGTCAGGACCATTGAGGTACAAGACCATGTCCAGCTCCTCTAACAGTTAACACACAATTGCCATCCAGGTATTCCCTGCTCCCTAGGTTCCTCCTTTACTACCCCCAAGTGGTCTGTTCCTCCGGAAGGTGATGATCAACCTTCCCTGCCTCATGTGATACACAGCTGGGATAAGATTCATCTTCTTGCTTTTATTCAAGCCCACAGGAATGAAAGTCTGCTCTGTTTCTGCCCTCAAAGAACATAACACCCTGTCTGAGGGAAGCGTCCTTACAACTACATAATCCTTTAAGGCATTTAAGGAATATGGACTTGAGCTTGAACCCTTCCAGAGAAAAGATCAAGATCCAGATTTTCAGAAAGAAGTTCCTCTTGGGAATCTAATTTATCTGAGAATCTGGCCTTTCTAGCTCTAATGGAGGAAAAGAAGAAAAGTATGTTATACATGAAGTGGAAAATATACCCACTCCTAGAGCTGACAATTTGTTACATGAGAAGAAAAACTAATGAAACCAATTTTCTTACTTGTGCTAGTTTCTCTGCTGTGTAACAGACCACCACTATTGACTGAAGCTCTTCCCACCATTGGGGTATTCACAGCAACCATCTCTCATTCAGATATGTGGGAGTCTAATGAGAGTTGAACCCACATTGTATTCATCCCCTCAGCAGGAACACTGGGTATGGCTTCTGCCCCTGTTTGTATTTCCTCAAAACTTGTAGGGATGTATAACATGCCTGGGGTCATTTGTATTTGTCACGTGTAGCAGAACCTATTGGTCAGCTGTTTCAAAAGCTGCTGGAGCTGGGAGGGAGAGCTAGGAGGATATGGGCAGAGATGGAAATATCAGCAACAAGGTCAGATAAGTCTTGTTTTCTTTGGAACCTAGTCTTTAATAGCATTCCTTTGTTTTTTATGTGGACTGGGCTGAGCTTTCTTCTCGGTGAGAGAAATTCATTTAATAGTACAAGTTAAGTTTAGAAAACAGTAGCAAACTATATTAAGTATGCTATTTCTGCTGTACCTGTTTATATCCAGACATTTGATAACATAAGAATAATATGTATTTGTGCATGAATTATGAACTACATTTACATTAATTAAAGAACTGGTCATAATATGGTATAGTAATCATGGATAAAAATGACCATCTGCCTGTTATATTTAGAACAGGAAAAATCTATAACTTTTTTCATTTTAACTGTGTTCTGCTGCGCATTTACATTGAGGTGAATAACATGAAAAATTAAGTACCAAATCAAGGATCTTCTTCATGTCATAGTTTCAGTCCTACTGTTTTAAATACAACAACAGAAAAGATCTGAAAAATCATTAATGGAAATTCTTATAATCTGTGTATCTGTAATGTATTCAGTGTTAATAGTGGGACATGTGAAAGCTGATTTCCATGTTTTATGATAAAGTTAGCCATATTGTGTGTCTCTGAAAATGAATTTGTTATTTGCACAGTCCATGTCCTTCTGTGTTCTCACAGTCACCAACTGCAAACTGGACCTGGAACAGGGCATTTTCATTTAGTTTGCATTTGTTAGATGTACAGCGATAACTGCATGAAGCATCTGAGTGACAATCCAAACCAACTCTGACATTTCAAGTTTGTTCTTGTCACCTAATGTTAAAGCATCACAACTGTTTTGCCAGTTTGTTTCAATTTTATACTGTTTCTTTTTTAAATAAAATTATAACACACAAGCTGTTTTGCTGTGTGACCTTTCTCTTTAGAGTGGTCACTGAATCATCAAGCAATGAATATACCATACCTTCATCTTCTTCTTTAGGATGCGAGCACTTTTGAGAAGGTGAAGGGGAAACACTAGAAAAGCTTGGCTCCATCCTGTCATGTTGTCTTAGTGTGACATAAAATTCTGTGACATGTGACATTAAAAAAGGTCACTTTGACAACCTGACTACTAGAATGCCAGTGTATTTTTCACTACTGCTGGCAAATGAATGGCAAATTACGCAATGTCTGCAACTCACAATAAAAATATTTTCTTCTTTTTTTGCATTTTATTGAGTTTTATGACCTTGTGGAGCTTTAAAACATTATGGAGCTTTTCCAGCTTCTCTCCATTTTTCTCAGTTCTTCCCTGTAGAATTTTCTTAGTTGCAATGAGGTTTGGTTTGTTTATTTTTAAGGGATTTATTAAATGTCTTAATGATTTCCTATTCCTTCTTACTGCATTGGATAGAAAAAGAAGCAAAATTTCATTTTTAGTACTATGTTTCAAATTTGAAAGAGGAAGAAATCCAAGAAAGAGACATAAGACAAGCCCAAATCTTGCCTTTGAACAATGACCAGCAGTTTTGTTTATCAGCTGGGAGCCTCCGGGTTCACTCTAATATGACAGAAGTTCTAATTGATACTACAGCAGTCAAATCCCCTTGAATTTAAGTTTTAGCAGTAAAAAAAGAAGGACATTCTTAAGACTGAAGTCACGGTTCTTAACCTACACCTAAAGCTCGTGGTGGAGGTGGAACAGGAGGTAAACCTGATTAAGCTTTGCCAGAGACCAAAACTGGCCCCTATTTTTCTTGATTTTTTTTCTTTTTACATAATTTCAATTGCTTATTAATGTATGACTGGGGGGGAGGGGTGGGAGGGGAAGACTGTGGTTCACATGAATACTCTGGTTTCCTTGTACTTATCAGGACACCTACCCGAGTCATTGTAGTATGTGTTCTGTTAGCTTTCAAAATTTTAAGCATTGTTCTCATGGGTGTATTATTTGTCTGTTCTATTATACTTCACAGAGCTGGGTTGCTGGGGTTTTGAAATGTCTTTTCAGCCTGCCAAGTGCCTGTTTAAGGCAGAAATGCAANGGCCTTTTTAAAGAAAAAAAAAAAAAAAAAAAAAAAAAAAAAGTGGTTTTTGAATGTTGTTCTTCTCTTATAAACAAAAAGATTGAATTTGGAAAAATGAATTTGCAATTTAATGAAATGAGACAGGGACCGGCCTCCATCAATACTGTAAAAATGAAAAAGCAAGCTATTATTTTTCTTCTTTTGCCCTGTTTTTAGGGGTTAAATAATGTAATATATCTCAGGTGTTGTGTAAATATGGTGGACACAGATGGCGTTTGTTTACTGAGTTAGCTATTGATGTGGTTTTCCAGATGGTGATGTATCAGGACTTTTCTTAAGAGCATAGGTAGATCTTACAAAAATTTGTTTAAATTGTATAGGTTCCTTGGAAGATCCCATTCTTTACAACAGCTAAAACTCACGGCTATAGAGCACTGGGCAAGTGGGTTTTACACACATAGAAAAGTTTCTAACTTTTAACAGAGCCTATAGTGCTGTATTGTTTAATCTTTCCTGACTTAAAACTTTTCAGGCGGAGGAAGTTTTAAAAAATGACATAAAAAAGTAAATCTTTTGGCATCAAATGGAAGGGATGAGTTTGGGAAGTTTTTTTTTTTCTTAAAATACACATTGTGGATCTGGGCTTTGAATCACTTTCATTACATCCTTGACTCCACTAAATCTGCACGTGTCATACTACATACAAACAGGGCTTTCATAATCCTAGTTGTTAACTCACTCTGTTAAGAACTATGGCATACTATGTAGTATATACTGAAATATCAGAAAATCCAAGGTCACAACAAGCTGGGATCAGTAGTGTGAAGGCATACTTTAAAGTATTCTGAAATGCTAAATTTTGGGAAAATAGTGTTCTCCTCTTCTAATGCCAGTGAAAGAGCTTCCACAGATCTATTACTCCCAGCTTGATCCTGAAAGATGGACAGTAGCTGATAATGAATTCCCTTAGCACGTGGCAGGAAGTTTATGTGTCTTACCATTACATCATTACATTCCCATCCTTGGGGTCACCTACAGATGTTTCTACATCTACATCCCACAGATATTTCTGTTCATGTGACTGAGGAGAAGGCCAAAGACCTGCTAATTGACAGGACAGCAGAAAACAGGCTGGCATGAGAACAATGCGTAGCTCTATGCCCATCAATGGCAGGGCTCGGGGCAAAAAGGACAGTAAGAAGTGGGAAATGGGAACAAACAAATATAGCCTTTGTAGACAACTTACATTCAGTAAAGCCAGAAGCCAGAAAATAAGCTAGCTAACAACACACAACTGCAACATGTTTAAGCCTTGTTCTAATGTCTTCACTTCTAACAAGACAATCTTAACCAAATCACAAAATCAGGGTTACATCCTCATCCCTCTTGACCCCACAGCTCTGTCTAAACCAGACAACGTTCCTGCAATGTTGCCTTTGTTCAATTCCATGGCCCCAGGCTCTCCCTCCTTTCCACCTCCCTAGTTTCTTTTTCAGTGTGTCCTTTCATGATCCTCCTCTTCACCCAGCTTCCTGTCAGGATTACGTAGTACTCTGTTCCTGAACACCTTCATTTTGTTTCAGGATCATGTTAACATCAAAATACAAGTTTGCTGACCAGCTCTCTGTGGGTCAGACAACAATCTCTGTCTACTGCAGGGTCACGTTTTTGTTTGTTTTTAACAGACCAAAACTCTGTCTTACTGTCATCTTTTTGCAGATGCCTATCAACCAATACCTACTTGTGTGGTATCCAAGCTCATAAAATGAGTAACATTTTTGATAAAATTAAGACAATGTGTTACAAATTCTTTTTCATGCCAGATGTCTAAAGTAAGTCTTTTCCTATCCATGCATATTATTTTCCAGGTTCCTATAATTTCATACAATAATTATTGCAGTTTACTTTTCTTTGGCCTTGAGAAACATAACTTTGCCTTTCTCATATCTAACCAGAGTGCTGCTGTGAGATATCTTTTCCTTGTCTGCTGCTTTGGCCATGTTGCTTTTCTCTTTTTGCTCTTCCACTGGCTTCCCCTTTCTCAGTCATATCAAACAGAAGTTACTTGCCATTCTCATCAAGGCACTTTGTTTCCCTTCCACACGGTCCCCATTGCCTCTCACTCCACCTTTGAAGAGTGATCTTGGTATCCACTTGCCCTGCAGTGCCAACTCCCTGCACCTCTCATAAACCCATACCTGGGAAGATTCCCTCAGCCATCTTTCAAACACCAGCCTCCTTCACCCCTCCTCCTAAGGCTCCTTTCTGCTCTGATGCCCTTCAAAATTTAGCAGCAGTTGTCTTCTGCTGCGTGCTGCACCTACCGTGTTGAACAGTACTGTCTCACTGGTTCCACGTTTCCCCCCATCTATCTGCAACTATCCGCTCTGCCTTGTCCTGTGTGGCTGTCATACTGCTCTCTGTACAGAGCCTCTGAGAAGCAAGGATTTTAAGGAGAGGTAATACCTTTTAGTCAATCAACTGAAACAAACGGAAGAAACAGGCAAGATACTTCCTTCTTCAGGTCTACCGATTTTTTCATTTGGTCTACAGAAAACCCTCACTTTCTCCCTTCACAAATATTGCCTCTTTTATACCCTTAAAGGCAGACTGTAACAGTATAGGTGTATAGAGCGAGTGAATATTTCCTTTGGTTGCAAATACCACACAGCCAACAATAATTAAGTGTTCATATCTGGAAAAAAAAAAAAAAGTGAAGTTTGCCTGTGAGGAAAAAGGAGATGTTGCAGTGGGGTGGTAATTACTGGTCATTTTTTATATTCTTATTTAAAGAAACACCTATTATGTGAGAGGTCACCGGCTAGGTTCAGTTTCTGAATAGAATTAACATTATAGAGAGGATCAATTTGGATCCTGCCATATGACCCAAGAGTAACAGCTTATCCACAAAAGGAGATCAGAATAGTTTCAGCAACTCTGGTATTCACACCTACCTGAAAATTTGAGCATGGGACAGGACTAATTACTGCAGAGAAATTACCTTAAAAGTTACGGAGCTGCCAGCAAAGTATTTGTACAGCCAAAAATCAATTCACTGTGACATACAAAATGTACTGTCTTAGAAGATGCATGAATTATCAAAGGGTTGACAAATAAAGAGATCAAACAGCTTAGATGATATTAGTAGCACTGAAATTAAAACCGTAGCCATGACTCACTACTTGCTCTTTGGGACAGTTAGAATTTGCAATTGCTGAACAGTTACTATACAGAATGAAAAATACCTTTGATATTTTTATTTTTCTCATAATGGCAAGAATTTCTCAGTAGCCTACTAGAGTCTATGCCAATCTTGCTTATTTACTACCTGTAAGGTATGTTGCTTGAGAGGTACATAAATTAACACTTTAATTATTATTTTAATAGTACTATTGTAATTTTTCTATCAGAAAAAAAATGTGCTACTGTCCTGGTTTAGGCTGGGATAGAATTGTCTTTCTTACTGGTGGCTGGTATAGTGCTGTGTTTTGGATTTGGGATGGGAATAGCGCTGCTAACACACCGGTGTTTTTGTTTGCTGCTAAGCAGTCAAGGCCTTCTCTGCTCCTCACACTGCCCTGCCATCAAGCAGGCTGGGAGCGCACAAAAAGCCAGGTGGAGACACAGCTGGGACAGCTGACCCCAACTGACCAAAGGGATATTCCATGCCATATGACATCATGCACAGCATATAAAGGTGGGTGAAGAAGAAGGAAGGGTGGGATGTTCAGAGTGATGGCGTTTTGTTTTCCCAAGTAACCGTTACACATGATGGAGCCCTGCTTTCCTGGAGATGGTTAAACACCTGCCTGCCCATGGGAAGCAGTGAATGAATTTCTTGTTTTGCTTTGCTTGTGTGCATGGCTTTTGCTTTACTTATTAAACTGTCTTTATCTTAGCCCACAAGTTTTCTCACCTCTACTCTTCTGATTCTTTCCCTATCCCAACCAGGGGGAAGGAGCGAGCGGCTGCATGGTCCTAGCTGCCAGATGAGGTTAAACCAAAACAGCTATTTAACTATACCCACAGGTGGCGTGCAAGAGGAGAGATAAACCCAAAGAAAATCTACAGATTTTCAAATGGAAAAGCAGGTATCAGCACTTTGCTTAGTGGGTTCTGGATTGCTATCTTATTCCATTCTTTGAAGACACTTAGTGACAATAAAATAAGAGCACAAATGCACAATTGCACATCTCCTATGAAGAAAGGCTTAGAGAGTTTGGTTTGTTCAGCCTGGAGAAGAGAAGGCTCTGGAGAGACCTTATTGCAGCCTTTCAATATATAAAGAAGGCTTATAAAAAAGACAGAGAGAGACTTTCTACCAGAGTCTGTAGTGACAGGACAAGGGGCAGCAGTTTTAAACTGAAAGAGGGTAGACTTAGATTGGATATAAGGAAGAAATCTTTTACAATAAGTGTGGTAAGATATTGGAACAGGTTGCCCAAAGAAGTTGTGGATGCCCCATCACTGGAAGTGTTCAAGGACAGGTTGGATGAGTCTTTGAGCAACCTGGTCTTGTGAAATAGAGGCAGAGGGTTGGGACTAGATGATCTTTGAAGGTCCCTTCCAACACAAACCATTCTACAATTCTATGATTCTATAACTGGCATTGTAATTTTGCCATGAATTTTACTGAAGGATCATAAAATCCAAAGTATGTAGGGTCAGGCTGAACAATAACTATCCAGTTTTCACGCCACAAACATATCTGGAAGCTGTGTACAAGCTGATTATCAGACATTAGGGTTGCAGAAGGAAGGGTTGCATAACATTTGATATGCTCAAAATCAAAGTACCATAGATATTTTTTATATGGTTATTAAATATCTTATGATTTTTCAGAGATGTAAAACTGAGAAAAACACTGATGCTCAGCTACAGTTCTAGCCAATGAATGTAACAATTTCACTGCATCCCTTGTGTTCAGAAAGCAAACTGAGTGAAGAGTTTGTACTGAGATATCTCCTGGAAGGGACATTTCTGAAAGAATTAAGCCAAATGGCAATGCAAATTCCAAAAGGAAAAAGCTTACTGAATTCCAGGATCTGTTTTTCATGTTTGTATTCAGCTCAATGCACCAATGCATTTTTTTTCCATTCCTTAGACTTTCACCAAGACAATTTATAATTTTTAACATAACTGCCTAAAGCCTTTTAGGTGTAAATCAGTAAGCAAGGAATTGAAGTGGAAAAGTAGCTTCCTCTGACAGATGCGTGCTTGAAAATGAAGTGATAATAGGTAAAATGGTATTAAGAAGACTAATGACGTACAATAACAAGCCTGTCTAATTGTGAAGATTTAATTAAAGCAGAGCTGCTGTGATGCTGATGTAATTATTAAGAGAATATCTGGCTTTCTGTCAGATCAAGCTGCTGTTGCAAAATAATATAATCTAGACCTTTAAAAAGGTCTAGATCCTAGCAAGTCATATAAATATTTTAATCTACTTAAATACTTTGGGTTGAGAGTATATCAATAAAGTTGAGAAAAAAAATGGTATTTCTGAGATGCTTCAGAAGCACATTATGCGTTGAGTCCTTGTCATTCTACAACACACTTAGTGCCTGAAATTTTTATAAACAAGAATGTATGAGTGATAAAAAAGCTGGATGAATGACGAACTGCAAAACACACATTTTATTCTAAGGTTAGGTGGCTTGTGACAACTCTACAGGTGCTCTCAGCTCTTTCCCACTGAATTATATTTGCAACTGCAGCTAGCACCATATGCTATTCGGCCAATATGTGTTAGACACTAGAACCTCAGTTCCAGGAGACTAATGTATGAAACAGATTTCTCCCTAGGCTCCTTGCACTGTCAGTGAAGACTACATACTCCCTTCAGTTAGTAATTTAGAGCGTGGGTCCAGCTTATCTTAAGAAACTCTGATCTAGAAACATAAGTAGCTGGTATGAATTCCTCATTGTTCCTCATTGTTCCTCTTTCCAGTCTAGTCTCAATGTCCAATCTTTCTTGGGGGTCAAATATAAGTCATGGGTTTGGAAGGATACATATATGGCTGGCCTCAATCCCCAGAAATTTTTGCTTGAAAACTGCCAGCTAATTCAAATAAAGCATTTTTCTTGTGTCTGCTATCACCTCAATACATTTTCATGCTGTCCTGTACGCCTACTTCAGCACTTGCACGTTCTCTTTTTTATTCCCTTTTCAGTATCCATTTACTGCCTTGGTTTCCATGTCATAACAACCTTAATAACTGCTGTACTTAAGGAACTCAGTCAGCATCGCTCTTTGGAAAAAGTTAGAATGTGCAAGATCTACTTGCTATAACTTGACTCAGAAGTCCTAACATGACCCTTTCCTTTCCCTCCATTGATTTCCTTATTCACAAGGAGTAAATTTTTGCACCCTGTCTAACCCCATCAATACCTTTATGCCATGGAGGATTTTGACTGTCAATTAAATCCAAGTTTAAGACCGTTTTGAAAAGTGGACTCCCCTGTTGTGCAGGATCAATGCAGACAGACAGTCCTGCATGCCTCCACAATAGGAAAACCCAAGTATACTTGGAATGTTACTATAGGTCCAAAAATCTCATGTCATCTAGACAGATCAGTGGTGGAAAAGCAAACATACTACAGCGCAGCCCATGACATAATTTTCTCTGTTTAATGCTCTTAAAAATTATATGCTCACCCTGTAGTTGCTCTGCAGATGGCCTAGCAGCCAACAATATGGAGAGAAAGCAGAATCGTAGAGTGCAACATACTTGTGCCCATATTCAAGCGTGCTACTCACCTTCGTAAGGCAGGGGTATCTTCTCTCTCTTGCTTTGCCATATTGCCAATGAGCAGTCCAAAGGCTTTAAGGACAAAATAGGGAGCTATAAAAGCATCTCAGGTAGACTGATTTAAAATATCTCAGATGCAGCGACTTAAGAGATAACATAAATTCTATCATTGTCTAATGCAAATTAAGCAAAATTCACCAGTGGAGGGAAAGCTTTTTTTCCCTTGTCCCTGTACAAAGCAATAACAAAAATTAACAGCAGATGGTATGTGAACTATTAGTCATTTGGATAGTCATTCAAAGTCTATTTTAATCCTTTCACATGTGATTTTCATTCTTTTTCCTTCCAATTACTGTTTATCTCTCCTAGTTATTGCAGCATTTCCCATTCCAGCTAATAACCAGAAATGAATATATAGCTGTAGTCCTGAATTTTACAGGTTTGGTTCAACTTTGATGCTATGAATACCATAATATTTATAGCCAAGGAGGGAAAAGGACAAAAATGACATTTTACCTAGGCCAGAGAAATAATGTAGAAGTGGTTTTCTCTCTTTAGAGTTATAGGCTAGAGATGGTAGCCTACAGGCAATGGGAGTCATATCTCCTAACCAGTAGATTGTCCAGTGATTCCACCCCAACAAACTGCTTTGAAAGTTTCTGTCTACTCTGGGTTTTGGATTAATTGATCCAACACATTATAAAGAACATGGCCCTAAGGTTTCCTCCATTTTCAGCTTGTCAAGCATTGTTCTGCCTTCACACACTGTCTTTCAGACACACTCTCCTCACCGCTTCAACACTTTACGCAGGACCTGTACGTCCCAATTTGTTCTAGCACTGTGTTATGTTAAAACATCTTGTTTTCAGCATCAGAATCAGTAATGAGAGCTCCAAGGAGAGCGCGATTTAAAGGCTGCTCTTGAGCATGAAAAGATTGCACAAATTAAGTTTCATGAGTTTCAGAAAAACAGTAGAGATTCTTCTTTATTATTTACAAAATCAGTTTTCAACAGGTGAATTAAATAGAAATGACAAAAAGGAGTCTTTAGTTGCTCATGTTTTACAAAAAGCTTACTCTTGCAATGCTTAGCATCTTTTAAACCTGTACACTCTAAAGTTGAATTAAATCTTAATCTATTCTGCCCTAAACTGTCTTTATCCACCTTGCTTTTCTCCTTTCTACTTCACTTGTTCTTACTTCTGAAAACAGAACCGAGAGGATTTGCTCTCAGTATATCCACTTTTTAAAAAAACTCATTACAATTCCTCCTAGCTTGTTAAAGTCATGCAAAAAAATCTATTTCTGGTGGCCTTTGAGATCTAGTGATGGCCATTATTTGCTCCGTTCTTACTGTGCCACATTAAATGCCACCAGAATTGATAGTGTATGCTTGCTTGTGGAATGAGCAAAAGATTAGGAACCAACATTGACAAAGAACTTTCTGTGAGAAATTGGCTTTATATGTCCTAGTTCAGGAAGGACTGAAAACTATTGAGTTAAGATCAGCCAGAATTACCATGTTTCGAAACTTTTGAAAGGCTAGACAATATGGACTGCAGACAGCTCCTGTTTCCTGGCTGTTCTGCCAATGGCATGAGATGAGACAGCAAAGACTTGCTCTAACACCGCCATAGGATACTTGACACAAGTAAGGAATTGGCATGGGGAAGAAGGAGAAGTAGCTGTTTGCTCACCTGGGGTCTATAGGCGAGCTGTTGAAGAAATACACTTTTTAGTTTAAACTAAATACTGATTTCTTCTCCTCTAAGTACTTCTCTGCTGATCAAAGCCAGTATCCATTTTCTCTCCAGATCAAAAATATAGTTGAAAATACTGGAAGTTATAAAAATTCCAAGAAGACACCACAGGAAAACTGTGAAGTTGCAAGGGGCTTGTGGATTCACAAAGACACTACAACTCATTTGATGACAGAGGACATCACAAATTCCAGGACACCTGTAATGGGAGGCATTTTTTTTTCCTCCCTTAAGAATTGAGGAGGACAGTTGGTCATGACTTGCTTAAGCAAAAGGAAAAGGGTGAACTATTAGAAAACTTCTGGGTTTACTTATCTTGTATTTGCAAAAGGAAGATGTCTTAAAAAAATTCTTCCAGGTAAAATGGCAATGGAATTTAAAATTTCAGAAACAAATCAGAATGAAAAAGTACCTTTCTGTTTCAGAACACTGAAAAGAAAGTTCCTGTCACTTTACCTCCCTGTTCCAAATGTAATTAGTTGTGTTTCAAGGAAATGAAAGGAAGGAATCACTTCCATACAGCCTGCAAGTACCCTCACCTCAGAAGCTCTTAAAGAAAGCAGAACAGCTATGTAAGATAGACACATGATGAAACAAATCTCATGATCAATTGCAACTTAAATAGTTTCTCTATGCAAATCTAGACATCCTATCTATCTCAGGCAACATTTTGACACAGAAAATGGAAAGACAGAATTAGGGAGAGAGAAATAAATCTGGACACAGAAAAGAAAATGAAAGATGCCAAATAAGCTAAAGGAGAAAATGTAGTTGTATCTTTTTTTGTTATGTGAAGTTGTCTTGCTTTCAGCTGGGATAGAGTTGACTTTCTTACAGGTGGCTGGTATAGTGCTGTGGTTTGGATTTGGGATTAGAATAGTGTTGGTGGCGCACTGGTGTTTTTGGTTGTTGCTAAGCAGTCAAGGCCTTCTCTGCTCCTCAAACCGCCCCGCCAGCAAGCAGGCTGGGAGTGCACAAAAAGCCAGGTGGAGACACAGCTGGGACAGCTGACCCCAACTGACCAAAGGGATATCCCAGACCATATGACGTCATGCTCAGCATATAAAGCTGGGGAAAGAAGAAGGAAAGGGAGGACATTTGGAGTGATGGCGCTTGTCTTCCCAAGTAACCGTTACACATGATGGAGCCCTGCGTTCCTGGAGATGGTTGAATACATGCCTGCCCATGGGAAGCAGTGAGTGAATTTCTTGTTTTGCTTTGCTTGCATGAGTGGATTTTGCTTTACTTATTAAACTGTCTTTATCTCAGCCCACAAGTTTTCTCACCTCTCCTCTTCTGATTCTCTCCCTGTCCCAACCAGGGGGAGTGAGTGAGCGGCTGCATGGTCTTAGTTGCTGGCTGGGGTTAAATCATGATAGAAGCAAACTGCTTGGCTTTACCAGAGGATAGCTTGTCCTAACAAAACTTTTATGTTATTTTTGATACCTAATTTGTTCCACTGGATCCTCTGTCTGTAAAACAAGTGATAAACAGCATGTGCTTGTACTGGCAATGACTTCTATTTGCAGGGTAAAAATATCAACCCATTGAAATCAATGAAAAAACTCCCAATAAATTTAAAAGGACACGTCTTCCATCTAAAGTCTTACTGTTTCTCAGTATTCAGCTGTGGTTAAACTAATGGTTTGATCCTGCAAATTTTTATGTGGATGAGCAACTATGCTCACTGTAAGATCTTTCACAGCTAACAGTCCCATTTGTAGTGTTAGGAAACACGTAGGCAAATAGCAGCTTGGGGCAACATTACTATGGCAGCAGACTATCGTATGCCTTCGTGTTATTTGTGAGCTCTGCAATCTTAGTGCACTGACTGACATTTGACCTGGAAGAATGCTTTGATCCAAAAGGCAATCCCAGAGGGACCTTGTGTAAGAGCAGTGTTACTGTGTGCACAAAACGCAATAGAGGAGAGAAATCTTTGCATGCATTCCTAGCTCTCAATTATGTCTCCAGGACTGAGAGTCAATTGGGATCTTTGCCAACTGGCCAACCACAGGCAAAATTCAAATTTAGATTCCTGTGAAACTTTGTGATGGTTCACACCCTAGCAAACGCCAGGTACTGTTTAATTGGGCCATGTTAGACATAGCTCATTAAATTATTACTGTTTGCAGTACCGGCCTTTTACTTCTATGTAATGCAAATACTTTGGGTTTGTTTTCCCTCTTCCAGCCATACAGTGAATTATCTCTTTTATTCACAAGACGTGACTAAGGTAAAATTTATTGCTAGCATAATTTACCAGTAAATTAGACTTTAGACCAATCTTGATTCCAGCGATATATTATTCATTTCTGCACATTTTTAAAGAACTAGAGTCAGAACAGAGACTCTAAATGTAAAAAGAAAATTGTACTTATAAAGATATCTGTTGCATTAAAAAAAGAGTTTACATGAGGTCTAATCTTCTTCCAGTGTTGTTTTATGTACTGCTGATTACACTGTACGTAACTGAATTAAATCCAGCTAAAGAAAACAAAATAATTTATTGCCAAGTATAAACCACTCTTAGAATTTGAGAAATTCAAACTCTAGCTTTAAGAGGTGAGATTATTTCTTTACTTTAAACAGACCTGTGCCCTAGACTCCTGACCATCCTGGCTGCCTTCCACTGGAGGCTTTCCAGCCTCTCCACATACATCTCCACAGTTGTATTCCAGCTGTGACCTCACCATCACCAGCCAGAGAAGGATAATAACTTCCCTCACACTACTGGCTGTGACCCACCTAGCATAACTCAATATTTGGTTTTCTTTATTCACAGTGGGAGTTCAATTGGGAGTTTAAGGTATTTTTGTTCGGAAAGAATGCATTTCATTATGGTCACTTCAGTAAAGACTTAATGGTTAAAATGTTTTATACTATAAAACCTTTTTCATGCTTCCTTTTTACTAATTTATGATTTTTATTTCTTCATTATTGGAGATTATTTAGAAACATAATTACTGGTAATGGTAGTGCTACTCTGGCACAGAGCCACTGTTTTGTACCACAACTCTACTTCAACAGACTCTGTACAAACACCGAACAAAAAATATTCTCCATAAAATAATTTGCTTAAACTTCAGAATTCTGCTCCATAGTACTAATCCTTCAGTCTAAATGACTTTGGACCTCTGATAGGACTATTCTGCTGTGGACCTGGGACAGCTAACAGGAAACTATGAAAAACTGCAGTAGTTTCCACATCTGGAAGAATAACTCAGTAGTATAATCATTTGATAGTCATTGCTGTATACAACACAGTTGTATTGCACTTCCCTGTTATTAACTTTATTTCTTTCCTAATGTCCAACCTGAACCTCCCAAGGTGCATCTTGTGGCCCTTGTCCCTTGCTGGAGGGAGTTTTTCTCTATCATCTTTGTAACTTCCCTTTAAGCTGTACGTTGCTGTTAGATCACCCCTTAACTTCAGAAAGTTATCCAGATGAGGTCTAATGAGTGCTCAGCAGAGGGGAATAGTGACCTCCTTCGACCTGCTGGCTGTTCCTGGTCATACACTCAGGATGTAGTTGGCCCTCTTTACTGCCAGGGCATGCTGTGGCTTCACATCCAGCTTGCTGTCCGTTGCCCCTCCAGGGTCTTTCTCAAATAGCTGCTTGCCAGCCAAACAGTCCCCAGTCTGCTCCCTGCCAGGAGGCTGGTCCATTGCAGGGGCAAGACTTTGCATTTGTCCTTGTTGAATTTCATAAGGTTCCTGCTGACCCATCCCTGTAGCCTGTCTGTGTCCCTGTGTATGGCAGCCCTGTCCTTGAGTATATCGATCCCAGTTTGGTGTCATCTGCAGAGAAGATGAACGTGCACTCCATTGCCTTTTCCAGGTCAATGATAAAAATGTTAAACTGGTCCCAGCACAGACTCCTGTAGTACTCTATTTTTTACTAGCCTTCAATTAGAGTACATACCATTCATTAACTATGACCACCTGAGCCCAGCCATCCAACCTGTTGCAATCCATGTAATTGCGCATGCATCCAGACCACAACGTCCTGATTTGGATACAAGAACATTTTCTCAAACATTGCTGAAAACCTTTATAAGGTTGAAGGTAAATGACGTTCACTGCTCTCTCCTCAACCACAGATCTAGTCATTTTGTCACAGAAGGCAATCAGATTGGTCATGAAAGATTGGATTGACCAGGCGTCAATCCACGCTGGTCATTCTCAACCACCTCTTCCCACTTCTTGTGCCCAGATACATGTTTTAAGAGGATTCACTGATTTTCTGTAATTTTAGGGACTTAGCCCCTATAACATTAGGTTTAACACAAGCTCTTCACTTTTAGACACGAAGTTTATTGTGTCAGTTCATTGGTCATTTGTATCACTAGGAGTCCATTGACTTCAGTGAAGTTACTCCTCAGTTATGAAGAAAATTTTAATAACAGAGTAGTGCAGCACCGGACCAGGTTGCCCAAGAAGGTTATGAAATCCCAACATTCAATTATCAGCCACTTACAGATTTATTCCTTTGGAAAAGTGTCCTTAGGGTTCTTTGTGGTAAGCACAATAAAAATAATTTCAGTTTCTTATAAGTCTGTAAGATTCCCTTTTATGGCATAGAAAATCTCAATGTTCAAGCATCATTTTGTAGAAAAGTAATTTGCAATTGTAATTTGTCCCCATATTGCCATACAAGACTGCACTTAAGAAGACAAATAGAACAGAATGAACCATAAATTTCCCTCCTCATTATGAATGATCAGGATCCTGCAAAGGCATTATGCCTTATATAAATATGTGAAATATGGTCTTTCACTAGTGAATTTAAGTAAGCTTGGTTTAATAAGAAGCAAGCTGAAAAAGTCTTTGTGATCATAGAAGATCTCAAGTCCTGCTGTGAGACAGAAAATAGCCAAGATGGCAAAAAAAAAAAGTGAGTAACAGCACTTCTTGAGAGGTATTGCTGACCTTGAGTCCTGAATGGATCAGAAGCAAGCCATACAAAGACAAGCATATTTCACACTTATTTATATTTCTGCCTTTCTTCTCCTTTTTACTTCCCCAAATGAAAGGAAATAAAACATGCAACAAGAACATTTACATTAAAAAAAAATAATTATAGCCTCTAAAACATTTTTAAATTGAGGTAATTGCTTTGTATGACCTGCTGCTAACTGTGATTCTGATCATGTTTTGCTAATTTTTTTCCTCAAAATATTTTGTTACTCCATTATGGGTTTTTTTTGGTTCAACAAACATGTCAAAAATATGAAGCAGTGTTATTTTATAAATATTGCAGCCTGCAGCCTGATAAAATTAATGTAACATTTTGTACTGCTGGATTTTAAATTTCTTCTCTACTATATTATTTCCTATTATTAGTGGTCCATCCCTGGCTTCATCACACCATTTTGAAAGCTGTCTTCACCTGAAAAGGCAATAAAAGTTCTCCTTTTCTGTAATTTAATGGACTTAGGCACTGTACTGTCAGCTTGAACATAAATTTTTGCTTTTACATAAGGAAGCCAACATTTGCAGTACCAGTTCTCTAGTTGTTTGTACTGCTGCAACTCCATTGATTGCAGGGAAGTCATTCTTGATTTACAGAAGTGTAAATATCAGAATCATGTTATGGACTACAGTGTTACTCTATCGACCAAAGCACTAAGGTTTCTTGTGCAACGGGACAACCCAGAGTACAACACTGCAGGATTCTGAAGAAATGTCATATGAACATAATGCTTATCTGTGTTTTGAAGTTTACGGATTTACTTCTCAAGGTAAGACTTTTCTATAGTGGTTTTGCTGATCAATCATTGGGCTGGAGTGTTATCATAATTAATATAAATACACAACATACTACTAAGATTGTGCAACAGAACTAAACCACTCCCATAACACTTTGTTTATTCTGTGTTATAAAGTTAATCATTAATACAGCAGCTTATCTCACCATTGTTACTGAAGCAAGAATAGTAAAATACCGTTTTATCCTTTTTTTAAAGTGAAAATTGGTGCTGAGCAATTCCCATCCCCTTCCTTTGCAAAAGGATATTCTGGCAATGTTCCTTTCAAGAAGGACTCTCTGAGGTTCATATACATCAATTTAACAAGAACTTCCCTTTGGACAAACAGTCTACAAACGTTTTCCAAAAGAGACTTCAAAAACAACCTTTTCTTTATAGGTGTTTTGAAGATATGTTAGAACAAGATATCCACATACTCTAGCTAAAAGAAGTTGGACTTCTGTCTTTTCCCAGTTGTAAAAGGAAAGCCCAATAACCCCTTCTATACATACATGGCACAGTTTTGTCACTAACAAAACCATCTGATTTACCTATCTCTTCCAGATACCCATCTGAAGAGTGAGCTGTGATACAATTCTAGCTTTACCAAAACTTATGCAAGGGATGTTTGCTACCTATATCAAGGGAGTCAGGATTTCATCATTAGACAATCAGCATAAATTATGAAATGAAAAATAATTAAAAGAATACAAAAGACTGCAGAACCTTATGTAACACAGGGTGCTAGAAGGCTTTATGCCCCCAGGTTTTCATATACCTGCAGATACATCAAGTGATGCAAGAGAGCATGACATGACCTTTAAGTTTGCCACGTGCCATTTTTTCTCTTCCCCTATCTTAGATATCACTAACCTTGGGTCTCAAGAAAACCACTTATTTTCTCCCTATTTTTTACTATGTCCAGCACAATTGCACTGTAACAGCTTTTTTTGGGGGAAAAAAATAAAATCAGTGCATACATACTTTTGTAAATACTAAAAACATAAGCAAGCAGAAAATCAGTGTTTATAACAGGGTAGCTCCCAGGCATTGCCATAAATAAGCAGGACACCATTATCATCCACACTGTATAAATATATACACAGCCTGTTACAGAATCTTCTTCAGAGAGTTTGAATTTTAAATAGACAAGACAGAGAGGGAAATAGAGAGAAAACTGAATTACACAGAAGACAACTCATCCAAGATGACACCACAGTTGTCTAAAGTCACCGTGTTGACACAAGTGAGCCACTACTGGCAGCACTACTAAAAGTTCCCATATTTTTTTAAACTTTAGCCTACAGGTCTATCCGTGGGACCATATTGCTAATCAACTTTCAAATACTGTGAAAGTAGCAAGATAGGGTTGGTTAGTGATCAGAAGAGAAGATAGGAGGTCTCCTGAAATTTAAGTATTATTAGTCCGTTCAGTCTGGCAAGTTACCAACCAAACAGGAGAAACACCAGGCAGCTAGAGGTTAAAATCTTAAAGAATAGTATTAACCTTCTCAGTACTCAGATTTACAAACGAATTTATTTCAAGCAATAAGAAGAGTCTCTTGGAGTTGTCAGTCTCATTAATGACCTTCTTATACCTTATTACACCTCCATTCACAATTGCTCTGAAGAAAGGTGTAAAAGAACAGAAAGAGTAAGAATAAAGGAGAAGTAGTAGAAATATTCCTATCTCCATTACCTAATGGTCAAAACAGTCAAACATGCAAAACATATAAATATGCTGCAAGAAAACTGAGAGCAATTCCAACATGAAAGCAAACTGCAGAAATGTGTAAAATGGCTTACTGTTCTACTATTATAATCATCAAATGAGAGATTCAGAGCCCTGAACAAACCAGTTTTAGATGGAATATAATTTCTGGCAAAATACCATTGCAAAAATATGTTGAAATAACCACAATAATATGATATAAAATTGAGGATGATCAAACAGAGGAGAGGAACTAGAAATTCTTTGCTACAGCAATAAAAGAAGTTACTTTAGAATAATTGCTTGTAACATATTCAACTATTTAGCTAAAGAAGAAGATGGAAGTGTGGATTATAAAACACAATTTGTTCCCTGAAGTCTATATAAGTAAGAGGAAAAAACATTGTCAGCTCAGTGCTTTTAGATAACACCATGCAATACAGGCATAGGAAGCATTAATAGATTGAGAAAGGGAAAAGACTTTTATCTGCTGTCTAGAAAAATTACTGCAAACATAAAGATTCACGTATATAACAGCAACGATAGTTTTAAGAATAGGTTTTTCTGTTACGCATCAACAGAATGAGCACGGAGGGAAAACCATTTTATGGAAGGTAGTAGATAAGGTTCATGTATGTGTGCTGGTTTAAGATGAAGAGTCCAAGCTCTTAATGAAGGGAGTGTCCTGCCTGATACAATTAATTTCTAATTAATGTTGCATAAGCTTCAGAAAAAACAAATCAGGAATATTATCACTTCGGTTTCTGAAAAAGCTTCAACAATCCCATCTCTCTATCTGACTTCAAAACTACCACGTTTCTTTTCTGCATACTGCACCAGGAAATGCAACTTCCCATGAGAAGAGAAAATAATATATTCGAAAGAGAATTTATGTTCATAATTATTTGCATTTCTCTAGGCTACTGAAACTGCAGTTTAGGCCAACTGCTGTATATAATTTTCAGAATGAATTAGAACTCAAAAATGTCCTTTCACATAAAAAGTTATAATTGTAAATCATAGATAATCCAGCAGCTCCAGTCAACAGCAGGTATTTTCTAAAGAGACATCCTTTTTCCTTGGGACAGCAGCAGCTCTGAATGAATAAATCCAAGCACCCTGAGAATGCAATGAAGATGTAGAGGAAACCATTTCAACAACATATTACAGTAAGGTATTGGAAAATTACTAGTGAAAAGGAGTTAATTTCAAACATATTATGCAGAGCATATGGGAATAACAATCAAGGTCAGCAATTAACAAGACAGGGCTGGCAGTAAAATGTGCCTCCTGCCAAACATAATGTCTGTTTTGACACCTACTCTTCCACCATAACCCATAAGGAAATGAAGCATTTTGAATTTTAGGTGTTTATTTTCCCCTTTGGAACTGTGGACTGTTACTAAGGTACTCTTTATATGGCTGGTCGTTAGTTTCTTGCCAGTATCCCTAAAATATTCTTGTTGAGGGAGGCACACATCCCAAAGTTCTTATCATGTAAGCCCATCATGTGCGACAACTGCATGCCTTTGTTTCCTCTCGTCATTTTCCATTCCCCATCAACCTTCACGACCTTCTCTCTCAGGAGCGATGACTTTTCAGATGTGTATGGGTAGATCCAAGTGCATCTGTCCACGTTTTCATCAGGCTGGAGTAGAACCAGGTACAGTCTGGAGAACGTCTATCCATGTTAAGTAGAGAACCGTGTTAAAAAGGGTATGGCTTCCCTTTCAATAAAGCTTATTTCCTAGCTATAAAGATAAACCATCAAGGCTACACGATTTCTGACATGGGTCTGGTTTGTATGTAGCCTGCTCAGACCATAGACAGAAAAGCTCGCCTTTGCGCTCACCCTCATAGACCTGCCCTTAGGCTCAGCTATCCTTTGCCTCCCCTGTCCTGACCAGTTAATGTATTTCACATAACTGCAATGGCTTAGAACATGATACGTGTTGGAAAATCGTGTAGTTTAAAAGCATTCATGTAGATACTAGAAACAAGAGGTTCTGGTTTCAAAATCTGACAGTGACTTTTGGTGCACATCTCTTTAGCATGTCATCCAGTCTCAGTACAAAAGGAAAGCAGACTTTAAAGATGAAGCTGTGCCAAAGGAGTGTTTTGAAAAAAACATCTCTGCAGCTGGGAAAAAGGCACAATGCCCAAGCCAACGCTAATACAAACTACAAAGCTTCTCAACAGAATTCTCAAGAATTTACAACAGCAGAGATTTTAGTCCGCCTAGAGCTACGTAAATACTAGGAATTGTCAAACTGTTACTCTTAATTTACATTTCTTTGAATGTGGAGAGGTTTGTCACCTGTCAGTGTGAAAAACAAGGTACTTCCAACAACAACCATGATTCTGAATATCTCAAAATCTTTAATTAGAGTCACACAGAATAAATTTAACTACAGTAACTTTTGTGTATGCCAGAATATCCTCTACTATTTGTGCTAGTCTATTCCATTAAACGGTCATTCCATTCTTACCATCCATAGAACAACCACATAAAAAATACTAGATGGTGTCCAAAAATTACTTATGCAGGTATATATGTCATCTTCTCAGTAGTGACTACTTAATGCAGTACATCTCTATTAAGATAAGACCTTAAGTATCGCTTATAAGGAAATATTGATTTTGCTTCTTAATCCTATGACCAGATGTAAAAGCCAGATCTTCCAAACAGAAATTAAAACACCTGTTTTATCTTTATCCTCTTTCTACAACAGCCTAATGACTTGTTTGCACTGTTCCCTACTGCTGTGTGCTGTCTTGATTATTTCAGTGACTTTTCCACAATAATCAACACTTCTTTCCTCATCAGTGTACTGGATGATTGGTTTCTTTTTCCCAGACTAATTATTTTACATATTTCTATACCACAATGTATTTACCATCTGTTGACCCAATTACCTAAATGATCCAAATCCTCTTCAGTCTCATTGCAGTTTCTCATTATTTGCTTTAACTTCCATTTCAGTAACATCCATAAGCCATGAGGGCTTATTTTCCATTCTATATCCATGTATCAGTAGATCTTAAGACTGCAATCTAGAGGGTCAGATCTCACTGAAGAATATTCTGATCCTGATGCACTGGACAATTATTTCTTCAAATGGTATAAAAGATGATACTGGCCAATATATACATATATATATATGAAACTTCTGGCTTACTCTCAAGTTTAAGTTCAAATGTTCATTCATTTGCTCAGCCTGTTCCTCACTTTTATGGATTTCAGAAGTATTTTTGAAATACGTAGCTATCATTTCAGACATAAATCGTTTACTTCTCAGCTTTGCCAGATTTGTCTAACAATAACTACCTATTAACTAACAGAAAGAAGACCAACACACAACTGGCTGCTCGTGTCCTCAGGTGTTCCTGACAACATGAGTCGCTTTATTGATATCCTGCAAGGATTAAACATTTCTACAGATGAAAGTGGTTTTCCGAAATATATCATACATTTCATATGAGAATGGCTGTGATACCAACTCAAGATGCTACAGTAAACTTCACTAAGCAGTAGCAGCTTTGAATTTTACAGGACACTAATACAGTCTCTTTCTGAGAAGGAGCAGGATGGAGGAGGGTTTATAGGAGATCGTAAAAAGCCTTTTCTCACTGTGATTTTTAAATAAGTGGGAGAAATCAGAAGGGAATGGTATATGTACAGAGAGAGTTAAAAGGCTGGCGGGTTTTTAGGGTGAGGGATTTTCAGTTTGCTCTAATTGCCTGCTTATTCCTTCATTATGGTTGAAGGGTTCTGGTAATTCACCATTATTAAATATTCAAGGACTGGTCCGGAGGAAGCATTCTTTGGGGATTGCTCTCATCACTCCAGTGCCAGTTGAAAATCCTGCTTTGTGCCTGCTCATGTGTGCAAATAAAGCTCTGCTTTTCCTTTTTTATTGACTTCCTCTACTAAAAAGGCTTCAAGCATTGTGGTAATGTGAGATTATTTAGGAAATTAATGTTTGTGCATCTTTCATGGAACTTCCCTCATATTAGCAAGAACAGTGTGGTTACTTTTTGGAAGCAGAGACTAAAAATGCTCCTCCCCCTGAGTAGAGCCTTTATATATTCATATTCCTTCCACTCCCACCACGCTAATACTCTCCCTTACCTGCATTTTCCTCACCTACAGACTTCTTAGCATGAAAAGTCCATTCTCTTACTTCCCTGTCAAGGTGGACCAGTATAAAAGATACAATCAGAAGTTATACAGTAGTTTCAAGTCACTTGAAGAACAAATTGTCAGTTACGCTTGGGAAATATTGCATTACTGGAAAGGCTCCATCAATACCAGGACCCTGTCATAATAGGGATTATTTACACATACAGTAATGGGACATCCTTTCTCCAAGTCTTCAAACAAAGAGGTACAAAATACCTTCTTCTACTGGGTAGGGACAAACAGCACCTACAAAAACCTGCGAAGAGTGCTTGGCCATTGTGTAGTGCAACAGCGCAGAGGTTAGTCTCATTTCTAGAGGGTCAGATTTCCAATTTTTACATGCTAGAGAAATTATCTGTGTTGCTATTGCAACTCTACCAGTTTTTAATAACCTAAGTTTTTTACTGGGGTCTGAATTCTGCAGTGGCAGTAACAGTGAAAAGTCCTTCAAATGGTGCAGAGGGATCACAACTCTTATACTGTAGAAATCAGTTGTCACCAGCAAGCACCTCCTAAAAAGGCTTGAGAGCTACTCTTGGAATTACCAGAACACAATGGTCTCATGTTTGCACTTCAACGTCCAGGTCTGTATAAAAGTGCCCGCTTTACTTTAGCAGTTTATAAGGTGTATATAAAATACTTTCAAATTCAAATATCACAATTTGCTACACAGAAAATTACAGAGTAATTACAGACCTTGGAGAGTGAAAGCAGCTATGGCTTGTGTCTTGGATTCTGTTGAGGTTTGTTCATGAAAAATTACATTTATTTTCTCTTTCACCTGAAGCCAAATTCTGCCTTCACTTATATTTTAATAACCTAAGGCATAATCTAAAGAAAATCAAGTTCCGAAACCTTGCATTGATTATACACAAGCAAACAAAAAACCCTTAACAACCTGATGAAAAAATTAAATCTGTGGAATCAGTAATATAAGTGGTAACATATAATTCTGAGGATTACTCACTCACTTTGTTTACATCTTTGAAAATTTTAGATGCTAGGGAAATTATCTGTGTTGCTATTGCAACTCTACCAGAGTTTGACACAACCCTGTTTTGGAATTCCTGATAGAAGCCGGGAAAACTTAGATTTTCTCTGTAATACTAATAAAATAAACAAGATTCTTTCTTCCTGGAACCATTGAATAAGAAAACTCCAAATAGATCTAGGCAAGGATTTTCTGGAAATGGTATATCTACCGCCCCCCACCCCCCC
>VYXH01012406.1:90117-203662 GCA_013397275.1 Burhinus bistriatus | reverse complement strand
CTGGAATTGGTTATCTCCCCCCCCCCCCCCCCCCCCCAAAAAAAAAAAAAAAGCAATTGAGTTAGACTCAAGCTGGTTGCAAATTTGTCTGAAATTCACCAAAAATTTCCAACTAAGTGAAAAAAGTGTTAAACATTGATTTTCACAAAACTATGGTTTAGTGGTTTGAGCATTTCAATACACAGGTGATCAATTTCTTCTCTGACTGAAGAAGCTCAAAACACAAATCTTCCCCTCCTTGGAGATTATCCTGACTAGCAGCCTGTAAGCAAATTTGAATTTTTTTCTTTACCTTGCATAACTGATTAAATGAAGGTGATAATTCTTTCACATCTGCAATAAGCATCCTATTCATCGCTAATGTTGGGTTTTCTTGTTTGGTTGGTTTTTTTAAGGTGGTTCTTTCTTCACACTATTCTTGAAATATTAAAATATTAACTGAAGCATAGAGGGGGAGAGGGAGTGAGTGATTCTCTGGTCTTTTAGTTTCAAAAATCATTTAGGAAGATTTCATGGTTCCAGAATTTGTGCTATTGAACATTAACTGAATTACATAACATGAAAGTGTCAACAGGAGAGACTGGGAATGCACTTTATTTTCCTCTGAACCTAAATAACCTATAGCTGTATGACTATGGTGTTCCTCCTGAATAGGTAGACAATATGGGTTTGATTATCTTCTGACAGAGAAAGATCTGGATGTGTCTCCCATATGTTTTATATCTGATCTACTGCATAAAGGGGCACATTTTTCAGCAGTTTTCCAAAAAAAAAGGAAAAAATAAATTTCTTTTCATAATAAAAGCCAGACATTTCTTTAAAAACCAAACAACCAACAACAACAAAAAAACCAGCCAGACTGAATCCGACCATCCAGTCTCTGATAGCAAATGGTAGCGGATGGCCTAAAAAAGACTGTAAAAACAAGGCAAGCATGTACTGATATTTCAGCAGAACACCTTCCCATTTTCTAACAGTTGGTAACTCAGGGACCTCCTGAGCTTCTGATGGCATCTTTGTATTTAATAGTCCCAGATGTCCAACCACTTTTTAAATCCATGTAAATCTGTAGTATCTGTGACATCCTGTGCAGTAAGTTTCTCAGCTTAATTATGCAAGGTGTGAGGACATACATCCCATTGTTCATTCAAATCTACCACTAGATAATGCAATCTGATAACTTGTTCATATGGGGGAAGAAGGAGGGAGAAGAGAGAAAGAGAATAATCATTCGCTACCACATCTTCCATGGCACCTGGGCTTTTGTAGTCTTCTGTCATACGCCCCCTCTCCTGTCTTATTCCCAGACTCAAGTCTTACACTATATAATAATTTTGTATGCACAAGCAGATCCATACCAAACAACACTGTCACCTTTCTATGAATCTGTCCTAAATTAACTGCCTCTTTCCTGAGGTGGAAGTGAACCAAATTGCACACAGCATTCAGGTACAGCATGGATTGATATGCACATACACCGTGGATTTACCGAACAGCAAAGTAATAGTTGCTTTGGAGCCTATCCCTTTCTCAGCTCCTAAAATGTAGTTCATTTTTGACCTGAAAGAATGCTGAGCTGAGAGCTAGCATAACCTCATATCTGACAACAGAATGTTAACAATTAGCTCATAGCCTGCTACACTGCACATACATACACTACTTTGTTTTTATATTACTAAGTTTTGCCTGGTTTTTTGTTACTTAGAGTCAGCCCTCACCCATGTTTCTCAGAAAAATTGCATACTGACAGCAGCCTCTGTCATCTCATTCTTCACACCCTTTCACACTCACACTCTTGCTGGTGACTTCCCAAAAGAAGTCTCTTAAAACTGCGACCTGCTTTTTAGACAGGTTTTCATACTGGTGAGGAGCTATCCTCTTCTTCCTCAGCAGTTTTGGTTTTCCCTTGGTGCTCTCTTGGCACTTCTTGTGTTATCTTGGGGGTTTTGATAGCTGAGTGCTGGTGCTAGCAATTTGCTAACATTAATTTTGTCTATTTGTTCCATAGACCTCCTCTTTGGCAACTGATCCTTTGTGGTTCTTTTGCTACAGTCTTATCTTCTCTTAGCAGTCCTTTCACACATTGCTAATCTATTGGCCCTTTGCATACTTTGGCAGAATTTCTGTTTCTGTTGCGTCTGTAAGTAGACGTATTCTTTTCTCAATAGCTTTTCAAGTTGCTGCTAAAAATCTTTGTAGCCTGACAAGTTATGTTTCTACTCAGTAAAAACTGCCAGAGGTTACATCATTTCCTATTTTCCTCTTTTGGACATAATATTAAATTTCTGAAGGATGCCTTCTTTCTCCTATTATCCTCCCTTACCCCCTTGTTTGACCATGGCCGCTTTTGATAGTCTTTCCATAGCCTTTTTAATAGACGACATTGTCTCCAATATGTGGTATTTCAGCAGTCGCCATGCCACTTGCAAAGATTTTGTGCTTTCAGCTGCCCCGTTTGGTTTCCTTTTTTAAGGTGCTTCCTCATTTTTCTTGGACCTCCCTTTTTGCCATCAAGCATATGCAAAGTGAACGCTGGCCTCTGTCACTCCTTCAAGAACACATTGAAGGGCCACATGGTCACTGCTAGCGAACACCTCCGTGTCCACAGCACTTCGGGCAGTGCTTGTGCATGCTTCAGGCCCAAGGCAAGGCCAACATTTCATCTCCTGGGTTTCCCTCCATGAATGAGTTGCTTGTGGCAGCACAGACAGCAGGGAAGCCTTGCTGTTCCACTCAAGGTCTGACATTTCAATCTGCATTGCCTGTTGTTTCACTTACTTTAGTGATGAGAATTAACTCTAAGCTTTCTCTAACACTCACACCAACATGACCTATTTTATAATACTATGCTTCAAAGAGTCAGGAAAGGCAGTGTCTCACTTTACTCTCTCTGGTATGTGCCCAACAGATCATTTTCTGAGTTTCATTTCAACAGGGCATTGTGGGAGATGCAGGAAAAAATAAAAAAAGGTAAATTAGAGCTAAACTTCTTTTTTCCTCTTCCCTTTTGAAGTTTGCAGCCAAGAAAACAGACAACTATTCCCCAGCCCTAATTTCAGCAGTTTTCACAGAAGAAACACTAAAAATTTTCGTTGTTTCAGTGTTTTTCCGATTGACCGTTATTTATCGCTTTAAGTTAGGTTTCAGTATATTTGCATATCTGCATTTAACAGCTTAGAAAATGTAAATTAAAAGTTAATTACACTGAAATGTAAGGGGAAATATAATTATTATTTCAACATTAATAGTGTCAACAAAGCCTATTTCAATACTTGAGTTAAACTGTGTAGTTATCAAGATCTGCATTAAATTATATGGCTTATGCTATCCATAAGGGCAAACTAGATTATCATTTACTCCTTCTACCTTTACTGTTTCTGAAAATATATAGTCCTCTGACATATCATAGTATCTAATTGCTTTTTCTTTTTTGTTGTTTTTTCTCTGTCTTTTTTAGCCCTGAAAGCTTACAGCAAGAACATCAGTAACTTACTTCAGCGAGTTATTTTGACTTGACCTACCTCTGCTTTACTGCAGACACAGCAGCCTTGCCTGGGACTCTAACTTTGACAGGCAAATTCCAGTTACTTTAGTCATCAACCATTCTGAATTACCAAAGGAAAACTATTAACAAACTTTTGACATGAAAATACTGCCTCTTGTCACTGTCATGCAATAACTAGAATATGCAAGTAAGCAAGTGCTCATTTTCTCATTGAGCTGACATATGTCTTTAGTCTTACCCACCCAAGCTTTGATACTTAGAGTGTCACATACCCACAAGAACTATGAAATTTAAAATGGAAAACTTTTCCAAAGAAAGTTCCAATTCAGTTTAAAACCCTGTAGTGTTCTGTACTTGCAGGAATGGTATTCGGAGGTTGCAGTCACCTAACAGGTGAAAACTGCAGGACAAGGAACCTTTTTTGGTTGAAACTCCTCTTCTTTCTTACAGCTCTAAAGCCTGAAGCAAATCAAAGCTTGAGACGTTGCAAAGCTTGAGACATTACTATCCAAATAAAAACAATGTCAGTGGAAGAGCCTCCCCAGTGACTTTTGCCCAGATACAGTGAAATACCTCTGTATTTGCCTAAATTTGCATATGTAGATAGAATCATAGAATAGCTGTCCCTAGGTTGGAAGGGATCTTTAAATGTCATCTAGTCCAAACCCCGGAAATAAGTAGGGACATCTTCAACTAGATCAGGTTGCTCAGAGCCTCGTCCAGCCTCACCTTGAATGTTTCCAGGGATGGGGCATCTACCACCTCTCTGGGCAGCATGTTCCAGTGTTTCACCATCCTTATTGTAAAAAATTTCTTCCTTATATGTAGTCTAAATCTTCCCTCTTTTACTTTAAAACCATTATCCCTTGTCCTATCACAACAGGGCATGCTAAACAAGTTTGTCCCTATCTTTCCTGTAGACCTCCTTCAAGTACCGGAAGGCTGCTAAAAGGTCTCCCCAGAGCCTTCTCTTCTCCAGACTGAACAACCCCAATTCTCTCAGCCTCTTCTCATAGAAGAGGTGTTCCAGCCCACCAATCATCTTAGTGGCCCTCCTCTGGTCCTGCTCCAAGAGATCCATGTCTTTCCTGTGCTAAGGGCTCCAGAGCTGGAGGAAGTACTCCAGGTGCGGTCTCACCAGAGCAGAATACAGGGCAGAATCACCTCCCTCAATCTGCTGGCCACGCTTCTTTTGATGCAGCCCAGGATACGGTTGGCTTTCTGCACTGCAAGAACACATTGTCGGCTCATGTCCAGCTTTTCATCCACCAGTACCCCCAAATCCTTCTCAGCAGGGCTACTTTCAATCCTTTCATCCCCCAGCCAGTATTGATAGGGTGGGTTGCCCCGACTCAGGTGTATGACCCTGTCACTTTGCCTTGTTGAACCTCATGAGCTTCAAATGGCCCCACTTCTCGAGCCGGTCCAGACCCCTCTGGATGGCATCCCATCCCTCAGGCATGTCAACTGCACCACTCAGCTTGGTGTCATCAGGAAACTTGCTGAGGGTGCGCTCCATCCCACCGTCTATGTCATTGATGAAGATATTGAACAGTACTGGTCCCAAAACGGACCCCTGAGGGACACCACTTGTCACCAGTCTCCATCTGGACATTAAGCCACTGACCACTACCCTCTGGATGCAACCATCCAGCCAATTCGTCATCCACTGAACAGCCCAACCATCAAATACATATCTCTCCAATTTAGAGAAAAGGATGTTGTGGGGGACCATGTCAAAGGCCTTACAGAAGTCCAGATAGATGACAGTGTCATGGATGTCTCTTTTAAAATAATGAACTCTTCTTCAGCCTAATTCAAGGACTTTTTCTCACTTTGGGTGAATACCTAAATTAGCGAAGGGAAAGGCAGGCAAATGCTTATTTTTAATACTGTGGGGATAGTCTGTCTGTCTTTCACTGTTTTTTTTCAAATCTCCTCATCCCTAATTTCCAAAAGGTGTCTCATTCATCCAGCTACAAACTAAAAGTATTTTCATATTACAGGAGAACTTTTTCTCTGTTGTGCCTATGATGAATATGATAGCAACAAGTTATACCTATATGCGCAGGGGTTCCCCAAATATTGTTACTAGTGATAGAGCAGATATGGTGATAACCCTGGCTGGATATTTTTATATTATCTGTCAACTCTAGGAAGACATCTGGAAAGAGGCCATAGTCTTCCTGTTGTCATTATTTTGAAAATACTCTTTTAGAGTGATATTCACTGATGATAAGTGCAGATTTGAGTATATAACACCAGTGACTGAATCATTCAGAATTCTTTCTGAAATTATCTTTTCAAAGGAAGAAAAATCACATCACCTTTGAACAAAAAAATATTATTTCACTGCTGTTGCATTGTTTTAATCTTTAAAACTAGGTAGAGGGTTTTGGGTAGAATCGGCAACTCAGCTCCCTTAGAAACCTCTGAAAATGTTGAATGTCAATTAAGGTTCCTATGTTGTGTTGTGGACTTTTCACTTCTTCCATCAGGCAATTTAGGAACAAAAGTTAGATTGTTAAAAGTTGCTTACTGTTACATACTTTGCATGAATCCTTTGAGCTGAGAGAAGTAGTAGCTGTTTCCCAAATCTGTTAATGAATTTCACTCTAAATACTTTGTGATCTTTAGAAACAAGGGACTTAACCTAAACTGTTTTTCCATCAGTTTGAAAATATGGCAGTCTTCCCAATGGTAACTTCTACTGTTTTTTACTGGTGCTGTAATTCATAGCCATAAAATCTGACTACAATAGCATTGTCCTAGTTGAGTCTCCTTCATTTCATACCTCCTTATAGTAATCAGAGTAGCCTATGCTGGCTGATAAGCAACCAGGCTAATGCACAGATGGTGGTCAGAGAGTAACTTTCAGTTTTGAGTACTCCAATTAAACTATTCCCCTGGGATTTCCACTCGCAAAACAAGGTCACTTGGGGCCTGCCCAGTGACAGTGACAAACAGCGCTTCTAATTAAAGAAATCCAAAACATTGTTAGTGCTATTTGCAGTTTCTCAGGGACCAGTAAGAAAAATAATTTAGCCTCACACTTTGCTGATTATTATGAAATAAACATATATTTGTAATTAAAGAAAATAGGCAATAATAAACATTTGGCCTTAATTTCATTCACGTGCAAGGTGATATAAGATCATATAAATTAGAAATACCAGTGACAGTCTCTTACAGTGAATGGGAACAATCACACTTGGTGGACTTGTGTTGCTGCAAAGCAACTTTACAGGCTACTGAAGAAACATTCATTATGATGTACCACACTCGTGTTTCATTAATACATAACCAATGTACAGAATTGCTCTGTTAATTTTAAAGACGAATGACTATTGTCAGGGCTTTGTTACAGACTTATCTCTACTACCAACTCTTGCGCGCTGAGACAATAATAGCAACATTGCATTTGGTCTTGAGTAAGGGGAAAAAAGAATGAATATTCCAAGTAATTAGATACTCAATTTAGACAGTTGATTTTATTTTCCAGGGGCTGGTACTGTATGTCTCACTAATGAGTCAATGCAAGTACCAAGCACCAGTGCTAACCTACAAATTTTTAACCTGCAGGAAAAGCAATTAATGATGCTATGTGATTGTGGGATTTTAACCCATTTCTTTAGCTTCTTTCTTTCAGCCAGAAACAAATCTACATAAACCTCAACAGATAAAAATGTTGAAGGTCAAGAAAGATTCAGCTGTAATTAACTTTTGACTGCATGGCTCTGCAGAGAACTTGGCTTAATGGCCATGTTCATACGCTTGGATATTTTTGGGGTTTTTTTAGTTCAGTTCCTGGTCAGATCAGATTAATATACACCTAAAGTGATGGCTTTGCAAAACAGCAAAAAGGAAAAGGAGTCTTGCAGACTGCATTTGAATTCTTGTGATTGTCTTATCACAGACTTGCACATGTCTGTTTTAGTCTCTATGAGTGAAGTGACATGTCATAGTTCAGGATGGTCTGGGAAAACACCAAAATGGGCTATATTCAATCACACTGAAATCAAGCTCACTTAGATCCCCAAGCTCTCTCTGCTAGCATGCTGGGACTGCAGGGAACCGAAGGCTTCAGGGAACACGTTTCCCAGTCTACAAATCCAGCCTTGCTTCGTAGCTAGCAAAAGTTATCAACCTCTCATGGATTGTTATCTAATAGCAAAAATTTTAATGTGGGATGTGTGTCCATATCACATGAATGTGGTGACCATCTTGTTAACTAAGCATTTGAGGGATTTGTGAGATTAGGTCCAAGAAAGGCAGACTCCATTGTTTTAGTAAGTCACAAATTACCGAGATACGTATTTTATAAAAGAAAGTGATCTTTTCACTTTTCTTGCAGTCAAAAAGAGCAGAAAAAATAGATTCCAAAGAAATATGATTTAATTCTGTTATGAAAATGATTATTACTTTGTCATCAAGTGTATTGATGACATGGAAGTGCATTGAATAGAAACATAATTTTAAATCAGTAACAAAACTTGTTTTATTCCTAAAAAGCAAAAATATTACTGCAATTATTTTTTTCAATACTACCAAAAATGTCTACTTTCTATTAACAGTAAGTGTTGTAGTTCAATATGCTCTGCTTCATCTTTCCTATGACCACTCTTTCTATGTTTAAATTAAACAGTGTTATTCAATGTTTTCGGGAATGTGTGTCATTAACATGAGTTTGCTATGATTATTTTATTAGATTCCATGGGACAAATGTGGCATATAAGTTTAGCAGCAACTAGGTTATCCTTGGAAAAAAGTATTCAACTTCAGAATAAATAGTAGTACACATGAAAAGTTTTCTGAGGGGAAATGAGAGGGTTGGTAGAGAACAGACTCTTAGAACACCAGGTATTTGGGGATCCTAAGACCAATGTACTTAAATGTGCTATTAGGTTTTATTAAGGCAAACATACTTAAATTTGCTGCTTGGGTTTATTTCCTAAGTTAACGGCATCTTTTTTGGGGTAGTTGCTCTTCATGGAACCCTGTATCTGTTCATTCTATCTATCCCGAGTCTAATTTCTCATACCTGGCATAAAATTATATAATGTACCTCATTACCCAGCACTTAAGCCTCATTTCTAATCCATGAATTCCATTAAAACAATTTACATGCTTTAAAGTACACTGATTTGGTATATTTATTTTCTTGGCTGTATTTGGAGGAGACAGAACAGCATAGCGGTAGAGAAACAAGGAGAGAAAAAAGGCTTTGAAAAGTTGTGAGTTAAAGATTAGAGAAATTCAGACAGACTTTCTGCCTCAGAGAGGCTGGGATCTGTAGCCTAGGGAGGGTGGATGAGGTTACAGCCTCTAAGCCACGCTATGCAGGAAGATCCACAAGAAAATCTAGGTCAGTCTCTCACTAAAGATCGCAAACTGCTCAGTAGTAGTGGCAATCTGTATTTGGTATTTGTGAGACAGAGGCAGGAGAAGATCCTCACTTGACCCCAAGCACAGTACCAGACAAGAGGTGGAGGTGGGAGAACAAGTGCAGGTGGAGTTTTAGAGGATAAATCTTTATTACGTGCCCCACTTCCAAGTAATCCAGATGTGAATTCCTTCCGACTGGTTTTCCCCTCATTTATTTCCTATTACTGGTAACTACGGAGAGCTCTTTTTTTTGTATGCATTTTGATATCTGCAGTTGGCTATCATTTTGAATTGCTTAAACATTTATAAAGAAAATTAATTATTTCCAGCACAGTCCACAGATTTCCCCTGGTTTTGGTTGGTTTTTTTGTTTGAGGTTTTTTTTTTTTTTTTTTTTCACAGCAAGGACCTCTCTCTTTTCCAGAGCATGGAAAATGTGGCCTGTGGGGGTATATTTTCCATTTGCATCCCTCTATGTCTTTGCCTCTTCCACTGCATCACCAACAAACTTCTGCTCTTTGCTTTTAATACCTTTCTTTTACCATTCAGCTTCACCCAACACTATTAATTTATCAAGCTGTTCACCTCCAAGTGCACTGCCAGATCATCCCAGTTGTACCAGTCTTCAAGTCCTCCCCATGTAACCTCTCAAGAATGAGAGGAAATGGGGGAACCATAGAAGTTCACTCCATGAAGAGAAATATGTCCCTCTCCAGTATGCCTCCCTCAGTAAAGGGAATCTGAAGCCACTGGCCTCCATAGCACAAACCCAGCCTTTGTCTGTATCCCACAAATTCCTGTTGGATTTCAAAAGTTGTCATCTTAATCCGGGTTGGTGAGCTGAGATAATGACTTTGTTATGTGACCTCTTCCATACTTCCATAACAGTCACTCCTTATCCCCACAGTCCCCTGCTGTCGTGGGACTGCTTTGTTTAGTGGTGCAACCTTGTCTGCTGGCATGACCCATGCCCTGTAGGACACTCTGGTCCTTCATAATATACTGTACAGTGCACAGCATAGCATAACATTTTACTGAGATGCATATTCCACCAAAATGCTATCACAGTGAAGTTGTTGCAGATTAAATTACTTAGTAACTCTGCTTAATTAGTTAGACCTCACTATAGGTAGGATGTGCTGATTATTTGCCCATCACTGCAGAAGACAGCTGGAGAGCATATCTGAGGTAGCTTCAAACGAGCCAGCATGGAGCATCACACTGCCAGATTGCTCCTAGCTCTATCAAAGATAGCTCTAAAGAAGGCTTTAAAGGTGGCGCCTCTATGCTGCATCAAGGTCTGCAGCACCAGTGTGTGACTGTGTGTGATGAAGTACTACCAATACTTCTCATTGGGTAGATGCAATGGAAGAGGTGGAAAAAACATGGAAGCGTGGATTAAGAAAACCTACAGGGGAATATCAAGGCAGTAGTATGGCAAAGTGAGAATCAAGAGTTCAGCTTCTGACTGTAAACGCTTACTCTTTTACCTCACTCTGTGCTTCAATTCCACATCTGTTAGAGAGTACGATGGCTCAGCTCTACTTCTCAGAGCACTGGAAACTAAATACCGGTACTCAGTACACAAAATAGAGCATGGTCCCTGAAATACTATTGGTAAATAAGATGTAAAAGGTCCTACGGAGAACAGGAAAGAGACAGGTTGGAAAAATACAAATATTGTGGTTTTGCAGAAAACAGAGAGAGAGGCTGTAATCTTTCTGAGCACACTGTAGAATTCAAGTTACTTTTACTTAATGAGTGAGATACCAACATTTTACTTGATGACGATGTTTTTTCTCAGAATGACCAAAGAGGCAGCACATTGTCTTTCTTAATGAAAATTAGGTGAATGAATGGCCCTACTGTTTTCACTGTTATTCTTTTTTCTGCATTTTAACGGTGCATTACCAAAATGTGAACTGCCTTGTCTGACTTTCTCCTGTATTTACAGATACCATTAAAAGCAGCCAGGTTGCACTGATGTGTGCTCTAATGGCTGATGGTAGCATCTAATGGTGTGAACAAGATAGGAAATACCTGATGCTCCTTTAAACGACAGAAGAATGGTGTATTGCAGGTCATGGAAGTAAAACAGACTGCCATCAATAAGGATCCCCTGGAAATGTTTATGCCTTTTTTGCATATTATTCTCACATGCCGTGTTTGTGGATTTGAGAAAAGCTAATCATCCTTGCCTAATGTGAAAAGCATTCCAGGACTATCTGTGTGGATTGCCCACTAGGTGTCATACTGGAAGGCCTGTGTTTAATGCACATTTCTGAGTCACCTCATGTTCAGATAAAGGATACATCATGCACCCTCTGCAACACAGGCCACAAATAAAAAAAAATAATAATTTTTAAAAAGATGGTCCCTGTATACATTAGGTCTTAAAACAAAATAAGCAAAATAAGTATTCCTGGATGTATTCCCAAGGCACATGCGAGAAGAGTTTCAAAAGCAGTATTCCCAAAGAAATACATTCACTGAAAGATATTCCAGTACAGAAGATTCCACAGAGAATTTGATTATGTTTAGGTGGCAATATTTGCACATTGCATCTTCAAAACATCAAAATGGGGTGCCTACTGTTAGCTATGTTACAGTTAAAGTATAAATAAATATAAATATATATAAACAAATTGGCCAAAATTGAAAGAAATGGCATTGATCATTATTACATACGAAAAATTACATTATCAAAAGCATCAAACATTATCAAAAAGTAGTGAGCAATTCAGCAGTTAAGGTGAAAATCACACAGTGAATACATTACTGTACTAAACATCACTTGTAGTGGTTTAAATACACTGTACAATATTGTAATATCATCCACCAGCAGTGATGAATACATAAAAAAGAAAAACAACATGGGGCTATGTTTTTTATGCCTGTGTGTAAACAATCTTTTCTTCTGCATCTGTGGAAAATTTCAGTGTTTGAATGTAACCTTTTAACTACCTGAACATGCTCGTGGTGGGCGTGCTTCGAGTTTACAATGGCAGCTCAGGATGATGTGTAAATCTGCTAACATGGGCAGAGAGGTTTTAAAATCCTAATTCCAACATAACCTAAATAAGCCTGCTTTGTGGGCCTAAATCTAACTTATACCCAAATCTAACCCATTTGGCAGGTCAGCTGCCTCCTGAAGCAGTAACTCACCAGTAAACTCAATTGGCTGGCAAGTCTGCAGAGCTTTACAGATAAACGCAGGCAAAATCTCTCCAGAAAATACTGTCATTAATTTAAATTATTGGCATTACAAATTTAAATTAGAAAGATTTTAATCTCTTTTCTTAAGGAATCCTTTTATTTCTGTCTAGGTTTAAATGGTAAAATTCTCACTTTTTCTCCAGCAGGAGTTGATTTTCAGTACACTGCAGTCGCTTTCCCAAGACTACCATTAAAAAACACATCACACCAGCTCCTTCTTGACAGTGGCTTATTTGCACAGGTTTCTAAAAAATCAGCTCAGGATTGTCTGTCCCAGTTTTAATTAAGTTAATCAGTTGTAATTACAGGTCTAAATACTACCTATGCAATTGCCAAAAAAAGCTTTACATTTTTTTCTTACTGCCTCATATTGAATAATCTTACGAAGTGCTCATACAACACCTGCTTCACATTAAGATCTGCTCAAGACAGGTAACAGTGATACCAATTTTAGCATCATGTGGTAATATCTAATTACTGACAGAACTTCATCATAAAATGGTTATGAAAGTAATAATTTTATGTCTCCCTCAGAAAACATCTCTAGAAAGTCCAAGTCTAAGAGAAACTGATTTACTTTCATTAGAATTCATTTCAAGCAACTGCCTAGTTTTGTCACTGTAACTTCAAAAAATGCTAATTAATTCCAAATCAGAGTGTATGTTAATTACAATAGTTTTCTGCTGGAAAACAAATTACCTGCTGCCCTTGGGGTGAATGAGACAGAAGATATTTCATATTCCTTTCAACAGCATAAATATTTTAACTTTTAGGCCATGAAAATAATGTGCCGACCATAAACATTCATTTTTTTCCTCTCAAATGTTTAGAGACTGTTTTCTTCCTCTTAGCATGAAGACACTAAGCGAGTTGACAGTCTGCTTGCCAGTCAGTTTAATCTCACTCTCTCTGTGGGTTTGTGGGAAAACTGTGGCATGCCAAGTTATTTTTGGCCAAATGTTACAGTATAAAGAGCCTTCAGGAGGTTTCATTTAGTGAGTGGACTAACTGGCAGCTGTTGTACCTGCAGAATGTGAATTGATGTTGCCATGGAAATAGAATAACTTTTTTCTTTTTGTTCTGTCTTTGCGTATTTAGATTTGCCCTAGTACAGAAGTCAGCTTGGGAAGAATCTTCAAGAACTGAATGAAAGACAAGGAAGCCTCTTGGAGAGAGATAAAAAGTTATTTGCATCTATTTCAGATAATGGTCATTTATGAACAAACCGCTTGATTTTTTCTTCCTAAATGGGAAATAGGTGAAAAATAAAAATCCACATGCCATCCCTGTCTGTTGTTGACTACCATATATTTTCCATTGTTTTTTCCATTCTGACCAAACTTCACAAAAATGTGCCTCTTTCAAAAGGCAGTGGGGACATTTCTGTTTGCTTTCTTTAACACAGTTTGCTTTATTAAAAAATATAATAAATTTGTAGTAAAGGAATTTACACTTTTGCACATGATCCAAAGCCACAGAGCTAGGCAAAAGGCAGACTCTCCAGCTGCATGACGACAGTAGCCCTAGAAGTGAAATTTATGTGGGTCGAGATGATGCAGTTCCAAGAGAGACCTCCCCACTCCAGCCTGTCTCCATCTTTAAAAAAAGTCAAGGAGACGTTTCTGTCCAGTCATAAAATCAGCGTTGTTTTATCAGACAGTATGTTAACCTTGGACTTTTCAAATCGTCTAAGTATGAAGTCACTGAAAGCATTGCAAATCATGTTTTGTCAGAGGGAGGACTTCAGAAAAGGGAAATATTGACACAGTCAGTAATGTTTATTTTCTGTGCTAGTCTAATGACTTCAGTAAAAAGCAAAGGAGCTGTAAACCTCAGAATTTACCTCAGTTTGACAAAAAGCCAAGAACTCATCACGTGTGCAGCGTACTACCATGCTCATTGCAGACAGACAGACCACAATAAGAAGTTAAAAACACATGGGTTAAGTGCAAGCGATCACCATATGATTTCTGCACGAAGAGGAATACAGCCCATGGACACATCTCTGGAGGCAGGGATGCTGGTGAAAGACAAATCCACAACAGGTTGGGATTTTCATCTAAACACATTAGAAGCACAAGTCTTACCAGCAGCCAGTAGGGCTTGTGCCCTTCATATAAGAACTTAAAAACTGATAGGCACTCTGAGGCAGAGTGTATAGAATTTGCAGAGTTTTTGGTCTGTTTTTTTCTTCTTTTAGTGTAGTTGAGATCCCACTGTTTTTCCTGTTGCGGTAATTTTATCTCCCACTCAAATCTTAGAGGGGAGGAAAGATATTCCAATATACTGGCTGTCAGCACTTTAACAGCTACAAACTAATCAAGGAAGGAAAATGAGGTTTTTTCTTGTTGCTGTAATATTCTTTAGATTTAGATAAATCTAAACACCATTGCCCCTCCAGGTCTTCACATTTTCTTCACTTTTTCTCATTTAGTTCCACATCTACTTTAATAAATATTTAACTACATGCACCAGCACTTCCCATTTACTCTCTCCTTAGCTTAAAGATTAATGTAGATATCTGAAGAAACATCTTAGCTTAAAACCATGGAAAAAATAATTTTGTTCATACATGCATTTAGAAATAACCATGTTTATCTGATTTGCTTAATGGGATAGAAGATTTCACAACTGCATATTAGACTAAAAATCAGCAAATACTGAAAGAAAGGTGAAGAAAGGCTATTTCTCTGAGAAAACTTCTTATGGACTCATTTATGATTATGATTGAAATCGTGTCACACTGGAATCAACAGGAAAACTGCCATGGTCTCCAGCAGGACAAGGATTTCACTCCTGTTTTGGTTATTGCTTTTATTTTTCCCCATAAACAAGCGTATCTACTGAGTTCCATAATTTTCTTTTATATTCCTATAGTCTGATATATAAATGAGGTCCAATTTTTGTATCAGATGCATTAAGGACAAAGAAAGCACTGCACATGCATTGACTCCATACATAAGCTAAAGCATGACTGCAGTATGCATAAACACACTCGACGCGGCTGTAACCCATCTAGTTGGGGCACTGGCATCCATGGAAACCCAGGAGAATGCAGAAACCTGAGACCTGCAATACTTAAGAATGAAGCTGTACATTTAGTACTTGAGTAACTGAAGTCAACTCAGGTATAACTCTAATTTGATACAAATTCAGCTGATTTATTGAATTGGAAATGTATCTGTCTGGAAGTTATACATTGGTACACACAAGCGCCATAATATTCAGTTTAGGTTTCAAATCCATTCAAGCTATCTGCATACCGTACTAGTTAAAAAACAGTATTTCTAAAGCCACCAGAGTTGTTTTCTAGTCTAATAATGCAAATAAGAGGTTTTGCCTTCTGAAAAGGCTAGGGGGCATATTTGTAACTCACTGCTGATCACACTTTCCAGGATCCTGGGCCATTTCAGCACACTGTGTATAACAAGAAATTGCATTTATCACAGCTATGTAATATTCAGATTCTTTCAGGCCTTGACAGAAGCCATACTATCTTAGATTTATTTGTCAACAAGGTCACTCTTTCCCCAGATCAGCATAAGTGTTTTTGCTCTGGTTCTAGAATTGTGACCTGTAAACTCAAGCTGACATTTACCGACACCCCTTGTTGCTTTCAACTGATTCAGGGACAAAGTAATATGGTAAATTCATCAGCTTCAGTGGAGTTCCGTGGTGATGGACTTGAATCCAACCTCCTGTATTTAATACGATTTTAATGTGAAGGACTAGTGAACAGCAAGAAATCTCTAAGAGTAAACTGTATTTCAAATTTCCTACTTGTATTTAATGAGTTCTAGCACTGTATTTTAAGATGGCACTATATTTAGGCTGTGGTATTGCATCCATAAATATAATGTAGTGCCAATAAATATTTCTCTGTTGACATGCAATGCAGAATTCTCACCGCAACCATACATCACATTTTTTGTCAACCTATCAGTCTGTCTGACTGCAAGCTAATACATCTGTTTCTGCTTGCATTTTTAACCTTCAAAAATCTAACTTGGGCTTTGCTTATTCTGCAGGAAATATCTGAATCTTTCTGAAAATTTCACAAATAAAATTTTCTCTAGAGGATCTATTAGTTATTGATATTTAATATCTGCAAATTGAAAATAAAGAATAACTCCAATTATGCCTTTTTTTTCTGCTTTCTTCTCAGTTTAACAACTCCCCTTCTCTCACACCACTGTGTTGTTGGTTTTCCTGTAGCCATTAACCATTCTACATCAAATGCTTTAACTCTTGCTGTGAAAAGAACAAGAACTATCTCAGATTAGAGCAAACCAAGTTTCAAGTCTTCCTCATATATTGCAGAGAAAACAGGGGGAAGGGAAGAATAAAGAACATAAACCTGAATTTTTTAGCTCCTTAAGATACGTTTACAAAATAACAGTCTCATTTTGACCAGTAGCAAGTGAAGGTAGGTCTTCAGCAGCAGGCTGCAACCATAAAGAAGAACAGTCACTCCTACAGCTGTGGGCACGTGCCTGCACCTGCACACTCTGCAAATGCAACTTCACCATGCACAAGCCTCCTTTGTCAGAAGAGCACAAAGGCACAGCAACATAGCAAATGACCTTGTCATTTCAAAAACCTTCCCCAGATTTCACTGATTTTCACACTCTTCATCTAGCAATTAATATCAAGTAATTCTTTACCCATCCTCATAAGGATAATTCTCCAGTCCTGTATAGTATTCCTATTATTATCTCACTAATACTAAATGCAGTCTTCGTAAGAAGTCTAGCAAAATAAACAATGATGGTGCTTGTATGTACCAGTGTGTAACTTTCAGACAGACACAACCCCAATTGATGATGATTCTGTGATGATTCTATAATTGTGAATCATAGGTCCTTAAAAATTATTCCTTTTTGCTTAAAAAAAAAGAAAAAAAAATCTCTCAAAAATTTTAGGAAAACGTGTAAATGCCAATACTTTGGACTGATTTCTTGACTGCCATTCTTCCCAAAGCATCTTTTCCTTTAGGGAAGATATGCCATATAATGCTTAAAGGGTATCCCTTTTTCAACTGAGAAAGGTTGCTTCCCAAACCTCCTTGAATGCAATTTTCCAACTAGCTCTCCCACCTACTACAGAGTATCTAACACCCTTCCACAGGACTGATTCAAGGTCAGTGACATCAATACACAGCCACTGTTTCTAATGACCAGAGGTCCTTCTCTTTTGCAAGACAAACTACTTTATTGTACAAGAAGGTATCCAGATCGGAAGAATTAAAAAGCACTCATCTGCCTGGTGAGACTAGACAAGATTCCAGACTGCAGTCTTCTAAGTTTTTTTTGTGGCTGTGTGCAGGCTTTGTAGACGAAATGCCAAAGGAAGAGGATCTGATTGCAGCGACCTCATTATTGCTATAAAGATCCTTCAGTGGACAGTAAACGTGATGAGCTGCTAAATAATTGATTATTTCAAGAACTTAATGCTGAGTGCTTTTCACGCATCAGTACGACATATTATTTTATAGGTGTTGGTGTGTCAGCAAAACTCTGAACCGCTCACCTACAGTTCTCACTGAGTAGAAAAAAGGGAAAGAAGTGGGAGTCGGAGGCAGTTCCCTTGAAAGCTGAAAAGCATGGTTTGCCATCAGCTTCTTCAAAACTGAACTGCAGTAAAGTTTTGATTCAGCTCTTTGCACTTAAATGCAAACTTCTAATATCAGTATTGCTGAGGATGAGATGTTATTTGCTTATGGCAATAAAGCAGCAAATTCCCATATGCTCGGAAGCTTTTAATGGAAATTTTCCCAGCAGGTAGAAATTTTTAGTCCACCCACACACAGCATATTGCTCTGCGGCAACAGCTGTTGCTCCCAGCCATAGGCTGGGATAAGGCAACATATCTTTTGTTCTTCTCAGATGACCCTGTAGCTTGACAGATAAAGAAAGGTCAAGATAGGTGCCAAAAGTGTGAGGAAACAGGGCAGAAAGATTCCACAGTAGGAAATTAGAGAAGAAAATTCTCCATTTAAGTAAGCACTTCTTAGATTGTTAGAACTGTGGCCAGCTTTGGGGTCCACAGTACCAGACTGATATTGACATGTTGGAGTGAGTCCAGTGGAGGCCAAGGGGTTGGAGAACTTGGTGCATGAGGAGAGAGATGCTGACAGAAGTGGGCCCACCCAGCTTGGAGAAGAGAAGGTGAAAGGGACATCTTATTGCTGTTGGGACCTCTTTGATCACAGAATACATAGATACTGGAGCTAGAAGTTTTTGGAGGTGTTCAGTGATAGGACAACTATTTTTTTGCCATGAGGATGGTTAAATACCGGAACAGAGGCCCAGAGAAGTGGTCGGACCTCTGTCTTCGGAGGTGTTCAAGATTTGACTAGTCATGGCCCTGAGAAACCTGATCTAATTAGACCTTTTCTGAACAGGGGGTTGAATTGGATTACCTTATGGAAGACCCATAAAACATAATTTATGATTCTGTGAGACACAAGAAGGAGGGAAAGACTTGGCATCTCTAACCTAATTTCCAAACTAATATAAAATATTACCCACTTAAAATATATGCACCGTGTCACTACAAAAAAAACCTCTGGTTCAAAGTTCAAATCTGGTATGAACAGCAGCATTCCTAATAGGAACTTAAATATAAAACTACCTTGAGGACTTAAAAAAAATGAAGACAAATTCAAATAAAATCTGAATAGGAAAACAGGGAATAAATAAGTAATTGACTTACTGGTTTTTTTTTCCCCTATCCTTGGCCATGTTTACTTGTACCAGATCTAAGGGAAATGTTCCCCTCCTCCAGAATAAGCTTCATTTTTCCTAAAATGCCATCATATCTGGAAGGCATTTAGGAACAAACTTGACATTCTGAAACCATATGCATTCACAAGTGAAAGGGAAACAAATAATAGTGACAACCAAGCTGTGAATAGCTATTAACAACTTTGGAGATTGTGATCTGTCTACAGACAAGTCAGAAGGAGAATACGTTTTGTGTTTCAGTTATCTAGTTGTTCTCAATTTTCCAGAATTCTGGCAGTGTTTCATCCAAGTGCTATCACTTGACTTTGAATAAACTAAAATTGTAATTTGTACCTATAGCGAAATTCATTGATTTCGGGTCCCATTAAAACATAACATTTAAAACAAAAATCAGAGCTAAACTGGATGCATGAAGATTCCCATTTAGAGTCTAATAAAAGCGTCTAAGAAATCCAGGCACAAAACTCAACCTTGGTGCAAATTAATTATCAAAGTTTACATGACAGATTTACTGATATGAATCATTTGCCTTTTTAATACTCTCTGCTGTCTAGTTCCTTTGACTCTCATTCACTTGACATCCTTATTTATTTAATATGACTGGATGGCCCAAAATGATAGTTACTCTGACAACCAAAGAAAAGTAGAACAGCATGACATCAGCGACAAGAACAGAATGCAAGAACAAAGAGACTAAAAAGGAAGAGCATAAGATTTGGCCCAACTCACTTTTTCTTCCTCTCTGATTCTCCTCTCTCTTTCTTATTACTTCACTATAATACATGCGTCTCACATACTATCTTCATAAGCTCTGAAGCAGTAGATAACTCCAAGAAGACTGAATATTTATATATATGCAACAAGAAAATATTTTGCAGTCTTTTTTTTTAAAAAAAAATCTTTCTGTGTGCTGTGTCCATGTCCTCACTAATATGCAGACAAATATGTAGCAGCAGTGCCACAAGGCAAAAAAAAAAAAAACCAAAGGTCTCCGGCTTTTGAAACACAACAATAGCTTTTCTACAAATAGGAAAATTCACTGTGAAACAAAAAATATTTTACAATACTGTTACTTCTGGATTACTATTTACAATTATCCCTTTGTCACCGAAAATAAATGCTTTCTATTCTACACTTAAACCAAAATAGGGATATCTATGGTCAATAGAAGTTAGTGGCAAAAGCCTCCAGTACTCAATCTGTTCTGAGTGTTCTGTAATGTGGGAACAAACAGAGCAACTGCTATGACTGCTCATCCCCAGGAGCCAGGTGTCAGCAGGACAGATAGAGACCCCATCATTTGTGCAACTGATATTCCTCTCTGCTTCCATCCAGGCAATGTGGAAGTAAAGGGAAAAACAGCTGACCTGGATACAGAGGTCTGAAAAACACAAGGACTCATAGCAGGTGGATCACACAAAGGGCACAAGCAAAAAGAAAAAGGACAAAGTCTGGCAAAACCAGAAAAGAAAAATGGATGGAAAAGGTCTATAACTGATGCAGAAAGGTCCTTCTCTGAACTTGAATGTACCTTGAGATTTCTCTCTGAAATCATTGGTACACAGAACTTTCTTAATGCCCAGCTAGTTGCTGAAGTCCTATAAAGAAAAATACCCTTTTGCTGCCACCTTTTCCCACCTAAGTCCTTGAAGAACAATGCTGTTGTGCAGCTAGATGTCCAAAACCCAACTGGTAACTCATATGGGACCTAAAGTGGTGCACTCTTTTCTGTTTAGGAAAATGCACTTAAAAATTTATATTGACATTTTATTTGGGTTACAAAAGCAAGCAGGCAACCAGAAGCTGGACAGCGCCAGATCTGAAATAGCTGGTGTGATCTGGTTCTTTTCCCCTTCCTCACATCCTCAAGTCCTTCATCGCCATTAAATGCTGCTACACTTGCATCCTGTCTTTGCCTTAGGCAAACTCCTTTCATTGCACAGCAGGAATGGCACCAACAGCTCTAGACAAAACTGCAAACGGGTATCACTGGATCTAAGAATCATTAGCTGAAAGGCAATAGCGCACATATTATCTCTTGAAGGATGGCTGCCAAAGTTGTAGGAAGGGCAGACATAACCAAAAAGCAAAAGCCAGGGGCAATCTATAGCAAATTTGCGGCAATGCCTTACTATGACCATATCGGTGGTTTTCTCTAACACCTCTAACAAGTTGCAGGGAAACACCTGAGAACATTGGCTGTAGGGTGTGTCATTTCAAAGGCTTAGTGTGCTTGAGACACATTCAGTTCAAACAGAAGGTTCCCATTTTCTCTTAACAGCAAGGATCTAACAAGCTCTGCGGAGTGTAACATCTACTGCAAATGGTAAGTTTCACAGATTACAGCTCATCCAATTTTGAATAGTCTTTCATTAAGACATCAGAAGGATCCTCTCTGATTTCAGGATTATCTCCTTGCCCTGCTACAAACATGAGGACATCCCAAATATTCAAAACACATGAAGATCTTTGTATACAAGACAGAAGTTAGGTCACCTTGCAACCCATTGACATTTTCCCGGACACTGCATAAGCAGGTAACTGAACTGCACATTTGGTGGGATTTCCAGGAAATCACTGGGCATCACATTTCACAGAGCAATAAAAACTTTTCAGTACTCAGTAATATTCATATATTTTCCTCCATCACCCCTTATTTCCTGCAGCTGGTAGCGGCATCAGGCATCTGGAAGAAGCTGGTCTGTGGACCCTGAGAATGTATGCCTTATTTAAATGCAAGGAAAGACATGTTTTATTTTTTCTTTCTTTAATGTTAATTGCACTGATTGATATGACAGTGGTCTTCATGCTTTGTATTTTCTTTTACTACCTCCTAATGTTTCTAATGGAGCAGTGGAACTCTTTTTAAAAAAGCCCTGAGATAAGACCGCAGTAACATTGTAGACAACAAAAAAAACCCTGCAAATAATATCCTAGCTCTGGGGAAAAGTTTTTGATTTCAGTGCAACTGCTTTTTCAATCTAGTTCAGTCATTCCTGATAGTAATGATTATTTTGCTTATATTCCATCTCTTGTCAATGTGAAACATAAAATAGGTTGACTCTTTATGCAGAAATCCTGGATATTAAGTAAAGCCAGTAACTATTAAGAATAATATTAGGTATTATCAGTAATATGAAATAATCAACAAAATTTTAAAATTAAGATTTTTTTTTTCTCCAGAAACATATTTTTCCCTCTTATTTTATACAGGAACTTATGTATATGCATACTGTATATGTCTAGAACTTTTTTATTTGACGGGTTCACTGAAAACTCAGTGATTTCTGGCAAAGATCCAGAAAATCAGGAACAGATATACATACTTATCTGAGATTACATACAACATTTCCCTATTGCAAAAGAGTCTGTAATGTCTTTTGTAGCCCTCTCTTTCCATGCTGCTTATTATTTAAATTTGTTGCTTAAATGCTCTACATTTTTTAGCATTTCATTTTATCTTGTGTTGAGGTGATTCCAAGAAAATCATGAAATTCTTATTTCCATCCTCTTAAATAAACAATAAGAACAATTTAGTCAATCTTTTTGAAGAACAAGAGGTATCTGTGTTTTGCAGTTGACTGTATAGGCAAGTGGCCTGAACATCAAATACTTTACTCTGAATGAGACAGAACAACACTTCCCAAAAAGAAGCTCGGAAAACTTAACGGGAAAATTCCACACGCCTCTCAAAAAATAGCTGAAAACTAATCAGATTACTGCCGTACTCCAACAGCCCTTTGGAACACTGAAGACCTTTTTGCCCGTGAATGTCTATTCTACATTACTGCTACAGGTTGAAATGCCATTATGAGGTGACCTGTAGAAATGGCAGGAATCAAATTGTATCTAAAATTGCAACAATTTAGGGACAAGGTCAAAGGTTCACCTCAAGTTTAGGTAGTCCACCAGGCTACTGTGATTAAGGTAAAACAATATTTGGGGTGATTCACACATAAAAAGAAACTTTTTCAGACAGGGCTTAAAATAAGCATGAAATAAAGGTATCTCCCTATGGTAATGACGAGTTTGCAGATATGTAAATCTCACGAATACAAACAGCTTGAAAGTTGAAGTTGAAAAGAAAGTTGAAAAAAAGCATATGTAGTCTTATTCCTGCAATATCCTCCTGGGACCAAATGAGTATATAGGTTTAGTAGAGCTGGGTTTAAAAAAAGACAGGAAGTCAGAAGTGATGGAAGAATATATTTGCTGAAAAAAAACAGAACCAAAACCAACCAAACAAAAAAACCCAAAACTCCAACAAAAACCAACCAAGCAGAAACTACAAGTAAAAGTGCTGATGTCTGATATTTGGAAGTGGAAGAGATCTGTGCTTCCTAAAGTTTCAAGTTTCTCTTCGTTTACTGCCTTTTCACCAAGCAGGAACATTTGGCTTTAAAGAGCAGAATTAGGAACTGAAAGACATTAAAATACTTGTCCTTTGTGTTTCTTTGACTTTTCCTGACTGGATATCTTAATTCTGACTGAAGAGAATCACCCTAAAAAAAGAATTTAAAAGGTATTACAAATCAAAGAATAACAACTCTTAGAACCAAATTTTCAAATGCAGGCACCTACACTGGGCATATAAAATGTTTCTATACCCTGATTTGATAGGAACATTTTAGACACCTGTTTGAAAATATGATCCCGACTAAAAGCTAGATCAAAAGCTGGCTCTACAATCTGACAGAAGAGAAGTTTTTTAGTTACCACACCCCCAAGAAGCTCCAATGCAGGACTGCTCCTCTGAAAGCTAATGGCCCAAAGCCTATTCAACTCAATGGGACACTTTTCAATAGTTCCATTAGATTATTGAATTGGGTTCAAAAAGCTCAATTTAAAGGTCTTTCATGACAGAATTTCACTCTAGTGACAGCATCATCCCAAATTCTGCTGTACGCAAAAGCAACAACCCAATATTCTTTTAAGCATCTGAGACAATATTGATTGCTACAGATTTCAACTCCACAATATAGGGATTGTCCCACCTGGCAAATGCTGATTATTATGTTATTCTCATCCCCAAAGAAAATCTCTATATATAGAAAGGCAAAACAGTTCTTTTCACAATGATTATTGAGTCACAGTAATTACCTTTCACATGGCAAATATTCTATATCTACATCAGTATGTGAACAATTAGGTACACCATACCAATTATTAGTTAGCATGTGCATCAGTTAGCATGTGCTCCTGATGCGTCACACAGTTAATATAGACATATATAAAATGGAAAACATGAAGTGTTTTCTTCTGACTGTAAGCAAAACACAGAATTTCCAGTTTATCAGGAATTACCACATTTCAACATCTGTTAATGTATAGGGGCTAAAAGTTGACACATCAATGCTCTTCACTGAACAGGTATTCATGTAAAAAAGGCTCCAGATTCTGAAATATGTCACTTTAATATCCCAATTAAAATGAAATGAATTTTTTTTGAATGACACTAATCTCTTGTTTTCTGTCCATTCAAAAATAAACATAGGTACTACAGAAGCTGAGGTTTGGATCACCATTCTCATCTACAGAACAACTCCTTGAAGATTTGCACTTCCCAGGGGTAATATAGCTATGCTTCTAGCAGGGCCCACGGGTTGCCTTGTAGAAACTGAAATTTGAGAGCTGAATGGCATTATTATTTCCTGTGCAGAGCTTTCTAATCCAGCTGTATCTGCTGTAATCCAAACAGCTGACCAAAATAAATCTCTGCCGTCTTCTGAGAAATACGTTTCTCAAACGAGCCTGGCCTGTGGGGAAGCATCCAAGCTGTAACTCCAATAAGGCAGTGCAGAGTTAGGGAACTGTGTTTTGCTTAGCTGCTTTGAAACAAAATATTTCTGGGAAAATAATAGAATTAAACTGAAAATTATTTCAGTGGAACCAGCCTCAAAAGTCAAATCTGCACACAGAGAATTGGAGGGGGGGGGATCCTAAGATTTGCTGACATGCCACATCCATGATTTAGTCCAACAGTTACAACCATAATCATACCTCTAGGCTGTGGCAGAGCATGCTGTGCAGCTGAGAAATGCAAAAAATGAGAGAAAGCTCATCTTTGTATTTCCTTTCCTTGGGCCAGTTTGCCAGTGTAAGTTAGATCATTCTCTGATGACAGATGGCTGTAACTCCCGCAGGGCCTAGAACCCTAGCCAAAAGTTCACGAAAGTCCACATGAGGGTTTACTTTTGGTTTGGGCAGCTAAACCCCAGAAAGAGACGGAGGACCAAAACCTTTGAAAGTAGCTTAAAAGAGTTACGGTTTGCAGAACTGTCTTCTCTAGTTGAGATACAGAGCACTGACCCTGCCTCCCAAAATCCAGTCTTAACATGAGCTCTAGCAATTCAGAAGAATTACAGGAAACAATGAAAGAGGAAGATGGGCAAAGGAGAATTCATTTATTTCTACAGAGTACTGATCTCCGCCCTGCGACGAAGTCTAGACCTACACATCAACTGAATCTAAAATATGTCTGTCTGTCTGGTATCTTACCAGGAGATGCGCTTTCCATCTTGCTATGTTCTACATCCTGTTCAGCTTAGTTCTAGCAGTCTACAAAATAAATGATTTAAAGTAGGAAAAATTAACAGTTTGGGGTAGCAGAAGTAGATTGCCTAGATTTGGGACAGATCTATCACAAAACAGAAACAGAAAGAAGTCTGTGAGTAGGATTCATGTTAAATACCTGGTCAGTTCATTGTTTCTGAAGGCTGTAGTCATTTTATTGCTACTGTTTCTGGAAATTTTTATCCAGTGTCAGTACTTGTAATCTAACACTGGCACAGTCACATCTGGCAATGCTGCTTGGCCAAAATCAACACCCACACAGAAATACCCCTCTAAACAGTTACACCGATGCATGGCAAAAATACCACTGCAGATAGGCAAGTAGGAAATACCTACAGGAATTATTCGGATCAACTATTTCTCATGAGTCTCTTGCAACTGTATACCAACTATACTATACTGGCTAATAACTAGATGGAGCTGTGAGGAATTGTCATAAAACCTTTAAAAGAAGAAAATACATAATTTCATTATTTTAAAAGATATGTATATCAAAAGCAATAGTTCAACAGAATATGGAATGTAAACCTAATAAAGGGAAATTTCCTGATGTTGAACACTCAGTGCAACACTGACACAATTCTCATTTTCTTTTTAATATCGTACACTGACGTAAACACAGCACGTTCTCAGCCAAGTATAGAAGTAAGTTGAGAATAAAAGTACATCTGATTTCTTAATAAATTAGAAGAATAAGGAACTCCTTTAGGAAAAAAAAAAAAATCAACAGAAAAAAGACCTTGCAGTCACTCTTAGACGTCAAATACCATTAAATACAACTTTGTCTGTTGCTAGAGAAGATAAAAGCTGTATTTAAAAGCCTTGCCAAAAATGTCCTTTTCAGTACTAATTAGCATCAATGGTCAAAGCCGCTAGAGCAAAAGAAGAACAGAGAGAGGGAGGACAAGAGAAATAAGTACCGTCACTGACTCTAACAGGATTTTTTTAAGCTTTGTCTCATGATACATTAAAGGATATTTTTCTTTTAATATAATGTCCTAAGCTTACAAGTGCTATGAGCAGATGCCCTTCTCAATCTGCTCTAAAATCATATCCAATAGCACACAAAGAAAAAGCCACAGCAGAAACTGTCTTTACTAGAATTTCCCCAGACAAGAAATTAGCAGTTCTATAACATAAAATGAAGCAGAAACCTCCTTGTCATGTTTGAGAGCACTTTTGGTTCCTACTTCTGGACTGTTCAGCCCATGCCCCAGATCACAGGGAAAAGATTGAAGTACAGTTAAAGAACCTTGCAAAGAGAATGAGTCCACACAACTGCGCGGCTTTTGTCTTCACGCTTTTTACAGTCACACGAGTTTTATAGATTCACAAAGTGGGAAATCTTACTGTTGCAGCAATCACATTCACTGGGAATTGCAATGGATGTATTTTTGTTTGCCTGCTTTTTCCAGCTTTGATTGAGCAAAACAGAGTCTTGTTAACAGGTGAAAGCATCAGAGTTCAAAAGATGCAGGTGCTTTTCATGTTTCAGAGTGGAAAGCAGGTTATCGGGTCTGTTCTACCACGTTGCCAAAACCAACTTGATCTTATCTTTTGGAAGCGTTGGTGGCCAGCCTGTACACTTGTCTTCCTTCTCCTTGCTGCCTTCAACACACCTAGCACAGCTTCAAAAAAACCCAAAACAAACAAAAAAAACCCACCAAACCAAAAAAAACCCAAACCTTTTCACTTGCATCATCACCCACCTTTAATTTTCAGAGTTTAGTTTCTTCCAAAAATACAGTGCCTGCTAACTTCTCATTCACACAAAGTTAAGTCTGGAGCAATTGTGGAAGCGGTGCAATTATATAGGTATAACAAGACATGAGAATTTCTGTATTTCATAATTACTGCTAAGTCAAAATATGGGTCAGAGCCTAAAACTGATTAGCCCCTTGAGCTTTTCATGTCTCTTCTTGTCATGAGTGATATGACAGGGGAAGAAGAATAAACAAGCCTTCCCCCTCACACACAGCATACAGGCAGCCTGGGGCACTGAAACGCTCTATGCATAGGCTAGAAACAGCATTGGCATGATAGCTACACCAGCTTTCCAAATCTAACCTGTCATCATGTTTCAGTCCTTTTTATGAGGGGATCTTCTTTCACATTCTTTTCAGACTGACTTCATGTCCCAAATTCTCTGAATTGGTGCTAAATGCCTGAAACTTCCCAAAGATGAAAGCCCAGTTTGTCCTCAGCATCCTGCCAGTGTTTGGATTTGTTACTGGAAGAATCATCAAGAGTATAAGCTGTGTAGAGGATTTGAGATATAGGCATCCTGTCAACATGGACAGGATCTCTATGTAATCATTTTTGACTGCTTACCTGGTACTGAACAGATGGAAATGGTTTTACTCCCTATCATTCTTGTATGAGAATCAATGAGTTAAAAATGAATGTCCAGACGTCATTGTTCAACTACTGAGTCACACTGTGTTTGGTATTTCAACTACAGGGATGTTCATGCAAATAAAAAAGTGGTTTTCCTTGTATTGTGAAACAGGATGCTCCAAAGTTCAAAGGGACTGTTTTTAGGAAATGACCTTCAGTGTATGCAGTGCAATAAAGCCAGTCTCTTTCCATGTAACAAACACTAGAAGTTCATTCTTCAGCATTTCCACAGCAGGTAAGTACAGTGAGGCACAGCGTGTGAACAGGCACAAGTTTGCTAGGATACATCCAAAATAATTTGGGGTCTAGACTGAGCCATCTAGCAAGCCACCAATTGGACAGCTCAGGTCTATATTAAAATATGTACAATAGCTGACAGGGTACATTTTACCATAATGGTAACAATTGCGAGCAAATAATACCATGGCTTCACGGGCTAATTTCTAGAATAATCACCAGAATATCTTTTGTGAAGAGAAGACTTAAAAGAGCCTTGCATTTTGCCACATCTGTACATTCATTCAAAGAAAACCAAAATAACTTGAAAGTGAAAATGCTCCTATATTTTTTCCAGTTCTGAACTACAGGTAGAACATTTATCTAAGATATTGAAATGTTACATTAAAATATATTTCCCAAGAGTTTGATGTATGCTTACATGCACATACTATACATACTAATTAAATATTCCACTCAACACCAGATATGAAAATCAAAATGCTAAGAAAGAAAATTAGGGTTGTTTTGTTAAGGCAGAAAAAGGGATTTTTACATCAAAACAAAAAATTGTCACTTGAAAAAAGTTATTTCATTTATTTTAAGTAATTGGGCTCTGCAACTGGTATGACAGGAAATAATACTATTGCTTGATGTTCATTTTCTCTTAATTATTAATATCATTCCATTGGGCACCCCCTCCTTGCCCCAGGAGGCATAGCTACAAGGAATTCAAACTGCTTTTAAGCAAAGTGAATGCCCCATCCAGATCTCCATGGAAATCAAGCTGGCTCATACTTTTCTATGGGAACTAGAGCCTCACACTGCTGAAGGTTAGTCTGTATAATCAAGTCCAACCCACACGGGATGAGGAGAAGCAAAGACTATCCACTTCTTTCTCTGTAGACGTGTTTTGCTTCACATCTAAAGTTGTGACTAGAAAGGGCTTGATGCAATACAAGAGGAAGAAATAGGAAGGCAACATGAGATTTTTCTTTCCAGCATGTTTCATGCAGTCTCAGAAATGCTTTTTGACAGCAGCTCATGCGTTGAAGAGGAATTCTTCAATGTGCAATCAGCAAGGGGGTCTCTGTAGATGCAGGTTGGCATATGGTATCTCAAATTTCTCAGTGACAAGTGGCATGTTAGCAGAGCAACAGAGTGGCAGGGAAAAAGACGTTTTGCTAATCACTCCCTGTTGCCCACACCCTCAGGCAGAATCATATTGCTTTATGCAGATGAGCTCATAACAGTTTCTTCAATTTAGCTTTTATACAAAAAAGTGCCAGCTCCTAACGCTATGTCAACAGGCACCCGAGGGCCTTCCACTTTACATTGCAAGTGTATTACTATTTAAAGATGAGCTTTTAGCTTAACATCATTGCTTGCCTTCAGAGTTTAATTACCGCCCTCCCCATGAGGCCCAATGAGCCATCCACTCCTCCCACGGGAGTTCTGCCTGGCAATGATCTTTAACTAAATAAGTAAATGCCAAATAAGCACTTCTTAAAGATGCAGTGTCTTGTTTTCTGCCTGGCTTTGAAGCCTGCAGAAGCCAGGCTCTGATTTGCATCTCACTGGCAGCAAGCCGTGTTGAATTTAGAGATCTCAGTTATAAGTCTCATCTCTGATCTAAACTAGAAAGGGGATTTAAAAGACGGAAAACTTTTTACCTTTGCTGATTCTTGTGCTCGATTATCTTACATCATTACCTATAGGCAGACAGAAATCACTGAAACAAGAGCCTCTTGTACCCAGTTACACCATCTGTGTCTTACACAGCTACAGCACTCTAGACAGCCTGCATTTGCTACAATAACTCCTCCAAATTATCTTCCCATATTTCTTTCCACCACCTCTGTGTGTAACAGAATAGTAGCATTACAAAACAACTCATTCCCTTGAAATAAATATCCAAGACTTAAAACAGGTCAACACAGATGCACCTAATTCTGTAACAAGTCAAGCTACTGGGCAAGACACAGAGGGTAACAGACTCAACAGTGACCACAGAAACAGAAATTTAAACACGGTTTTCTTTTAGAGAAAGAAATAACAAAAATTGTCACTACCAGGTATTATTTCTGAGAGATTACACTATTACCAAGCAGCTACATGCAGAAAAGATGATCCTAGTACTTGGAATCCTATACCTGAAAACACAGTGGCACCTAGCATACAAAAAAATGCCAGTGAGAGATGATTAAACAATAATCTAGGACCCAACAGACATCCTCGCAATTGCCAGTCACTCAGCAAACCAAGAAACAGGGAGGAAATACAGCGCTGCAAAACAGCAAAAGCAAGCACTGTGAAGGAGACATGAGGCATACTCTCCTTGCACCATCTACATTTCAAAGCAGCATACACAGCTGTGACCGAGCTGGAAAGGAATGGACTAGGTGATCTGCTTCACCTTATTTCTCTGCTAACAGGAAAATAATCCACTTTTGGCATATCCTACCGGAGTAGTCATCACAACACTTCATTATTTTAAAAGGCCTTGGCATTGGCTGTGGTTTCTACACTACTGTTCAGCACACCTTGGAAATGATATTGTGAATGTCTCTCTGGGACTCGTGTCCGGCTTCAGAAACAAAATTCAGGCTCTCTTGTCAGAATGGCTTTAAAGAAGAGCTGGTCTGAACTTAAAGTGAAACTTTTCAGCATATAATTATATACACATAATGAGGTTTTTTGTCACCGTTGCAAGAAAGCACTTTCTTCCATCATGTTACAGAATACAAAATCTCTAATCACAATGTTCTGGACTAAATAAAAATACTTGCATTTAACATAGAGAAGGGAAAATACTGTTTTGTTTGTGCATCAGGTTGGAAAAACATGCAAGCTTCCAAGAAACAGAGCTCACAACAGACTCACCATCTTCAGACGAAAGCAGAAAGCTACAGTTTCTTGCAGGCTCCCTATGAATTATGTGGTTATTATGGTAGCACACCTCCGGCAACATTTTGTTATAATGTTAATTTTCCTCTTTTTTATTTTGCTTTATTTGTATTTATAAGGAAATTTATCAAGTGTCAAAAACCAGGAAAGTCCTTAAAATAGTTACTGGCTTTCTGAAGGTGTGAACTGTAGTTGAATGAAACTGGTTCTTCCTAATCTTTAAGCTTTTATTTCTATATTGTGTTCCTCACCAGAGCACTTGAGTGTTTTACAAACTTAACCTTTCCTTTCTTTTAAAACACTAACTAAAATGAAAACTAAGCATGCGTTTCTTCCCCTGTCAACTCCTGTGCATGTTGCAGGGTTTGTTTAGGTACCGTGGCAAAGCAAAGCCAGGTAAGTGATTTGCTTTTTTTCTTTTTCCTTAGACGAAATCACTCATGACAATTTCAGTGGAAGGACACGGCTACCTCTTTCTATATGCAGTTTTAACTCTGAATCAAACAACAAAAATGTACAGGAATTATGTTCAACCACAGACTGTGCCCATTCCTTTGGGAAGATTCTTCCCTGGCTCTAAAGGTTTGGAAAATGGCATCATAATGGGTTCTCTGCTGCCAGTACGCTTATTTGAACAACACAGCTAATACTGACAAAGATACCTAGGTATGTGGATCCTGGACACAGATCAGCCATTTCTTCTGTCCTCTATGGCATGCAGCTTTTGAATACTGAATAAAAATAATAATAATAAAAAAGTTCCTTCTGAGCTGGGTATCATTTAGGGCTTCTATTTGATTGTATTAGCAAAGGGACTAAGTTGCACAGGCCTGTTGGCCTGCCCATGGCTAAACAGCGTGGCACCTCCTCTTTAAGCCTGCACTCTCACTGCTGCAAGGGACCAGGGTGAGAGTGAAAGGCTGGAAAAAACACTGGAAGTGAGGACTAAATACATGCTCAGGATCTGCTTGTGGGGACAAAAATGAGAGAGAGCGCTACTGCAGTGGTTATGAAGGGAAAGGTGACTTTCCTCATTTTGCGTATGTTCGTCCCTGGAGGTAAGGGCAGGAACACTGCAGCTAGCAGGAATGCCCAAAACAGCATGGAAGCCAGCAAGAGACCTTCAGCCAGCCAACCTAGAAGGACACTAAAGCAGAGAGACTGCCACAACAGATGACTGCTGCTGCAGAGCAGCCGTGAAAGCTTCCATATCTTCTGGACTTTAAGCACCTGCCAGTCTGGAGAGCTGCCAGGAGAGGGCAGGGACCAGGGATCCTCCATCACAGCTTGTTCAAAACGGTCTTGGCTAGGTTGCTGTTTATCTGGAGGCTATCCTCTGCTGACTCCTTCCCTAAGCAACTTCCTGCTCCTCTCATCCAGAAGCAGTCAAAGGGCTAATTGGGTCTCACATGTTATTAAATCACTAGTTTTAAAGAATTTAGAATATCATCAACAAATTTCCTCATATTTCAATGCTGCAAGTTGATAAAGACAAGTAAATTCACATAAAATAATCCCTTAAATTTTGATATCCAAGCATTAAAAATCAGATCTTCAATGAATATGAACAACATTGCTGCCTTTACCTAAAAAAGCCTGAGAATTTTGCCCAAAGGGCAGGCATATGTTTCGCCAAAAGAACGTTTTGAACATGAGAACTAATTCAGCATCAGCTCCCAGCATCTTAGGTATTTTATACATCCTTACATGGTACCCATCAGGCCCAAGCAAGATACAATCTCAGGTAAGTCGCACTGAACGTGTAAGCAATGCGTATGCAATGGCTTACTAATATAGCAGTGTTGGTGTGGTTCCTGCTGACACAGAAGCTCTTGTCTTGCTTAAGGGTCAACACAGAAACCGTGACTGACAATGTACGGCTGCTGTGAAATATAGCCCCATCGGTCAGAAATCACACAGAGGTGATTACACACATATCTTTTAAAATGATCTGGCATGATATTCTCACTGTGTTTATACAGCTACTTCATCAGGGATGGAAGCTACCTATACTAAATATGCAACTCTGGGATCATTTTCTGTTAGGAAAAAATTGCCATATTCCACTACTTTAAAGTCTGCTAGATGTTACTCTAGTAACAGTTCAACTAGCAGCTGAAAATTTAAATATTCACAGAGCATGGTAAGGCCCAACATGGATAAAAATATAGGAAGGTGATGGCTTGGACCCACATTTACTCCATTGCTCCTTCCTGCTAACCTTAGGCACCTAACCTCCGGAATCACTGCCTTCAAGCATCATCGAAAAGCCAAAGGCACATCCAAACTTCAGGACATGTCTTAGGTGACGTGCCTTCCTTACTGAAAAAGCTGTTTTCCCTCTATCCCCTCCCAATAAAGACCAAGGCAAGAGTATTCGTTGAAAGCAGGTGCAGGGGGACAGGACTGTCTACAGTTAGAGGAGCAAATAGCTAGGGAGTGGATTTCTTTTAATAGCTTAAAAGGTCTATCTTATAGACTCATGGCAAAGGTGTTATTTGAAACCTATCAGGACTTTCCATCCTGCTTTGAAACAATTAAAAGTATTACACAGCCTTAAGACTTATATTTTTGCTCATGTCTGTGTTTTAAGAAGAGGAAGACAGACTCTCCTAAAAAGATGTTGGCAAGTGAATCATTCTGGGAGTCTTCAGCTATTTTCTCCACATTAAATAATTATACTGAAGAGTTTCCCACATGTTACCCAATTTCTCGACAGTGGTATTCTAACTGTAAAATCAAACCTCCCCTGTGTCAGAAGACCCTTTTTGCATGGTTAAATGAAAGCAGCAAGTTAGGCCCCAAGCGGCGCAAACTGAAGAGCTGGATGCTATTATATACCCTTCTTAAAGATTTACTCTTCTTTCCCTAAATATGACAATGGTATTATTTTATATACATATTGTAATCACTGAAATATGTCAGCTATCTGTAAAGGAGCATTAAAGATCAGATAAAAACAGATTTCTTATGTATCAGACATGGATTACTGTTAAAATCCAACCCGGAAATTGAAACAATCCTAAGCATCTTTTTCTTTATCAGCATTACAGCTCCAAACCATCTGTACTTAATTGTAAGACAACAAATTGTCTAAAAACCAGCGAGGATTAAGAGGACAAATCTTCTTATGGACAGTTCATGTTAGAGAAATTTAAAGACTGCTAAGATCACGGCACTTCTTGTGTACTTGGTTTATTTCAGTCAAGTCCCTATGTTTATCTTCTTCTAAAATGGAAATACATACAGCATGTTGATCGTTGCTACAGCATCAGTAAGGGGTTTATCAGGGTCTTAAACTTTGATGAGAAATCCACTGCTAGCTTAAGAGTGTGCTGACATTTACTCCTAAAGTTCATGCCAGGCAAGAAGACCGACTGCTGACCTCCAGTGTCCCACTGACTCCCAGAACTGGAGAAACTGGGCCAGTAGAGTAGGACAGGAGGCATTTTGCATACCATGCTTCAAGTATAGCAAAGCAAATAATTTCATTTATGCAGAACGAGGAACAGAGATTTGGTTACAGCTGGGTGGAAGGGGAGAAATGGAGATGTCAGTCACCAAACAGGTCACCCAAGCACTTACTCTTTGGCGTGAATGGCATTATGTCAATTTGCTCCTGATGAATACTTGCAATATACTTAGCAGCTCCAAATTTTTTTCAAATGTTATGCCCTTTCAGCTATGCTGGCATTCTTTTTAATTTATTCTAGTTGCTAACCATTATTTGTTCCAATCACTGGATAGAAAGTAATATTATGCAATTAAATGGTAATTCATGAGATGAATAATTAACAGCTACCAGTCAAAGTCAGCATTTTGCCTACATGCCAACTACAGTACTCTTCATTAAAACATCACTTGCTGTATCTTCCAAATAAATCTATATCTACAGAGGAGAAAAACCTGCACATCTGCCAACAGCAACTTCTTTTGGGGGCTCTTTCTTCACATCTTTAATTTCCTCTTTTAATTCTTTTATTCTCTTAGATCTCTATTTTTTCTCTTTACAAGCTGTATCTCTTCCTTTTTCAGACCCAGCTATCCCAGCTGACCACAGTACTTACGATCCTTGCTGCTACTTACCTTTTCCTCATCCATTCTTTAATATTCTATGTAATTGTTTTCATAATAAATAAATGCTGTAAAACGGAGACAGAGAACCGGAAATGCACTGTAACCATCAAGACCTTGACAGAATCTTCCAAAGTTGTTTCAAAGAGAACATTATTTTGGAGAGAAAAGGAAATCTTTAGAAAAAAAGGAAATTCAAGCATTCTATAAAACACACCAAAAACTCCGAAAAAGCTTTAAGTGGCACATCTCCTGGGATCTCTTATGCAGTAAACGAAATTAATTTCCTTAAAAAATAACTGGTACACTATTTAAAGATAAGCAAGATGTTACAACTAAAAAATCTACTACTTAAATTAAACATGTACGCTTTTTAATATAGTAAATAATTGTGTGCCTGGCATACAGACTACTCTAAATTGTTCTCCAGTCTTACAAAAGCTGTATACTATTGGCAGAGATCAAATTACAAATTTGTCTTCAATGCGTTTTCTTTTATGTGTTAATTTGTTACTTTTAACACAAAAATGTCAAATATCATCCAGAACAGACAGTAAGCAACACCATCTCTGCATTTTCTCAGTTAAGAGTTATTTTTAAGATTGCTTTATTTGAGGTTCATGCAAATGGTAGATGATGTCCTTTTTTTTTTTAAACAAGCCTTTAAATTAAAGGCTTTTTACCCCTCTTCAAAGATTTCATTACCAGCTGTTGCTAACATCTCTACTTTCATTTTAGTTACATGCCTTTCAATAAATTAGCAATCATTTCAAAAACAGAGAACAATTTTTTCTTTTTTTTTTTCTTTTTAAGCAAAGGTAGCTCTACAAGCTTAAATTTAGATAATATTTTATTTTACTTCTAATTTGAAAAGATGACAGAAGGAAGAGCTACAGTGATCCATTTTCAGGTACAGTAGCATAACTTTCCTGTGTATTGAGATGGAGATTATTTCAGAATTAGTGCTGATATTCAGTAGTCTGCTTAAGCACACTGCCATATTGGTTTTCCCAACTCATAGGTCTAATTAAGATTTCAGACTGCATTTTAAAAGCTAAAGAGCCAATATGTAAACCTATAAAGCAGCATATCCTTCAGGTCACACGTCTGTGGCCTCATAACCTCTTAGTATCAAACAAAGCTGTTTAATTTTATTTTTTTTAATGCTCTTTTATATCTATACACATGCCAAACTGTTCTAGGAAGTAATGTTTTTAAGGCAAATTTGTATAGATATGCTAAAAGAGTGCATTATGTTCATACCTCCTGGGCAAGACAGAGCTTCCTGAATGGACAGTTCAGTAGAATTATGCTAATTTTTAAAATGGCCACAAACTTGAATTTATGCTTCAATACTTTTAAACCAGATCCTATTCCACAATTAATATATAAGATGAAAATTACATACTTAGTAGTATTTTCAAGAAATAAATTTTTAAAGTTGTGTTTCTTTAGGAAACAAAACAAAAAAAGAGAACTTCTAATGGTCTGTAGGACGTTTCTTTGAATAATTAATTTCATTTTTCATGCCTGTTACACATTATTACAAAATGAAACAGTAAATAATACAAAGTAATTTTTATTGTATTTTTTTCAGTGCTAATTATTAGTTCCACTGTATACCTCTAACTGAACCCCGCTGACTTATTTTAGTTAGACAAGGAAGACCTTGTCAAAATGAAGAGCTGTTTTAACTATTTCTTAAAATATTTTTTTCACCATTTTCTTACATTTCTTTTTCATTCGGAATTATGAGAAAGACTGTTTGTATGATTTAGATATCTCTTTAATGAAACACAGCTCACAAATACATACAGCTGACATAATCCCAAACTGCAGCTTCCCTCATGTCCATATGCTAAGGCATGTCCTACACAGATCACACCAGTTAATGTTATAGCTCCCATATGTGTACACCACGCTTCTGTCAATGAAAGTGTTGCAACCCACAGGGGCGAAGGAAAAAAAAAAAAAACGAGGAAAAAAAGTGAGAGTCACAACATCAAACTGAGTTTGGCTTCCAAACCCTAACTGCTGAGATTCCTCTCAGTCCCTGAGGAAAAATAATTAAAAATACCAGTAAATGTGTATCTGTGTATCCTGCACATGTTAATCTGCTCAATTCACTAAAATCAAGGAACTTCCAAATTTTCTAGATTGCCTAAAGTGGGTCAGGAACTCCAGGAGTAATTGATAACTTCCAGCTTCTAAAATTTCTCTAGGATTCAGTGTAGATGCTAGCCACAATGACTACTTTGAAAATTTCCCATTTATTCTAGAGGAGCTGCTCCAGAGCTGCTGGACATCCCTAAAATTCAGATAAACATTGGCTTAGCATCAAAGACTGCAGAATAACACAGACTGTAAAACAGAAAACTGAGGGAAAAAAAAACATCCAAACCCTGAAAAAATTCCATTCATTGAAACTCCTCAAAATGAAAGATTTGCTCAAATTTTCCATTAGAAAGAAAAGCTTAAGTCAACTGAAATATTTTGGCTTGTCAAAGCAAGGTAGTGAATGCCTTGTTCAGGGTTTTTCATGCCTCTTATTTCCCTTCCAAGCTAGGACCTGCAGTCCTGGATACATCTTACAGGATGAGCCATGCTGACTCATGGCAACGTGTTTCCCTCCTGCCTTATAAAAGATGCCGCTCAGAGAGGAAAGCTGGTCCACAAAGACAGATGTGACACTTTGAAAGGGTTAACCTATTACAGTTAAATCTTATAATAACTAAGTATTGTTATAATCTTATAATCTTTATAATTACTAAGTATACCAGTGGGATCCCGTTCTGTTTTCTGCTATACAAAGACACCCAGTCGTTCAAGGTCATAAAATGACTGATCTTGTGGACCAAAGTAGATAAAAACACTATTTATGCACGGAAAGCTAACAGAAGTAGTAAAACCTTATAAAACTGTGAAGTGTGAGACAAATAATGCAGTATTTGTTATGATAGTAAAAATATTACATAACAATGAAGGTTTTGCAGATATTGCTTCAGAGCAATATAATAACATGAATATTTATGTAATAATTAACTTGCTTATATTGTATTCTTTCTAATCCTACCCCTTAGGTTCTGGAAATCAATGCAATTGAGTAATTAAGTTGGTCTTTATAAAAATTAAAAGGTGAGAGGTCTCTTTCCATGGCTAGAAAGTATTATGAAATATTCCCCCCCCCCAAAAAAAAAAAAGGAACATAAACTGCACATCAGAGACATGCAGCTTATCTTTTTAACAATTGTTAAGAACAATTCCAATTACCTGGTTATACTACTATTCCAATGTAAACACCACCCCCAGCAGCGGTGATGAGCTCCTAATCTGAGTTTACAATCCCTAAATACTAGCTGGGATTTTAAAATGAGTCCTGACTCATTTCCTAATATCACCTCTGCTCTCACAGGAGAAAAAAACAAAAAACAAAAAAAAGGTTTCAGATTTATAAGTTATTATTATCTCCTGACTGGCTTAAAACAACACAATCAACCTAGGCATAAAACTATCAGCCTGGAGGAAGCTAGAGCCTGGACATACTGCACCTGTCCCCTGCTCTCTAAATTGGCTCCCTACTGGATATCGTGTCAAGTATAGGAGTTCACTCTGAACTTCAAGCTGCTTAATGACTGGCAACTGGGATCCCTAAAAGACTGCCAAAAGCTTGAGGACTGCCTTTACCTACTCCAACATCCTGGCACTACGGAGAATCAGAGACTAGCTAGTGCTCTTGTCTAGGGAAGCTTTAATAGCATTTTATCAAGACACTAGAATTCTGCAGTGTTATTGTAAAATGTTGGCATTAACTGCTCTATCAAATTAGAAAGCCACCTTTTAATTTCATTCATTTCTCCTTTCCATTCAGTATGTGTTTTGATGAGCCTTCCTTCCTTTTTTAGGAGATACTTTACCCTTACATTAGTTCCTCCTTAATTTAGGAACTGATACCATTATCCATCAACTCTCATTCCCCCCAAGGTGTTTCTCCTCCTTAAAACTGTTCCTTTCCTCAGCAGCCCATTCTGGTCTTACTTACCTCAGATTTTGTTCTCCCACTTTTCTGTTTTTCCCAAATCATCTTTTTCCATTCCTTTTCAATTCATCTACCACCACCACTTTCTCTGCCATATTCCTGCATTTTCTTCCAAGGCACTGAATTCCCTCCCCCACATATACACACTCACAGTTCTGCTCCCAGTAACTCGCTGTCTCTTCCTGACCCTGTCACATCTGTCAGACAAATTATACCATATTCCCTAAACAGGATATAGATCTCCAAGCAGGGGACCAGCGTCGGTCCATTCTCCTCAAGAGCTGCTTGTTACTGAGGTGGGCAAACAGAGAGATAGCTGTTCTTCCCCATTCCTTTCCATCCACCTGCTGGTGAAATCATGTAACCTAAGAGATTGTTAATTTTCCTACCCAAAATGGAAGAAGACACAGCCTACATAACTGGATAGAGCAATACTGAGGACTGCTAGGGCACGAACCAGGTGATGGGAAACTCTATTTGTTTACTCTGACAGCAGACCAAGGGCAATAAAAAAAAAATGACTACAGGAGCTGGGCCAGCTGAATATCCCAAGGAAGAGACCAGCCTGACTGGCCAAAATTCCTGGGAAATGGTTGCCCCATCAATGCCAGTCTAGGACCACACTGCAGACTTGGAAAACACCAGAGAAGTGGTTCAGACCAAAGTCTTCCAACTGCATTCTTGTATGCAGTTACATCAGAGAACCACCTCAAAAACATGCAAGTCTAAAATGAGATTCACCTCATCCAGCTTAGCAGTCTAAGATGATCAGGCGGGCACCCTTTAATCAATGGAGAGTGTAGGACCTTTCCAAAAGGGCATGTGTGCTGTTCTAAGAAAGGTGCCTTAGATCAGGGAGGTGAAATTACCCACCTATTTCTATAGCTCATTGGAGAGAGGAGACCAAGATGGCTAGTTTTGGTTAGATCACTGGAGAAGATGGACCCTTTCCATGATAGACAGTGTGCCACTTCTGCTTTGAAACACTACCCCGGTATAGCAAGCAATCCTATGTTCCAATGTTTCCAAGTGAAGCAGAACATGGTTATCTAGGGTGGAAAAATATACTGCAGAAAGCATTAAAAGAACCTTATATGCTGCTCAGATGCAATAAAACTTCAGGCAATGACAATGAGGACTCTCTAAGCTCGATTTAAACTGTGGAGAATCCTATAAGACAATGAACTTCTAGGGAGAGTCATCCCTATCTGGCCATATTTTAACTGCATCCTTAAAAAACATTGTGTTCTGAGTCGGAGCAATACAGTTTTATGGAATCTGAATTGACACATTACTTAGAAAATTGATTTAGAGGTGGTCATAACTGCTCCAGGAAAGTAGTTTCTCTGCTGCAATAAACCAGGTTTATTGAGTAGTTGTCCAGCAATCAGTCTGCAGTATGATTATTATTATTTACTATCACCTGACTTCACTCCTCATTTAATAATGGTTGACAGATGAACAAAATTACCAAAAGACTTTCATCTGTCTTTCACGGTGAATATACTTTCTAAAATATTTTGAGAAGCATTGCATTTTCACACACACACACACACACATTTATTTATGTACATATGCACACACACAGAGTTTTATATTTTATTTCAGAAGACATCACAGAAGAGGACAAGCTTAGACACTAAGTTTGCTTTGGTTTAACTGTTCCAGTCAGCCCTTCACTGTTAATTCTGATGTTTACAGTTGTTTGTTTCATAATTCACCATGTGAGTGCCTGCTGGAAGTGATTTTAATACCTGACTGCTCTTGGCTTCAAGTAAAGGAACGTCCTTCATCAGGGACAACAAGATGGGGTTGGTGAGAATTTATGAGCCAATGGCTAGATGTGACTACTGGATAGAAATCACTTTTATTATGTGCATAAAATGGTGTTTGGATTAAAGGACAACTACATTTCTCAAGATGACAACCGATCCAACACCTTAGACAACAGAATAATACCTGCGGTTTGGTGCTTGATTTTAGTGACTTTTTTGTAGGTTTTCACTTTGACTTACCTAAGAATGTAAGGGATAACTGATACAAAATGGATACTTAGTTTTTATGTTTCATAAAAAGGCATTTTTGACAAAAATATCTTTCATAAAATAAACATTGAAAACTACTTAGATACTGAAGATAAGAATTTAAAATAACTCCAGAGGTATGAGTCACAGAAGTTTTCTTGATGATTTTCCTTCAATCCCCTTTCTGAGAGTAACCAGGTGGTCTCAAAGGTGTTGTTATTATAGTTTTTAATAAAGATAACTGATATTTTCTACCAAAGTGTATGCTGATTGTAGCAATTAATACACCTTGCCGTTGCCTTAAAGGTGTGATTTGAGACATCAGAACCTGATGGATCTATCCTAAAATAACTCTTTTAACTATTATAATTCTTGTACATGTTGTTATATGAACAAACTTAATCAAAGGGATTTTCCTGTATATATTTTTACAATAATATGGTGAAGAATAGAAAGGAAAATAAAAACAAAGACTCACTACAACATAACTTTTGCAAAAGAAGGAATCTGGGGAGATTTTAAGGAAAAACACAAACTCACCCAGCAATAAGGGAGAAACAAGAGATGACCTGAAGCTTAAAAGGTTGCTACCACCTCCCTCCTACACATATCAAATGCTATTTTCACATTACAGTTCCTCTGTTGGTAGATCCAGTTTAGAAAATCCTCCCTATCAGATGCTTTTATGCTCCCCTGCCATGTCCATGATGGGTTCTACTGACTATCACATCCCAAAGCAAATTAATATCAAAACAAGTCTTTTTTATTATTGCTTAAAAGGGAATATTTCATATTCAGATTCTTGTCATGCAAAGCTGATCACACAACAGAGCTGGCCATATCCTCCTGCAAAGTGAAAGGAGTGATCAGCTGAGAGAAGAAACCTAACCTGGAAGTACAGCTCTAGGTATTGTAAGATGTTGTTTTACTATTCAGATCTTACCAATCACCCCAGAGAAACAGTTAAAGTGGTGGGTAATCACCTGTGGAGGGGACAAGGAACAAATCACCTGGGGAAAGCAGGAAGAAGGTTTAATGGAAAACTGCTTTGGCCAGATCTGCTGTTAGAGGATTAGTAACTACATGGAAAAAGAGAATAAGGACTGTGATGAGCAGGGACGGCTTACTTTGGAAGGCAGGAACAGTTCCTGCCCCAGTACCCCCATACCTTGGGCAGTTAATCCCACTGCAGCGTGGGTCCACTGTAGCCTGCGACTATGCACAGCCTCATGCACTGAGCTAAACCAGCTGAGACAACGCTGCAGGAACTCAAAGGAAACTTGGAGATACCCAAGTAGACATCTAGAACTAGAACTCCCTTGCTGGTCCACTAGAGCCTTCAACTGCACTGACCTGAGAGAGTGAGTGAGTGAGCGCAGCTCCACTGCAAAATGACACCCCAGTAACAAGCAGTGATTTGTTTAGCAGGCATGCTGCAGCATTAGTATTTCATGAGCTATGGTCATCTGGAGCTTCTCTGTTCTTGCTTTATTACCAGCTTTGGTTGAGCAGTCTTTCACCATACAGCAAATAATATCCCTTTCCTAAAGAACCCAGCTATTCAAAACAAATTATTTGTGTCAGGTGGAATCCCACTTAGGGCAAATTTGAACTGTAGCTTGAACCTAAATATTTATTGAGAGCAAGAACAATAAAGTGGAGATGTATTCTAAGAAGATTAGATTTGCTGCAATTGTTTCATAGTCCTACCAGTGAGTGCCTTCATTTCACATATAGCTCTGTTTTTCACCCTTTTCTGAACAGTTGAAGGACCATACAAAAGGAAATGTTTTTTCAGAAGAAAAATCACTATTGTCTGCTCAAAGTGTCCACTTGAAAATTAACAGTCTGTGCTTAGGAAACAACTGGGAACAGAGGGAAATAGAACAAAGTGTAATATTTGTAGAGGTATTGAGATATCAAGGATAAAGTTTAGTAAGATAGAGTTAAATATTTCTGAAAATACCACTATGCTCAAGGCATCTACACACCCACACAAATCTTTCCAAAGTCTCAACAGTGCTAAGATTCCACTTGAGAACATTGTCTATATCAGAGTTGCACAATCCTCCTGCCACACAGGTGTATAATACATGTTTTAGGACAGGCAGAAAGGCTGTGATATGACTCAGGTATCTGATGGTATTTTTAAGCTTATGGACTTCATTCTCTTCTCATTGCAGCTGTTTGTTAACAGCTTCAAAGAAAGAATTCAAATGAGTCCAGTATAAAAAGAAATGTGCCGGGGAGAAAAAAATTATACCAGCTGGTCTTTGCCTATGTTCTTCTACTATTAGACCTGAAGTTTTGGAAACCAAAAATTCATACCATAATTATTCAGTTGTGGTCTTGGAACAGATTTTGTGCTGATTCTATTTAGACACAGTCAAGAAAACATTTCTTGACTGCTTTTTTTCAGCTCTCATGAAAAAGCCACCTCACAATTTATTTTCCTCAGATTTTTTTTGCAACAAATACATTTTAGTATAGTAAGATTCCTCATCAGAGGTAATCAGACACCTTGTGCTCCAGTAGGAGGTACTATGCTTTCTTCCCTTGCTATTGCTGTTTCCCTCCTAGAATTTATTTTCCAGAAGTTTAAATATTTACCTACCGGTCCCTTAACTCAGTACTGTTACTTCTGTCTAAATGAGACTGTAGTTGAACATTAATATTGTTATACAGACAGGAAACTTGCTGTAGATTTCAAGGAAGACTTTTCTTGAAAGTTCCAAGACACTATTTGATAGGATTTCTAGTTCTCCTATACAACTTTATTTTTCTCCCTTCAGCAGATATTTCGCTTTGGAAACACAAAGAACATGGAAAGATGGAATACAGTGAGGACATGTATAACACTGGATTTACATTCCTTGCTGTTTCTCGACAGGCAGCACAAAGAAAACTGATGAAAACTGACCAGGAAGCTGACACTGTACGAGAACTCATCAGAGGTGCAAAACTTCAGTTAAACCTCTAATGGATTTGCTATTGAAGATGGAAAATAACCCAGTCAGTAACTCTAAGGATCTATTGATTTAAAGTTAGCGTAAACTAGTGTGCAAAGTACATTTAAGTGCAAGCTTTGTTTTGGCTTCTGCCTAGTGGTAAAGGTATAAAACTAAGTCAGTCAGAACAGAATTGTATGTTAGACAAAATGATTAATGACATTACTTGCGTCCATTCATTTGATAGGAAAGGGTGGTAAACCTCTCTCTCTAATTACCAGAAAATTTGTTACAAAAGACCTCGATGTTCATACCATTTCAATGAACTCTCAAAAATTATATTAAGATTTATTTAATTAAGGTTGCACAATTTCCTAAAAACTGTTCAGTCACTAATTTTATAACTCCTCCCAAAATGTCTAATTTGTATGAAAAAGACTGTTATCTCTACATCTTTCCTGTTTACTGTTCATATTACTCATGTCATGCTAGGGCTCTGACTGGAACACTTATTTGAAAGTTCGTTAACAAAAATCCAACTTAGGTTTCTACAGTATACTTTCCTCTGACATATACATAGAACTACAAGCCTTAACAAGAATAATATCCTGCATTCGTTCTTCAAGAATAGTAACCATATGCTGAAGTACCTGTTGGTTCACCAGCATTCATTTAAATAAAATAAAAAAATTGCATGAGAGTAACTCAACTAATTTACTCATTTTTTTACCAACTTCAAATCATGCCAAACTGTATCTCATCAGTATTTTTGAAACATCATACAAATTCAAAAGAAAACACACCATTCAAAAAGAAAGAAGTCTAGGGATGCATATGTACATTGCTCCTGTGAGAATATCAGCTGTTAAATTCTGATTTAAATCCCCTAAGATTAATTTGTTCAATAAGTGTGTCAAAGGTATTAATAAAACAGGAGTTTTGTGAAGCAAACATCTTTTAATTCTACTTTTACAGCTCTATTCATTGTTAAACAGCTCTCAGCTTTTCTGCCATTTTATAAGCTATGTCCAATCTACTTCTCAATTTGAGGAGTCTGCAATAATCCTGCTTTTTTTTTTGTCTAATTTATGACAGTGAAGCTTTATTGAGCATATAACACAAAGAAAAGCTGTATGTTTCTTAAAGTTACAATGCACTTAGTAGTAATAATGCAGCAAACACGAATTGTCCCCCCTGCTTATTTGACCAGTGTGGCACAGTTTTATTCTCTGGTTTTGTAGTGCACTAGTACTGCTATAGAATTTGTCAAAACAAAGAGGAACTTGGGAACGTGCTCCCACAAAGACATTAGGTTACCTAACCTTATCTAGCAAGTGAAGAAGAGAACAGAAATGAGTCAATACTATGAAACAGACATTGCCTTTTTCAGTTTTGCATAACCTTAGAATGAAACACTAGATACATGTAATTCATTCTTGTATGTATTCCATATTATTCCATGTGAATATTCCATACTTCTTGAAGTGCTTAATTAGCTTAAACATCTAAAACCATCAGTATTTTATCTCTTTCATTTATTAATGAAACTGTTTTCAGTTTAGTCTTTATTTTTCCTCTGGCATGCTTGCGCATATGAGTCAATTGATTTTTTTTTCTGTAAGATACACTTCTGTATTTATAAGTTTCTAGAATATGGTGATTTTTCTTTGATCCTTTTTTTTTTTCCTTTTGATCTTTTTTCCCACCAGTAAAAGCTATTAATCTATACTCCATTTTGCCCACAGAAGACTTTAAAACCATCCCTTTCTGTTTTGTTTTCACCACATTTCTTTATTTCTTGCCTGATTTACCTTTTGATTTCACACAGCACTTCATAAAGTTACTTTATTACTCACTGTTTTTTGATTATTTTTTTTTTAGTAACACCTATGAATAAACTCTAGGTTGCTGTAATGTTTGCTTTCTTTCCACTACATCACACATGCTCCCTATATTCATTCATTTCTGCTTATTCAAATTATTGAAAGCTTATCATTGAGTCACACAGAATCACAGAATGGTAGGGGTTGGAAGGCACCTTCAGAGATCATCTAGTTCAACCCCCCTGCCAAAGCAGGTTCAGCTAGACAGTTGGACAGGAACGCATCCAGGCAGGTTTTGAATATCTCCAGAGGAGACTCCACTAAACTCTCTGGGCAGCCTGTTCCAGTGCTCTGTCACCCTTGAAGTAAAGAAGTTTTTCCTCTTGTTCAGATGGAATTTCCTGTGTTCCAGTTTGTACCCATTGCCCCTTGTCCTGTCGCTGGGCACCACTGAAAAGAGTCTGGTCCCATCCTCTTGACATCCGCCCTTTAGATATTAATAAGCATTGATGAGATCCCCTCAGTCTTCTCTTCTCCAGGCTAAACAGACCCAGGTCTCTCAGCCTTTCCTCATAAGAGACATGCTCCATTCCCTTGATCATTTTTGTAGCCCTCTGCTGGACTCTCTTCAGTAGTTCCCTGTCCTTCTTGAACTGGGGGGCCCAGAACTGGACACAGTACTCCAGATGTGGCCTCACCATGGCCAAGGAGAGGGGCAGGATGACCTCCCTCAACCTGCTGGCCACACTCTTTTTAATAAACCCCAGGATACCATTGGCCCTCTTGGCCATAAGGGCACACTGCTGCCTCATGGTCAACTTGTTGTCCACCAGGACTCCCAGGTCCCTCTCTGCAGAACTGCTTCCTAGCAGGTCAGCCCCTAACCTGTACCAGTGTATGGGGTTATTCCTCCCTAGATGCAGGACCCTACACTTGCCCTTATACTATGGTGCTGTGGTACTCTATTCAGTCTTTAGTGCACTGCATTTAATAAACTTAGGGTTACTGTCATTAAAGTTTTACATTTCTAACCAGATCTTCTATTGAAAATTTGCAGGTCCAAGATGGTTTCCACCTCTGCTTGAAATCTCTGTTGTTTGGGTCATGATATAACCCCTCCCTAGGCTTAAAGGAAGGTCTGATTTCCCACATTTAAATCACCAAACAAGTGGTCATGCATTGTAAATACCATTTATAAGGTTCTCTGTAGTTTCCACCTAACTGTAGGTAATATGAGCACTTGAAAATCTATTTTAATTTTAAATCTGTAGAAATAATTAGTCTTTGCCCACATTTTGACTTATACCACTTTCCACTTTTTTTTTCTTCTGTCACTAGTTAGGCTTAAGGTGACTATTTTCAAAAAGTATTTAAAGGGAGAAAATGATAGGAGGACAGGAAACTTCAGGTAGGAAGGGGCCTCAGGAAGTCTCTAGTCCAACCTCATGCTCAGAGCAAGGTCAGCTCTGAGACAGGTTGATCCAGTTGGGTCTTGAAAACCTCCAACGATGGAGATGGCACAATCTGTCTGGGCAACCTACTCCAGCGCCCAGCTATTGTCATGGGGAAAAATTTTTTTGCTCACACCTAGGCTGAAGTTCTCATTTCTTGTTGTCCCTCATCCTCCTGCCACGTACCTAAGAGTGTCCTGCTGTAGGTCATCCCTGCCATGAGGACATGTTATGACCTCCTGTCCAGTTTGCTGCCCCAACCCCCAAGAGCCTATCCCGCAGACCTGCTCCCCAGCCAGGCCGTCACCAGCCTGTGCCCTGCCAGGGCCTTGGTCCATCCCAGTGCCAGGGAGAGGAAGGTGGGTTCATAAGGATGGAAATCAGGAAGCACAACCCCTACTTGTCAGAGGTAGCAGAATTGTACAGACGCTATACGTACAGATGAGACAGCGAATTTGAAGTTTGCCCCCCTCACACACACCATTGCTTATTAAAGGTTTCAACAAAAGTAAGTTTTTAAAATATATTTAAAAAAGAAGCTTTTTTTTTTTTTTTATTTTATTTTATTTCTGAGTTTGCAGCTTCCATTCTTAAAGAAAAAGATAGGGACAGAAGAGATCCCTGAATGTGGCATCTTTAGGATTCGCCATTGAGCTCCAGTCCCACGCTGAGGCAGACCGAAGCTCACTAATCATGGTGTTTTCCAGCCAAGAATAGCACTGTTATCAGCCACATGCAGGCTTTGACCCCCAAAGGCTGCCTATTGTGCGGCAGGCCAGCAGCATCTTGGGCCGCCAGCAAGGACAATAGATTGACCTGCTCAGCCTTTGCAAATTGAAGCTGCCTGAAAATAAAACAGGTTTAATACTGCTAGCTGGCTGAGGGGAAAAAAAAAACCAAAAAAAAAAAACACAACACAAAAACATCAGGAATCTTCAGCTGTCACTGGCAGAAGCAGATACCTGCAATGAATCTGATCTAGAGAGCAAAGAACAGTGTTTCAGAACAGAACAACTGAATGTATTTAGCCAATTAAGACTGCTGCAGGTTTGGATCACGTATTTTATTTTCAAATAAATAGAAAGATCATACAATAAACCACAGAAACATTGGAATGAAACAGAGGTACTGCAATGAATATGCAGCAAAATGCAAAAAGAAGAGAAAATCTAAATCACAATAGAAGAAATGGAAAAGTAGTTCTATTTTTTAAGGCTAACAGTAAAAAACAAGAAAAAAAAAAAAAGCCCAAAAGAATTACTCACAAGGAGATTCACTTTGCTCAAGGACATTTTCTTTGCGGAGATAGTATGGCTTTCTGGAATGCTCTAACTGCTAAATAGGTTAAAGATTAGTGACACTAAGAAAGCAAATTTTCAAAGACACTGAAGCTAAATGTTTTCCACTGGACTATGAACTCCATCCATGCTGGGTTTGCACTAAGGGGTCTGTTTATACTTTTCTAACACAAAAAAACCCACATTAATGGCAATTATACACATACAGAGAGCAGACAATACAAAAAGCATAAGGTAAGAGCACTAATTTAATTTCTACCCAGCAAGAGTTTCAAAGGCACATATCTCTCCCATTTTTCATATTTAATGATACATTGCATTATGCTGACAAACTGGTATTTGAGCCTTATTAAATTAATTAGTAAATAATTAAAAAAAAAGAAAAAATCGTTCCTGCGTAGAGGTGAATTCATCCCTGCACAAGGAAAACTACAGCAAACTTCAGTGCTCGCTTGTCCAGTGCCTCTCGAATGCAAATTTCTGCACTTTCTAGGCCTTGAAGATTGGAGAACTCAACTGAAAAGTCTTAGCAGAATTATAAATGTTTAGAGGACTAGTCCATGAGGTGTAAATGTAGGGATATTAATCATTAACAATGCTTAGTTAATGACAGCAAATATAATTTGGCTTTAAATTTTTTCTCACTATGTCTTTAAATTGCAGTTGGAGAGGAACCTTTCTGGCCTGCAACATATATATAACTTCTTTACCTTCTCTTCTTACACTAACCACAGGAAAATATCTTGACTAATTAGAGCAAGCGTGTCAAAACAGAGTAAATATTTCTTTTCTCAAATTGAAACAGCACATCCCACAGACTTCAAGGTAATAGAAAGAAATACACCCAATACACCTCTTTTTCAGGTAAAAACTAGGGCCAGTCAAAATTCACAACCATTTCCAGACTCCTTTGTATCATAGAGTTATCGACCTTGGAAAAATGGCGAGCCTTGTCATGCCTAAAATGCAGCCAGACCTGTGACTTTGCATTCAAATCATCCTTTCTAAACCTCATGTGAACCATTCGCAGTTAACAGAAAAAAAGCACTATTTAATAACTATACTCCTGTTATTGCAAAATCAACCTTCAAGATGCCTAATACTTTCATTTAAGCAACTTTATACATTGCAGATTTGAAAGTTATACAGCATGTATATTGCTTATTCAAACAGAAAGATCTTTGCCGTAGAATTGAAAATCCAGCTCACTATTCTATCATAAATATATGCAGGGGGGGGGGAAAAAAAGAAAAAAAAGAAAAAAAAAATCAGTTCAGGTTATTATGCTTTGTACTGATAATTACCTGATTCTGTGTGGTGGAATTTAATATTGTGCATATATCTTCCTTTCTGGGACTCACCTGGGTAGCTGCATTAGAAAGTAGTCACTGTGATTTCAGAATAAGATGAGGACAGGTCACCATTGGTGACAATTAAAAGCAGCTGCTTCTAGCAGTTGGGGTTACACCAGTATGCTAGTTTAATGCAAACTATACAATCAATCTGTAACATAGATATCTTTTGAGGACTGAATTAGCGTTTGATTGAATGAACTCAGACATTTTACAAGTCAGAGCAAGTAAAGTACTTGGAGTTATCAGACAAGTACTAATTTAAATAACGGCAAGGATGTGAGCACAAAAGCTGAAATACGGTGGTGGGTAGTTGCAAGCAAAGGGTGGCGCAATTATCTTCTGCTCACATCTAACTGCCCTTTTTAAATGAAAAGCCGCACATGGTAGATGGTAGCAGAGAGGAGAAACAGCTCTGCATCGCTGCCCAGAGCGCGGGCCCTGGAAGCAGCAGGACACCAGCCTAACACGGAGGCAAAAGCCGGGCTGCTGCCGGACCTCCAGCCGTACCGGGCTGCCCTCTGGCCTCTGCTCCAGCCTGCCGGCAGCCTCTGCTCCAGCCATCAGACCGGAGACCGGCACCCTGGACTCTGTTAAGCAAAGCTGGGTTCACAGGCTGTATGGAAAGGGGTTTCTTCCCTGTCTCCCAGTACAGTGGCCCGGCCTCCCTGTGCTGCCTTTGACCTGTGCACCAGAAGCAGGGAGCGAGAGGGAAAAGACAGCGTAGGAAAGCCGGCGGCATCACCTTGGGTGGGGAGCAGAGAGCGGCTCACCTCCCCCATACACACTGGGGGCTGTCCCCTTCCTTGCCGACATCAAATCCAGTAAAACCACTGCAACGCAATCCACAAGATGCCACAAAAACCCACAGAAGAAACAAAATTTGAGGGGGCTTTCTCTCCCGCTACTCATCCGGGTTCATGTCTTTGTGTTTACCATGCTACAAAATCCACAGTAGTGGATCAGGCTCATGATATAGTAAAAAATTCACAAAAATGAGAACTGATAACTGAAAACAGTTCATTCTACTTCATGCAACACTGTCAAAAAAGTAACATCTGACAGGCTGACTACAATTTTGAAAAGCGACCTCAATAGCAGGATTTGAATCATGACACTGATGTGCAACTGAAACCTTTTAATTAAACACACAGAAAATAAGATATTAAAAGACGAAACTTAAAAATAAGAGCTGACAATTTAGTTTCATGACGGAGGCATAACAAGAGTGTGGTGCCCAAAGACAGGCTTGCAGAAGTAATTTCTGAACATAGAGAGATCTGCAAGAGTTAAACATCACAAACCTGTAGCTGTTATAGCAGAGGTCTACTTTGTATCACTCTATCTCAAGAAGAAAAACCCATTCTCTATAGAGCTTTTTTGGGAGGCTAGTTAAAACAGCAAAAGAGATTTTTTTCTGGCTGGACCTGCATCTCTTTGGTAGGAAGTATAAGATGGAGTCACTAGATCCACACAAAGACTTTACCTGCCCCCTGAAGGTCCATTGGCTTAAACAACAAATAAAGACAAATATACCCTTACTTGGCAGATGTGATCTAAAGGGCCTGTCGGGAAAGCACACAAGCCTGGGATATCCTTCACTGTGGTGAGAGCAAGAAGTTGGACCACGTGCCCTGTAAGCTAAGCTTCCTCCACTGCAGCCACTTCTCTAGGAGGCTTGCAGGGAGCACCGCTGGGCATCTGCAGACCTCGGATTTGCTCTGCTGGGAAAGACCTCTTCTAGATAGAGAAACCTTCAACCACCCAAGGGCAAAAGTTTGCTTAACAACCCCTTATGCCCCCTCCTTAGATAAAGGCAGGCCCTCAGTCTGCTTCCCCAGTCTTGAGCACCTGGCCTGGTAACACTGGCTGATCTTTCAGAGGATGGAAGGAGTAGGGGCACAACTGAGAAACAATACACATTCACCTTCACTAATGTTTCACCACTTTGCTAAGGCAGGTGAAATTTAGTAAATAATCAGATTTGGTCTAGATCCCTCCAACTTGTAGTGTTGGAATGCATTTTATTTTAATCCAAGCTAGATCAGCTAACCTTAATAAAGGATTTATGTTTTGAGGAAGGAGACTGCACAATGATTTAGGCAGAGCTAGATGTAGACTGACACGTTACTCTGTTGTCTGTATCAGGTACATTTGGATTTACCTGTAATCTGTGCCCTTTCTCCTCTAGTAGGGAAAGAAACAAAGACAGGAGGCATTTCAGATTCAAACTATCTCATACAGTTCTCCTAAGAAAATTAACTGGCTCTGGCATTATATGCAAGGGCATCCATTCTATTTGCCTAAAATGATGCAGGCAAAGTCAAGAGTACATTTTCACACCAGTGCTGGGCACCTGATGCCAGAAGTATCCAGCAAGAGGCATAAGAGATCTTGCAAAAAATGCCAGTGTCATGAATGCCCTTTCTTATAGCTCTTGTTTATCAAAGCCTCAATCCTCATATTCCTGAAGGAAACAAGATAAGGTAAGACAGAAGGGAAAAAATCTAATTTGGAGAAGAAAACTTCACCTTCATATGTAATATCTGAAAAATTATTTCCACCAGGTACCACAGCAAATTTGAGATAAGTATGGGGTGGAAGTGGCACCTTAGTGGAAATACGTTTATATCACTAAGTGTTATTGCTTATGTAGTTTGGATAAAATACAACTATGCTAGAGTTATAGCAAGTGCAGTTCAGACATACGAAGCTATTGAATTTCTACATCACTAATTCACCAGTGATCAACCTTACTGACAATCCTGGAAGACGGAATTCTCTGCATGTAGACACGGAGGTAGAAAGTCATCTTTCTTATACCTACAGAGGTTTGCTTATACTTATGGTTGATTTCACGGGACATACAGGGAGATTTAAGTCCACCAATTCATGCATCATCCTTGGCCTGAGACGAACAACAAGTGCTCGCAGCCACTGTTCCAGCAACTCAGCAAGAAGCAAATGTAATCAGAAAATGTGGAGAAGGGAGGAGAGAAACAAAAAAATCCAGCCTCAATAATAAGAAAAGCATGTACAGATATACAAGGTACATTATTCACTTGTTACCAACTGTTAAAACTTAAGCAAGGTGTTGATGAGCCCAATTTGAATGGAAAAATAAAGTAAGATTTGTTCCTACCATGGCTCCAAATGATTTGTTAACACAAAAGGTGTTAAATGTTCTGCATCACTAAAATAAAGAGTCCTTCAGAATTTCAAGTATTCATGCTTATATATATGTTAAAAAGAAAAAATAACAGGAAAAAAAGGATTATTTATTGGTCTGTATTGCAGGGGAAACAGTGAAAATTGTGTGTTGTAACTATATAATTACTATATTAAAATGCTCCTGCATAATACAGGATTAATGACAAACGCCCTCACAGAAAAAAATCAAAACTTTCATCCAGAACAGCCTTTTTGTGCAATTTTTGTGGGGGTTTCATTGTTTTTTGTATGCAGTATACGACCACCTGCTCTGAGCACTAGCAATTTTTCAGAGCCGTATTCATTTTTAGGCTGTTTGCAAAAGCTGGCTGTCCAACCCCAAAAGCAAAAGCATCATTTTAGTCAGATTCCCTTCTATGGATACATTATAGAACTCTTCAAGTGACAGCATATTTTAAAATCCTCCATTCATGCCACTGATTCAGTGCTTAAGGGGTCTCTGATACAGAGTCTACTGTACGTTTCGTTTAAATTCTAGTGCTGTCATCTAGGCCAAGAATCTCAGCTTCGGGATTCTTTGCCCGTCACCTTCAATATGCGTTACTATGGGTACTGGAAAGCCTATTACTGTATACAGAGAAGAGCCACAAGAAAGAAAAGGCACATAGTTTCGTAGCACTAACACACACACAAAAAAAAAGCAAAGGGGAAGAAGATCGACGGCCACTAGTAGGATATAATTTTGTAAAATATCGTTCTCTTAGAAAAGCTGAAAATCTTACTGTAGTTAGAACCAAAGAAAAATTGAAGGAGAGATCAGCTTTTCCTACCCTGTAGTGTTACATAGAACATATATTGCACACTGTGTCTTTCCTATACTTCTCAGTTCTGTTGGAATACTATGGGAAGTAAATATCATTCACTTAAAAACAGCACTCTGTCAACAAGTCTTTTTTACCACTGAAATAATCAATGAAGAAACAGCAATCTGCCCTGCAGCCTTCTGCACTCTCCAACATCTACAATAGGATTTCTACATGTTGGCAGTCAATACAGTTCAATTAATGTTTAATTCATGTTTTCGTCCTGAAGCAAGATGAAAAGACAGAACATTTATCAATAGCAGAGCTACAGCAAAAACAAACACTTTTTGTTCCAATATTGCCATCTTTTTGAGATGCAAGGCACCATATGCAAGAAGAGCCAAAATGTCATCTGCCGTTTATTTTCCAGAGCTGGATTAAGTTCTGCAGATGCTTAAATAAAATATTGGTGTAAAAATATATGGTGAAGGGAATTCTTCAGTGAATGCAGCAGCCAAACTGAAGCAGAACATAGCCGTTTCTATTATTTTCAGCGAAGATATTTTGGAAACTATACACAATCTCATCATATTGAAGTACACATCAGCTAAAAACTCAGTCTCACTAAAAATCTTTTCTGTCCTGCATATTTCTGGTTATCAGTTAGATTGCTGGTCATCAAAGTGAATGCTGACTGTTCGTAAGAGGCTGGCAAAGAATTCCCTGCTGAACTGCCATGATCCCTCTCTCAACAGAAAGCATCTGTCTTGCTGAAGATACAGAGTGTTTATCTCCATGGCAGGCTTGACTCAAACATCCAAGGCTCTAAAAATAAGAGTTTAAAATCTAATTCATGTCTACAGCCCACCTAATCACCCAGCAGGCTTCAGTAAATGATTTTTCATTGTTTCATTTTCAGCTTCCTCTGCTTAACCAGCAGATACACTTATTCACAGTGCAGTTACACATTAACCTGTTAGACCCCAACATGAATCCAGGTCATTCACCAGGAAAGACTGGTGAAGAGAGAGTGTGAGCCAACCATGGCTATATTATATCATGAACATTTTCAATATTTTGATCAGCTGTGATAGTTTAGTACAAAATATGCTCTATCCATTATCTTGAAACTTCTTATATCAAAATGTTGGAGATTTCAAAGAAGCAGAATGAAAAATGCTTTGCATTAGGTACTGGACCAGTGGAAATGACAGAAGAATTGCAGGCAACATTTTAACATACTTCTCAGAGTACCAGACAAAGTATTTTGCACAAAGGTCATCATTCTGTACCGAAGACATCGTCTGTAGCGCATGCCAAGAGACCAAAATGCCACTGACCAGAGGCTGATAAGAGCGGGATGTACCACATGAAGTTTTGCTTGGTTAACACCACTTTTGAAAGAAAATAGTTTTATAGCAGCACAGCAGCAGAAGTTCTGTGCTGAGGTACACAACAAGCACAAGCAACAGCATTCAGAAACTTTCATGCCACGGTTTGGAAACCCCAGAAGAGACAACTGCAGACATCAATACGCACATTGGTCTTTTTCATCTCTTCCTGAAGACATGTGAATTTGGGCAGGTATCATGAAAATTTATTAGCAAAATGCAAGTTGGCCTAGCATCTCTCAGAAACGGCATAGACATGATCCTACTCTCAGGCGGGGGATAGGCCAGGTGATCTGTCAAGATCCTTTCCAGATTACTCTAATTGGAGAATTGCACAGAGCATTAGCAAGAACGGATGACATCCAGTGTAGACATCCATCCATAGATGACATCCATAGTGTACGTCCTACCCAGTGGAGGCCCCTGGATAATGAAGCACTTGGTGTAGGCTGAAGAGCACAAGATTCAGTATGTTGTCTGGATAATTAGAACAAACCTACCAATAGAAGGGAAAACATTGGGGGAAATAGCTGTATGTGTAAAGACCATGCTCATAATATGACAGATTTACAAGGGGCCAGTCACATGCCTAACAAACTTGTTCCCTATGGAATGGGGTTGATGACCATGCAGCAGCCTTTGACATGCAAAAGGATGAACCTGGCATGTCAGGCCACATGTTAAGGGACACAGCCATAATACTTGCCTGGTCCTCATGGTCCTTAGCCCACCAGAAAGTCTGTGAGACAGGATGAATGGGATCACAGCCAAATGTGTTTCAAAAAAAGAATCCCATTCCACGGAAAATGCTTGAAAGGAAATACACTTTTTTTTTTTTTTAAAAAAAACAGCCCATGTGTGTAAAGGTAGCAATACCTAGAAGACCATTATCTCCACACCAAACAGTATGGGACATCTCTCATCTGGAGAGAAAAGACCATCCAAACTCAAGTAAAAAAGTCCTAAGAAAAAGACTGTCTAGGCAGCTGCAAAACTGAGACCTCAATAAGGCAGTAAATGATACTTCTCCACATCAGGTGATGGATTTTGATTCTTTCACTCTTATCAGATTATGCTGAGTACATGAGAAAATAAAAGCAGAAAGAATGTTTCTTGTCTCATAAGCACAGTTCAGATAAGGATAAGAAGGAAAGTTGTGCTTCCCTTTCAAAAGGCAATGGACTGAGGAGGTATTGTTATTCAGCTGCCAAGAGCTCTCTCCCTTATGTATAGACATCAGTGTTTTCTCTGAGATACTGTCTGATATCTTAATTGGAGGCTACCTTTCCCATATGCCCATAGAGAAGCGAGGCGCTGATTCACTTTCTTGCAGGGAGAAAAACTGCCACAGGCCCTAGCAGAGCTGATACTGGCTGGAAGGGGGTGCGTTAATACACACAGCCTCCTACGCTGATGGGCTGTCCTTCAAAGAATTTCCTTTATACTACCCTGGATTGTTACAGTGTGAATATTAGCCCCTGTTCCAAGGGAAGCCCAGTGCAACTTCCATCTCTTGGGATTTCCTAGATCAGAAGGGCCTGCACAAGCTGGAGTCAAACCTGCCAAAGTGATGAGAGAATAAAACAAACCAAAAAGAACCCCACTGAATTGTGAGCAGCCAAGTACCTCTAGTAACTCCCCAGCATTACACTGAAAAAAAGAGACGAGTCCTGTGCTCTCCTACTGTGAAAGTGGTCACTGCAGTTATTTTTATCGTCGTCGTTGTTGTTATATCTACAAGCCTAAAATTAACCAGCTCTGCTTATGGCAAAATTAAAGGATTTCGTATTAACTGTGAACTTGGCGTCTTCAACTTACTCTCTAACCCCATCATTTCAATTTTCCCTTTTTGCACACTTTTCTGTAAAAATATAAAAAAAAAATTTAATAACAGAATTTTTAAAAAAGTAACAAACAGCTCACCTGTACAGAAAACTTTCAATGAAAAACAGTTGGGGTTAGGGAGGGGGAGGAAGCCACATATGATTTACAATATTTCATCTACCTCTGTCCATGTCTATATTTATCTAATTTGCGAAATGGGCACCTTATAGCAACAGTCAGCTGAAATTATTAAAACATTTGGCTTATAGAAGCACTGTGAGATCACACTCAAGAGGAAAGCCCCCATCACAAACCCCACTTGCACCCTGGTAGGCAGCTATACAAACAAGCATGCATTTACAACAATAGTGTTAACATGGGATTCTCTTGATAAATCAAAATTCTGATAAATACTCAATAGTTTTATCAACAGTTCTGTAGTAGTAGTTAGGTAAATCTACCAGTATCCAACATTCTGCCATATCACTTCTCTTTAAATTGATTAATTACTACGTTTAGAGTAGTTATTCTTGTGTCTCTGTCGTTTTTTTTCCTTGAAGGGTGTAAAATGACATTTGTAATTGCTGCAGATGGGGAATGAGATTTTTAGAAGGGAAAAATTTGCTATAGAAAAGATGATCATGAAAAAAATTTGCTGGTTTCTTTCATTTTTAATAAAACAAAATAATCCTATTTGCCTTCAATCTTGACCAACCAAATGGCTGTTAAACACCTGCTAGTTGAAATGCTTTTTCTCTTCATAAGGAAAGGATTTCAACACTTAGCTCACCAATTCAGCTAATGCTTAATTCATTTCCCTGTCTGCTAGCTAGATTAAAAGAAAGAACACTTCTCAACAGGAGTGAGGCAGCAAAAATCCAGCTTTGCACTCCAATCCTAATTTACAAGAGTACCAAGGTCCAATTTCTAGATAAAAGATGTCTTAGAAGGAAGGCCAAAGTTGAGATTGCAAAGCATAAAGAAAATACTGGGACACAGACATCACTGATGATAAATCCTTTAGGCAAAGTCAAATTTATGATCTAGTTAAAATGGAATATCCTGGCATCTGATGGCATCGCAGCACTAATGGGATATATCTGTTGCAACAAACTGCCTTCTCCCATAAAATACATTATTTTCTTTATTTGCTTTTTCTCAGCTTGCCTCTCGTTTTATGCTAGGCATGGAGCACTAGCAGAGCATACTGCAGGTGAGGTTTTTTCCCCAGGTGCTTTGCAGCATTTGTGCATTCACTACCACTACCTGTATTAAGTAACAGAAAAAATGCAGACTTACATGACCTGCAAAGATCTATAAAGAAAGAGGAAGCGTAGAGGAAAACACCTTTTATTTTTCAGACATTTGTATTTCTTTTTGAGCCACGAGAAAAGCGGTGATTAATCATAGCCAGGTGTCATGGAGCAAGACACACAGTGCAATGTGTATGTGAAAGGTAGACATTATCAGTGGAATCACAAATCCCACCTTTCCTAATTGGAGATCTCCTTTGACCAAAATGGAGAGTATACTTAATACACTCATTTTAAGACCCATGACTTCTATCATAATAATTCAGAGTTTTGACAGCACTATAAGAAGCTGAGAATCCCCAGATTCTGGTTTATTCCTCATATGTCTACCCTTTCCAAAAATACATTGATTTTTATAGGTATGACAAGCTGGTTCAATTCATCTCTATGTGAAGCAATCTTTCATATCTGTACATGAATACTAGAAGATATTTTGAGCATACCAGAAAGGGTAACAAATGCAAACTGCTGTAGGCTCACAGATCTGGCAGGATGACATCTAGAAAACTGTAGAACTGCTGCAATTCCTACAATATAGTGACACTGCATCAGATAATATACTACCTGATGGAAACTGCTAAAAAACATATAAAGGAAGCATAAGGAGAGATAGAAAAAAACCCCAAATGTGTGCAGGAATAAATACAACTACTGACCTTCTGTTTGTTTTCCTCTATTCCCCCCACCCCAGCTGCTTTGATTTTAGTGTAGTATAGTCTTTGTTGATATTGCAGCATGAAAATGAAGGGGGGGGGCAGAATTAACCCTAAGAGGAAAGAGAAACCTTTGCAGATTTCATTTATTCCTAGTTCTTCAAACTAATCCATTTGCAAGTCAAACTTATCAAAGAGGAGATAGGCTCGTTATTGCAATGTTCCAGGGAAAAGAAAAAAACCTAAACCAGCTCACACTGAGCAGTCTCTATAGCCAGAGGAATTCAAATACAGTTTTTTCTCTCTGCATCCCCCACAGCACAGTTACTGGTTGCAGCCTGCACACCATGCGTTTCCAAAAGAACCTTTCAATTCAACTAAACAATAAACATTTGAGCATTAAAGAAAAAAGCCTGTGCATCCACCTAGGTTCAACCCCCAATAGAAGTATAGAAGACAAATAAGGAGTTCTTTTTAGTCTCTGGACTATGGATCTCTTCCTACACCTCTATGCTTCCCAAAAATTAAGCATAAGCTCAAAAATATTGAATGTTCTGACGCCATGCTTGCAGAATTTGCTGCTGAAACTTTCCCCTACAGCAGTACTGTCTCTAAATCTAAAGCTTCATTGTTTAATTCTTTTCTAGTCTGTGAACACAGCCTTAAAAATCAAACATGAATAAACTCGGGCAGTGTCATTTCTGAGACTACAGCAGAATTTAGAAACAAGGTTGCAATATTACAGATAATAAAAAAAAAAAGAAATTGTAAAGTCTGTATGCTAACGTGAACCTCAGTCCTCTCAGCTTTGTATTGCATTAATATGACTAGCCATATGACTATTTAATCACTTCACTGAGGTGCTAAATCTAAGTAGGAAAGATGATAGTGAAATGTGAGCTTTCCTAGAGCATCACTCACAACCTGTTTTCACAAAAGCACGGTCAATGTGCTTATTCAGGTCTCCTCCATTATGAAAAGCCCTAACTTCCCTATCTCCAGATTTCTCTCATGGTTTTACAGGAGTCAGCTATGCATTCTCATCAGAGAAAAATCGTTGGAGTGTTGAGACTTGAAATTATGAAATTGTAATACCAAGACTGGAACTGAACACACATGGTACTCACGGGACCGCGGGCAAGATGCTGCTGCTCACTTTCCTATACAATTCCCCTCCACTTTCCATTTTATTTAAGGTAAAATAAACTGCTGGCAAAATTCCACAGCTGAAAACCACACAACACAGACATTTTTATGCAGGTCTCAGGTCCAGCTCACCGTGTGCCAGAGAAACTGCTTTCACTCCTTTCTTGTCAGGATGCAACAGCATTAAAAACAATGGCTAATGGGCTTGATATTCCACTGCCATCCAAGTAGGTCTTAATTGTAGCAAGGGCAGTTTCTGCCAGCTTTGCAAAACCAGGGCTTCTTCTGCCAACTTCATTAAGCTTATTTTTACAGTGCATCATTCCCCTGTTTACCATCAGCTCCTCCTGTAATGAAATGCCCCCCCGAATATTGGCTCATCAAAGAACATTATGGGTATCCATACGCTGAATTTCGTGGTATTGTTGATTGTTCTGACAAGTTATAAACATCAGGAGGTGTTTGTGATCATCCAAAGAGGCTTTTCTGTTGGGTTTGATTTTAGCTTTTTCTTTTTCTCATTCAGGAGGGGATGATCAAGAGTTTTTTAAAATGTATTAATAAATAAGCTTGAGGAGGAAAGGCTGAGCATCCAACTGATTTATAGGTGCCTACCAACGCTGTGAAATGGTAGTAAACTGTGGGTAACTTTTTCTGTCTAACCTCAGGTTTTTTCTTGTATTTTGTAAGCACCACCCTTGCGCATTTTTGAATGATAGTTCTTTTTGCCTCTTTTTCCCTCCAATCTAATACCTGTCACAACCATCACACAACCAAGAGCCTTCTCATAGGCTTTAGTTAACCCACTGATCCATGGAAAAGCAGAATCTGGAGCCTGCAGAAGTGTTTGCTTACTGAAACCTATATTTGCTTATAGCTTACCTATAAAAACCCATGTTTGTGTATATTTTGAATCCTTTACTTGCTTTACCTTTTGACGAAGAAAGCAATGACGTACAAGCTCAGCTGAGGTAGTGGGTTAACAACATCTAAATTTTAACAGTGTTGCATGATAAAATATCCCTGGAGATTTGAGAGGGTGGGAGGGAGGACTCAAAAGCATATCAAATTAAACATCTTTGAGTCCTCAGGGGCAGAGTCAGAGGGGGAAGGGAAAAACTGTCATCTCATTTCTCCAGTCAGCACTGCCTGCAGATGCAGGTTAGGAAGCAGGCTTTCTGAGGAGAATAAGAATCCATTTGTTAAAATGCTTTTCCCCCCACATTCATTTCCCCTCTCTTTCTTAGTGCTATTCATCAGTATTTCTTCCATTTTTATAAGACAATTAATGTTTTGTGGGGTTTTTTCTTTTTTTTAAAATTAAGGCCTCTGAAATATTCATTCAAACTCTTCACAGAAAAAAACCCTGAGTAACAGGCTTTATTAAGGAAAACTTTTTATCCCTCTTTTTTCAAATAAACCATTGCATTCCACCAATACTTTATTAAAATTAGATTTTAAAAATGAAAGCAATGGAGACAGCAGAATCTACCAATAATTAATTAAGGAGTTAAATTGATCAGTTAGGGGTAGCACATGTGACAGCACAGGAGTCCTACGCTGGTGATTTATCACACACTCTGATACCTCACATCGTGTGTTGGAAGGTCTGAAGGTTGAAACATATGGGTTCTGCTCCCAATTATGGGTCTGCAGGAAAGCTACAGGCTATAGATTGGCTGGCTGTTAATTAAGTGGCAAAATGCAATTCCTGCCTCTTCCCACCTTTGTACTGGATGACCCTCCTTTTCCCTCCCTCTTTGGAAAATAAAATTAGTTCCCCTGGCAAGCGACATTGTTCACCTCATTTAGGTTCTTCCCATCAACTTGATATAGTGTTTTCTGCTACAGAATGACCACCATACATAACTTTCAGTAAAGAAATAATGACTCAACCGATTTTTTTTATTTTTTTTTTTTTTAAAGACACAGAATTTCAGATTTTTTCAGCTGCTATAAACAGCATTGCTATCTGCATCAGCACCAGTAATACACCCTACCAAGCCATGCTGTCCTGGTCTGTAACCCTCCCTAGGGGAGTGCAAAATGCACATCTACAGCTCTCTTCTAGTCGTCTCCGAGTACCCGACAGGCTTACGGCTAACGCATCAGTAACGGTGGTATTCCTAGACAGCCCAGCTTTGTCGAGAGAAGCATTAAGTACAACTGGGAAAAAGAAAAAGGCATCCGTTAATGGCTGCTCTGTCGCACGGTCTCCGACAAGCCCTCGGCAGCTTGCCACGTTGCTCTGACTGACCACGGTGCCAGAGCGCACACCCGCAGCGCTTGCTGCAGCCGAGGGACTCTGATTCAGTCATCTTGGGAGCAGTGCTTGTGGTAGTGGCGGTGAGTAGAAGCGACAGACAGAGGGGAGGGTGAGAGCTGAAGGAATTTTGGGTAGTCCTCAGAGGGAAGCTTCAGAGGTTGGATTTCTGATTTTTCCAATTGTGATTTTGGACCGGCGCTGGGTGATGAGTCAGTGTTTGTCACTAACGGGGTTCTGTAACGGGGATATCTACAGCGGTGTGACAGCCTGTCACCACCAGCAAAGTAAGATGGCACTGCAGAGTTAATAAGCCGGGGAGACCGTAAACACAAAGAAACCAGAAATAAAGAGTAAGGAGAAACATGAAGCGATAAGCAACAAAATACACCGGGCCCCATGCACAAAAATAGCATTTCTGCACATGGAACTAGCTTTGTTTTTTTGTTTTCAAACTTTACAACCCTGTGTTCTAGGAAAGCAACTTTAAATTGCTCTCAGCGACCCAAAAACCTAAGTGTAACCACACACTTAGCCCAATGGCATGGTCCACTCACTCCCGTCTACGCCAATACTCAGACTTACAAAGTAGTTTGTGCAGCCTGCTAACAGCGTGGGACATTCCACAAGCTGGCTTTCTCCTGCCCAGGGATGAAGAGTCTCCTGCACAGATGGTGACACCCTTGCAGTGTGCCTGTAGCCCATCCGGAAAGGGCACAGGTACTGTTTGGCTCACAGCACACGGGAGAAAGGCACTCTTGGCTGCCTGCTAGGTGAGCTGGCCAAAATGTGAACAGGTAAACAAAACAGCCCTAAAGCAGAAAGCCCCAGAATAAAGCTGGCTCCCTCCTCTTGATAAGTTAACTGTTACAGTCATGGATAAGATGAGAGAAGACAGATCACGTGAAGGTCACTGGGGCAGGACCTTGCCATCAGGACATTACTGCAGGAGGGAAATGAGGAAGCAGACTTTGGTAAGAGATGAAAACTGGGACCTGTCCTGACAACCCGGAATTTCTTTGGCCACCTGCTCTGTTGAGCTGGGCATCCTGATGTACATCACAGACAGAAAGTGACATTAACCACATCATGCACTACCAACACTCCGTACCAATCCCAGCTCAGAGGCCAGGCTGCACATGTAGTCTGCTCCCTTAGGCAGCATCGGCCTTCTGAGCCTTCCTCAGGTCTCCCAGAATCACCGTGAATATCACATGCAATGTTCCTGTTATTTGTAATAGCAGAGTCTGTCATGTTCTTGGCAGGGCATCACCATTTAATTATTAGTTTGCTTATTGCACAGAGTAGAAAAATGTAAAAAATAGTGGAACGTGGCAAATACTGAAAAGACAATTGTCTGAAATTTCGAACGTTTTTTTCCAGCACTATGCATCTATTTAAGGGTTCAAAGATTAATAAAATGCCTCTATTTAATGAGTAAATCAGAATGCATCATTTGGCCCTTAGCAAAAAGGGACAGTTTGAATGCTTAGTATGTGTGGTTTCAGTTTCCTACTGATTCCTCTGCAACTAAATGCGCACAGATGCAGCATCTCTTCCCTCCCTTCTTTCACCAAACTCAGCTTTTTAACCTAGTAACCTCTTTTCTTCACACTTTGACTGCCCCCACAGCTGGATCCTTTTTAATTTTGGACACACCCAGGTTCTAGACATATCCAGAAAAAACCAGCAAATTAAGTCATCCAAAGCCCTGAGCATAGTTAACATTCATTTACAGCATGAAAAGAGCAGAACACCTTTCTGGTATTGCCAATTACGGGGTATTTCAGCCAAATGTATTCAATGGTGCCAGAATGAAAACTCCAAAGTGTGCATGATATTAATTTCTAAACCCTGTTAACTTAATTAACACTTGGTTAAATGTGCACTGATCTTAGACCCAAAGCATGTTTGATGAGGTATTTTTCATTAGGCAAAAGAAAGAATTTGAAATGTGTAAACCATTTGTAACAACAGAGGACTCCCTTCTTGAAATTGTATACAAGGCACACCCAATTCATAGTCAGTGAGAGTTTATATTCTATTTGTACTTTGTTATGCTCTTGTCAGTTTTACTTGGATCACAAAACGTCATTCGAACAATACCATTCACCAAACACGGAATATAATATTCTGCATTGTCAGTACCATTTAAAATGCAAGACCCAAGTAATATGAAAAATGATTAAACCATCCAATAGTAGTTGTATTTAATCTGTGTTGCCACTGCTAAATTCACACACTGAGTGGCTGGTTGGTGAAATTATTAGAGGCACAAGTCCAGATACTCAGATCCTGGAACCAGAGGGCGTACAGCCATTTCTAAAAATAAAGAAAGAAAAGCGGGGAAGGGGCTTATCATTCTTAGCAGAGATGTAGCATTTTTTAATGAACCCAGATCCACACCAGGAATAACTAGAAGATGGTGCACTTCACTAGCTGCTCATAACATTCTTGCTTGCAAATCAGTTATTACCTCAGAATGCTTTGCTGTTTTTTACCAAAAAAAAAATAAAAAAATCTCATAGCTGGATGTGACACACACTAAGGCAGAGGTTATAGTAGGCAATAAGAAAGTAATCTGGCTACCTCCCAAAGCAGGTGCCATAAAAAGAAATTGTTATTACCAGGAGAGACAGGCACGCCTGGCTGTCAGAACAGGTGGTTAAATGGGACAACGACTCTCTGCTCTGTCCTAGAACTGAGGCTGCAGAAAGTTCGTTCCCCGCAGCATCCTGTGCATTACAAGAGGCAGCTTCTAAAAATCACAGCTGGACAGGTCTGTCCTCCTTTCTCTACACAAAGTGAATTCTGAAGCGTATTCTAGGCCAGCAGAAGAAGCAAAACACTGTATTAAACTGATGTCACCCACATTGTGCATCCCTCACCTACTGCTTCAAAATAAACCACAAATGAATGGCACTCTTCATATAGGCACAGAGAGGCATACGTGGCACAGAGAACGCTATACTGACATACTGAAACATATGCAGATAGGGCATTCTGTAGCCATTCTTCTGTCATTAGGTACATTGAAGCACAAGAAGAGACAGATACCCTGACAGGTCCAAAAATAACTTCACTGAGTTAAACAGAGTTATGGTGTGTGACTGTGGGCTATATTTCATATGGCCAGTCAGTTGCCAGCACAGTAAGATTTCCCAGTTTTCCTGAGTGTTAAACGGAGAGGAAATACTTCCCTGACACTCTCAGATAGAAATGCTCAGGCTCCAGAAGGCTATACCATCTTTGCCTTTTAGCATCAGTAAATCCAGGAAAGCTCCAAAGAGCATTTTGATTTCTGTTTCTTCTTTGTGACTTAAGAGGTGGGCAGGGTGCTGCATAAGGTCCTGTGCTTATTTCTGCTGCAGTTTTCTTTGGTGTACAATTTGCTCCATCCCATCACCGACTTCATCTCCACATTCCCCGCTCATGAAGCACCCGTATACTTAGGATTTCCCACGTGCCTGAATGACCACAGCAGGTTTACGCAGCACTTGCTGAATACACAGCTACTTCCACCACGCAAGCTGAAGTGCTGCCTCTGCTGCTCATCCCAATTCTGCTCTTTTTGCTAACAGCCTCTAGCCACCAACATTTCTGGCGCAGTTACTCTGTAGATATATTAGAACATTTTTAATCAGCATCTGGTTATCTTGTCAAAAGTTATTCTTATTTTCTTCTTAATAAAATATAGCAACATATGCTACCTTCCCTGCAACTTGGCACCAGCAGATATTTGCTCTTTACTCACCCATTGCAATTTCCATTCATATAATACACAGTACTTCGAAGTAACCCTTTGAACCTGAATAGGACTACAACCCTCATACATACAGCTTAATTTTGCTTACTAGAAGATGCTTGGTTTAGCATGAAGTCAATTTGCATACTGATAGATCTCTTCGCCTTCCAGTCACAATATAAAAAGTTAACGCATTGCTATAATAATTCCATGTACCTCAAATCTGATTTCGTTTGATGCATTCAGCCACCTACTGTCACTTTAATGCATTTTCCTGGCACATGCACGCACACTGTTTCATACGAAAACATTTATGTTGGCACTCAATTCAATTAATTTTTTCCTCAAAGATGAAAAATTCAAACACAAATGTATTCACCTCTTCAAAGGAATCAACATTTTCAAGTTAGGGAAAGACAGAAATAGGAACCACTCCATTTCTCCAACATTTGAGTCAGCAATAGTTTTACACTGAAACTGCAAAGTTAATCTGTCATTTCTTTATTTATCTTGTGTTAGCATCTACCCGACACAGGGAAAAGCACACAGCTCCTCAACATTTACCATAGAAAGAATAGGACTAAGAGAAAGAAATGAAAAGGTATGGGAAATACACAGGTCATTTATCAGAGCAAGGGAACCCTGCTCATTCTTTCTTAATAGGAAACAATGAGAGTACAGAGCCAGAAAGAAGAGAAAGTGGCACTGGGGGAAAAAATTCATACACAAGTGCATGATGTTTATATGACATATTTTCCAGTCTCATAGCCATCAAACCACTGCCATTATTTTATTTAGGAAGTTAGGAAATTTATATGCATAAAACCACCTATTTGTCTTTTTACAAAAGTATGTTTTCATCTTTCTGGCATTTAACAAGTTAATTTGCTGACACTGTTTTCTTCTTTCTCACACTAAGTACTTGCTGTGTTTGCTGGCTATTATTTAAGTGTTGTGTTTACAGTACTGTCATACAGACTGTGTTCACAGTCTGCCATCTTACTACTTGCCGTTCTTCAGTATTCCCACTACTATCTGATGACTTCTTGGCATTAGCCATGCTTTGCTATACAGGTGCACAAAATTGCATTACTGCTCACGTAAAGGTTATTTGCAACTGCTATTTTTTAAAAAAGATGCCCATGTATATGATGTAGGAGTCTTCCCACTTTGCAACTCTGAATACACATATGTGCTGTACACATACATGTACAATATGCTCTTCTGAATCACCTCTCATGGCGAAAAAACTCCAAACCAAAAAGAAACAAACAAACAAAACAAAACAAAAAAGCCCCTGTTAAACTCAGAAAAAGAGGAAAGGAATAAGATGTTGAGGATGCTACCATTTAATTTCACTGATCCTTCAAGGTATTAAGCACAGAGGCTGTTGTCCTCCTTTTACAAAGCTTCTGAGACAGTACTGCCTGATAAACTAGCGCTGAGAATTTTGTTTACCCAGATCTGTTTCCAGTGATTGCAGAACATGGGAGAAGAGCTGGCAAAGATACAACACGCCCTTTCCAATTTTGTCTCCCTACTGGTGTTATCATTAAGGCTGAACCTGCTAGTAGAGAACATCATCCATGCTAGCAGTGCTCAGGGGTCCACCGGATTTGCTGTCACTGACTCACTAATTGATTTTGGTTCTCCCATTTCTGGGTCAGTGAATTCTTACACGTGGCTATTTTCCAGGCAAGTACTAACTGCAGCAGAACCCTGACTATTAATCCAGTGTACTTCAGCTTGGAAAATAAAAAAAAATAAAAAATTAAAAAAAAAAACGAACAGAATTTGGTGCAGAGTCTTTGTCATTAACATATATGTGTGCACATGCGCATGTACTCAACTTCCAAAATTTCACCTTGGATGAGAAAACATTCCCTTGAAGACAGAAAGGATTAGGAAGTACAAAACATCTCATTATAATACTAACAGGTTTCTGGCCTTGAGCTCTATTCTTTATTTCCAGTAAATGTTTCCTATGAGTTTGAAAGGCAGAGGTAAACTAAGTATACAACATATTTGTGTGTGAAAAGAATGTGTAAAAATGGAGTTAAAAAACAGGATTGTCCCAGGTTTTAATATATTCATTAATAAAACATTTTCCCCAACTGAAAAAGTCTCTATGGGATAGTGAAATTGTATCAGATTCCCTGACTCACTGTTTCAGTTTATTTCATCTGGCATTTCTCTGGGGGCCTTTTAACATTTTAAATAAGGTATTTCAGCTTCACCACTTATCAAAAAACATGAATTTAGACAAGATCTCATATGCCTTAAAAAAGTAATCAGAGATGTAATTGTAGTCTTTTGTTAAGTTACTTTTCTGACAGAAAAAGGGGCAGCAATTCCATTGCTCATTGCTCCATTGGTTGCTCAGTTCTGCTGTTTACAGAAATGGTATATTTTGCCTTTTTGCTTTAGTGTTGATTTCTATAAGACCAACTTCAGATGGAACAAAAGGCCCAAATAGAGGGAAAAATATTCAAGTTGCTATAAAACAGATATTAACTGCACTTTGCAACCAAAGAACATGCTAAACTGATTGTCGGTAACTTCTTTGAGTCATCAGGTTGTTCTCCCCAAAGACGTAGTTGTTTAGACTTTCATCCTTTCTGTAGTTCTCATCTGGCAAGGAATGACTCCACAAGGAAATAAAGCAAGAACAATGCTGAACAAACACAAATATGCTATTTGCCTGTCTGCCTTCATGAACTGATAGAGGCATCTCTATCAAAATGCCAAGAGGCAAGCAGAGTCTGTAAATTTTACAGTACTGGACTGATATACTTGCAGAGCTGCATCACTGCAGTACTTCAGGCAAGTGGAATAAACAGCCCTTTTTCAGGTAGCGTGAGCAGCTGAGCACACTATGCTCCTGCAGGACTGAAACGCTGGCGTTGTACATACATACATACTAGGGAGAGGTGGGGTCCAGTTGCATGAGGGAAGGCTGACTTTAAGAAAGCAAACTACGCATTCCATGCCACAGCGCAATCTCACCCCTTCGTTATGAGCATCGGCTGCCAGTGCACAACCCACCCAATAAGAGTCAAAGGAATATTTGAAGAATCACTCTATGAAGGGCCAAACTGAGCCAAGTACCACGGAATAAACCAGAACATACTAGCCTCACTCTGCCACAGCCCCAGCTATTGGCAAGAGGCTTAGAAAACAGGCTGTTTCGATCATGGAACCGCACACAAATGACAAAATATGAAAACCAGCATTGAAATACACACAGAGAAAAAGCCTGCCTCCCTTCAAGCCTCTGGGCAGCTCCAGCATTAGAAACTCAGCACTGCTGGTTATATATATTCAGTCAGCAGGACATGGGCTGGTAAGGCTCATGAAGCAAACTGCTGCTACGCTACCCACCAGCAGCGTTCCACCTGCCCTGGTGGCCGTATCTAAACATGCTTCCTATCAAAATAACACAGGCATTATAATTTTTTAGTAACTATTTTCCATAATACATTTTACTATTTAGGTAGTAAATGACAAATGGAATTCAGTGAAACAAATGTAAAATGGGATTTCTCATGTACTTTCTGAGTAGCATCAGAAGTCCACCAGTCCCAATGCCATCCACACATAAGTGATGACAGAGTAAGATGGCAGGAGCCATCTCTGGTGCAGTCTTGTCCATACTATTTGCTTGGGAGGTACATGGTATCCTCTAAGCACTGCAGGCCGTAGTATCTGGCTGGCACTGGCCAAAATCATGCTCAAGAGCCCACTAACGACTAGGCAGTGTTTGCACAATCAGCATTGGACAGTCTGGCACTCCAGCTCACTCCTTACTCCTATTTTATTTATCATACAGATGTGACCACTGAGCCCTATCTAACAACCATTTGAGTTGGCTGCAACCATTCTGTCCACTCTAATGCAGCTTGTTTAAGCAAACTGGAAATAGGCCAGGTAGAGTAAGAAACATTCTCACCCTTGTTTTAAGAAAGAGATTAATCCAAATAAGAACATTTCTCAGGAACATTATTGACATCTAACCTCATCCCTCCTATCACAGAGCACAGAAATTTTGCGTTGGTGATTTTGGCATTGTCTTCACTACCTCTTAGCTGTCTCAAACTTCCCTTTTAGAAGGCTACCCAATGTGTAGACTGAAAAACAACAGAGTAGGGAAATATCCACAACACTTCACAATGTGTTCCAAAGGTTATATCACCTAAGGTTACCTTTGAGCTAGGAGATACTCTAAAAATTAACAAATATAAACACTCTAACGTTAAAGTCTGCAGTTTCCAGATTTTATTGCACTTTCATGAAATTAGCAGAGTTCATCCCTGAGTGCATACTTATATCATAGTAAAATCATTCTTGAAAGCTAAAGATTGTCTTTGATAAGCAAAATAGATCCTGCTCTTTAATTTATTCACAGTAAGGTGCATTTTCAGGATGTCAGACTATTTGGGAGCTTTTTTAAGAGCTTTTATCTGAGCTCTAATTTGCAACATCCTTTTTAGCATAGAGACTGATCGAGACATAATTTCAGCCATGATCTCACCAGTGCTGCTTGTAAACTACTGTGGATTCATATACCTAGGAACAATTCAATTTCAATAGCAGTTCCTTCTGTCACAGGTTTACAATAAAAATGCACACTTAATATAGATCAAGAAAACTTTTTTCTTGCAAAAGAAATCAGTAGAGAGATTTACACAGTCTCCTGAGGGAGGTGATTCTGCCCCTCTATTCAGCTCTGGTGAGACCCCAGCTGGAGTACTGCGTCCAGCTCTGGAGTTCTCAGCACAGGAAAAACATGGACCTGTCCAGAGGAGGGCCACAAAAACGATCAGAGGGCTGGAACACCTCTCCTATGAGGACAGACTGAGGTTGTTCAGCCTGGAGAAGAGAAGGCTCTGGGGAGACCTTATTGCAGCCTTTCAATACTTAAAGGGGGGCTTACAAGAAAGATGGGGACAGACTTTTTAATAGGGCCTGTAGTGATAGGACAAGGGGTAAGGATGAGGCTGTGAAGAACCTGATCTAGATGAAGATGTCCCTGGGGGTTGGACTAGATGACCTTTAAAGGTCCCTTCCAACACAAACTATTCTATGAATCTATGACCCAGAATCTGAGAACAACAACAAAGTCCCCAGTTAAACCACCACCACGCACTCAGTGTCATTTCATTCCTCATGTCCTCCTGAACACTCAGAGCTTTGCAGCCTTTGAGATCCAGGACCTTTTGGGGGTGCAGGTGCATTGCTGATCCTGCCACCTTCCAGCTTCTTAGCCATAATCACACATCAGTCAGAGCAACTAAATTTTCCTTGGCCTCTTCCTCCCTCCCTCACTCTTTCTGTTGGTTAACATTCACGCTTGAAAATCTACTTAGCATTCCCATTGTATTTCCAAGCCACAGAACACATTCATAAACATTCCTTGGTGTTTGTAACCTGATCAGACACATCACAACTTTCAGTTGTCAGAACAAAAACGATAGCAGTTTTATCAAAAACGGGATAACATGGCCTTACCCCATCTCTAATTCCAATGAGAAACGCACAGCATTTCCTGCACAGTTCAAACAGTGAAGAGAATAAACAAGATGAAGTAGCAGTAGTACAAAATCTAAAAAGAAATAATAATAAAGAACTACATTGCGAGCACTGTTTGGCCTCAGAATGCAGTGGTCCATTCATTATATATTGGATGAGTTGATTTCCAAAGCTAATGAACCCCTCTGCTTTGAAGTACTGGTTGAAAAACTTCTTCCCAGTGTGGGTATCACCCAGTGCATGCAAGAGAGAGATTGTCTCTTGGGTCTCAGGATCAAATACTTCCCCTTACACTCATGACACCCTTGTCACAAGAAAAACAATGGCTTATATGGAAAAGTAACACTAAGAACATTATATATATTTTAAAATATATTGATATATTTTTATATGCTTAATGAAGCTCAGCAACCGAGAGCAAAGCTTGAAACATGGGGCCAAAGCTTTATGCAGGCCCCTAAACATTCAAAGGACTCAATGATCTAAAAAGAAATGCAGGGAAATGAGACTGACAGCTGATCAAAGGGTAAAAATATTAATTATAAAAGTGATGCTTCAGTATCTGAAAGTGGAAAGAGTACAAACAGATCTAGTGCTCAAAACATGCTAGGTATATCATGTATTTTTAAAAAGTACACCAATCAGATGAATAACTTTCTCATAAACTGTCACAGTTTAATATAAATACTCAAGGAAGTAGTTATTAAAACTGAACATTAGTTCTGGGGTTTTTTGTTTGCTTTTTTGTTTGTTTGGGTTTTGGGGTTGTTTTTTTTTTTATATGAGAGTTAACCTAGAAAGAACCTTGATCGTAAGACGATGAGTAATACATTGGACTAGGTTAGATAGATGGATATCCACAATGTAAAAGAATAAGCAGCATTTTCAGCATAAGCATTTGAAAGGCTTTGACAGAAATTTCAGTGAATGCCAAGGGTTAAACAGAATATAAAAAAAATCACTGTCTTAAAATATTAAGGAAAATATTAAGGAATAACCAGTTATTAAATAAGTATCTCAAGATCAATACCAATTTGATAGAACTAAATTACTAGTAAGCATATGTAGAGTTAGAGTGATTTCTATCTTGTATTTGATGCCTCTACATTTCTTTCTCACCTACTGACAAATACGGCAGCTGTCTAAAGCACTTACCACTGTTTGCACACAAAACTCATACCCACTTTGTCTCCTTTACATATCTCTTACCAAGCTAATCACAGGAATAGCCGTCTTCAATGAAAAGAGAGAAAGACAAAGCCTCCTGTTCAAAAGCATCATCAATACAGGCTCTCAATGTGTAGACAAAAGTGCAGGCTATCCACAACACACAGGACTGAGTCTGTCCATTCCTTGAATAACTCTTCTCCCTATACTGGGGTGGTCATTCCCTGCTAATCACTGGCCAAAGCAGTCCAGTAAACCATGGCATGTTACCCCACCGCTTTGCCAAACAGGCACGTCCGAACGCGCACCATCTTTCTGTAGGTGTGGGTTATATGATGGAGAGATGACTCACTTCAAGACTCAAATTTGCATTCCATCCAAGAAGAGAATATAGTCATCTGCAGAGATCTGGAATCAGATAACAAGATGCCCTTCTCTGCTATCTTCACATTGTCAAGAGGATAAACTTTAAAGACTGACTGGCAAAAAGCCATTCACTATCCCAAAAGATTAACCTTAAATTTTTGTAAATGCTTTAAAATACAACTCCTGACATCAAGGAAAAGTTCTATGCTGTCAAATAAAGAAAAACTTTACTACTTAAAAAGCTGCCAGAAGTCCAGAAATAACTCTCCCTCAGAAACAACAGTGGTTTTCTTCATTCTGTCTGTACATCTAAATTTAGTTAACTAAAGGAGCATCCTAGAAGAAAACAGATCTTAATTCTTTTCAGAAGAAAAAGAATAAGCAACAGGACAGAAACTGGAAATATTTTTCTGTGAAATATAAACATTTTCCAGTGACAAATACTGATTTGTTGACATCAAAATGCTCTAGGATTGCATTCATCAGGCTAGATTTTACTGAAATTAAAGAATAAATAAACAATCCATTTTAACATTGTAAAAATTTTAATAAGTTGTTATTAATATAAAAACTTTAATATCTAAGATTTTACAAATTAAAAAAATTAAGCATCAATCTCAGTCCTGTATTGCTCGCTATACCTTTTCAAGAATTGAAAGCAGCGTTTTATTTTCTAATTGACTTTGTTTCAATTTTGCCAACAAAATAAAATTTAAAAACCACTTGTTTAATGAGCTTTAAGAATGACCCTCCATCTTTTCCAAGGTCAGATACCTACTATTCATAGAATTAGATTGAGAAAGGGAAGATTTGTCGGCTTTGAAAGGGGAGTTGGACCAGAAGAACTCTAAAGGTCCCTTATACCCTTAATGATTCGGGGAGTCTATGAATAAAACTCCTGCCTCTTCAGAAATTGTTCCCAGCTATCTTAGTTGGGCATATGGTATCAATTACCATAATACTCCAGTTCTTTGCAATCTTTAATATATTTATTTTCACAATCCTTTTGAGAGGCAAGAAGGTCTATTATCCCTATTTTATAGATAGAGGACTCAGGTACTGAAGTTTAAATGGTTTCTGTTAAATATTTCTATTCTATTCCTCATGCTCAAAGTTCCTTGGATGCTGCATATATGTGGACATTTATGCACAAAATACTGAAAATATCCTTAAGTCCTTCTGGGTAATTTCATTTTCATAATTTCATACCTGACAACTTCAATAACTTCACAACACTAGAAAGCTTCAGTTTGGGCATTTAAATTTAACCACCTGAAAAAAACTTAAAACTCACATCAAGACAGCATCTTCTGACTTGGTAGCCTACCCTGGACACAGCCAAAGCCAAGACTACAATAAGTAGCATTATCATTTGACTGGCCTGGTTAAGTAGGTACTCAAATTGTAGATTATATTTATAGACATCACAGGGGTGTAAAAGCTTGCTGCTAACACTAGCATCATATTGGTATGAAATAGAGGTTAGCAACTCTACTCAGAGAGAGGAAAGGACGTATGAGTAGCCTTAACCAGGGAATCAATGACAACTTACAACACAGCAGTTAGAGCAGTTCCTTAAGATTTCCATTCACGAGGCTCATCTAAATAATTCAAGGATGGCTCCTCAAGTTTGTGATCACAAAAAGATATTAACAGGTTAGTAAACCAAACCAAAACAATAAAAAAGGAGGTAAAAAAAAAATTGTAAAACTTTATCAAACACAAATTTTGATCCACACCTCAATGCAATAACCTACTTCTAAAACTGTGATCCAAGAGAGATCCAAGGCCAACAAAGCCCATGACATTTAGGTATCACTACAGATATTTTGCATAGTTCTACCAATTTACATGTAGAAGCATATGTTTCACTTTAACACTTACAAAGTCTCAGACTTTTATTGCTAATACAACATAAAAACAACAAAGTGGAAATAGTAAATCTGGATAGGTTCGCAGGAAAGAATATCTGCATTGAGCCTGTACAAGCTCAGTAATATTTTCTCATCTGGACTTACTGAAATCTTAATCAAAACCCCTTGCTATGTTTATATCCCCGGGAGCCATATTCTTTTGCTTTAGTGTATGCTGTTCTCTTTGTGGTAGATTGTTTTAAAAATATTTTAAAGGAGACACTCAGCGTGCAGCTAAGACTCTTTCTATCAAAGGCTGAACAACAGAGTTCTCCATAGAAAGGGTTCACTCCATTTCGTGTTCAATCTCCTGAGTAGTGTGAATTTATTAACCACTTTGAAGTGGTAAAAATGTGATGTGTGTGTGTGTACAGATGATCCAAACAGTATAAAAACCAGCCAGGAAATCAATAAAGCAGCTTTTTAACAAATGCATTTCCAACCGATCAAAAGAATAGCCTAACGGCTACATACGGCTGATCTAACACTCATTACATTATCATTTCAAGGAAACATCTTTTGCAACTGAAAGGTGAAGTCTTTCTGTAATGAGCTCCTTCTGAGTCAGCAACAAGACCCTTTTTTGTAGTGCTGAGACAAAATAAATATGTGGCAAACACCAGGGAGGAATTATTCTCTGCAAACAAATATTTTTCTGCATGTGAGGGCTCTTGCTTTGAATTGGTTCCTGCTTAAAAGCAAGGAAACGGAGAGAGAAGGGTTTTTTTTAATGTAGGACCTTTTCATTAAAAAAGAAAAAATGTAACTCATTGGCGGTTGCCTCTGAGAGACAGGTAAGAAGGGAAAAATGCATTCTGTCTGGCATTAGCAGATTCAAATGTATGCTGAATGCAGAATGGGATTTGAGCTGGCCCCAAAGAAGTTTTCTGCTGTTTTCCACAGGTCTCATGCTTGGAGGAAGCTTTCCCTCACTAGCAGTATGAAAGCTGAACACTTTTTGCAAATTAAGGAGACGTTAAATCTGAAATAAATGGCTTTGTTTAGATTTTAGGAGACTAAAAGGTGCAGGTCACATCCTCAGATAGCATAAATTATCAAAGGTCGGCCAAGCCACAGATTACACAAATTGATGGATTGCTCCTAACTATACCAGTGTATCTTTTTGTCTGTTTGTGTGCTGTTTTGTTTAGAATAACTGGTAGGAAACTAATAAGCAAAAGTGGTTCATTTCTGTAGTAGGCGTTTAGTTGGTTGACCCAGAAATAACTGAGAGCAATGACAAATTAGGACATAGGACATCCTTTTCTCCCCTCCTTTACTCAAAAGATTCTCTTACAAATAAAACCATGTCCTAAAAGTTACTGCTAAGGAAAAAAACAGCTGCTATGAATAACAACACCGCATTACAAATATTCTGGGAATTGGACTTTCTTTTTTTTTAAAGTAATGATAGTGGCTTAGGGCCACCACATTGCCCCATAGTTCATTCTAAAACAGCATGGAAATTCAATACCCTCAAAACGTCTTCTGATTACACAATCAAATTACACTTCCAAAGGAAAGTGCTGGCTCGCAAATATCACTGTCTCTACTTTCACCAGTTAAAATCACCTGTAGCCATTACCTAAATCTGTGCAATCAGGGTAGCCTTGTGTATCTCCAAGCAAGACTGCGATATAGGAGACAAAATATTTTTCCACTGCATTCACTAGGGGATGACTGATAAAGCAAGTTATTGATGTAAGACCAAGCAGGCTGAGGCTGACTCCTGTGTTTTCCACAGTGCCTTGTTTGTCCGAAATAATGTAGTTTGCCAAATAAATCTTACTGTCACGAGTGCACAGGAGGGCTCCCACAGGGACCAGAAAGAGAATCGGAAATTCTTGTCCCTTTATCTGCCCTCACAATGCTTCAAGGAGAGTCAGGACATCCCTTCTTCATGTGGTAATCATGACCCCTCAGAACTAAATGCAAAAATAGGATTCATCTCACCTAATGTTACATGTCTTCACTGTTAATATCTATGTCTGAAGGTCTTCAGTCCAGGCTTGCTTGAAACCAAAATGGATAAAACCAGATGCTTTTAGGGCATGATTAATCAAACAGAAATGTCTTACCCTTGAAAAGATAAATCACGCCCTAGAAATGTCTGTTTCCCTTGTCTTCTAATGAGAAGATGACTAGTTCAGAGATAGGCATTTACGCTGTAGATGTTTATATGTGATGAGCTAAATCCCATGCTGACAGTCCACAGAGGAATCCTGCTTTGCAGATTGCAGTATTTTGGTGACATGACATCTGCACAGCAGCTCCTGCAATTCTCTGTAGAATCTAACAGCTTCAAAAGGAAAAGAAAATAGCACCCTTCTCATGGAATTCATAAATCAGGAGCTAAAAAGAAATCTCTTTAAATCTCTTCCTTTTTTTTCCTCCCTTGTCTCTCTGAAAACTGGTTTTTTGCTTCTTGCACGTGTCTGGGTTTGCACACCTTCACACTTCTCTGTACCAAACTTCCCGTCAGCTTGCAGTAGGAATTGGATACCATTTTCCGCTCTAGCAGTATCAATCTTCATGCTTTTGTTGACATGGCAGGCTAGCTTATGGCTTTATTTATTCTTCTCATTGTTGCTTTTAAACCTTTCTTACACACTCCTTTTTTCTTTTTTCTCTTGCTTGCTTTTTACCATCAGCCTTTGGTTGCCTTAAAGTGTTTCAGAGGATGTTGGAGAAAGAAAGCAGTAGAAAAAAATGTGGAGAGAGGTAGAAGGAGGAGGAAAAAAAGTGGCAGTTCTATACTGTTGCTGTCCCTAAGGCACAAAGCTGTCCTTCTACCTTTCCCTAGAGGTCTGGAGCATTTCTGTTGCTTTAATGAGCTGTATACTGCAAAACTAAAGTAAACAAACCAAGTGAGTAGCTGGAAATTTCCTCACATTCATCATAGAAAATGAATGTCGGGGGCACAAATTGTGCATGAGTTTTGCTGTGGATCACAAGGAACAGAGGAAGATCCTTTGGCCATAGGATGTTTTGTTGCAAAATAGAATCATTCCTTCTGTGGTCACATGGCAAAAAGCTTTCACTACTAATATTCACAAGCAGAGGAGCAATCACTAAGGTGATGCAGGCCCTGCACTTTCCTTCCATAATTTATTTCTTTGTTGAAGTTTTTGATAGAGGTATATGTCCCCCTCCCAAAACCCCAGTTTAGATTATTCTAAACGAAGTTACACGTCAGTAGTGAAAATTGCAATTTAAGTGCTACAACCTGCCGTAGCTGGTAACTTTTCCACGAAGTAGATGACATTTCTACTATTCTACTATTCTCCTTGCTTGCAATACAAGCTGCTGAAGTAGATATTTTTTTCATTTTCATATTTCATACCCCTAATTGTCGCATTTGTATTACTCTTGCCTTGCTACAAAGAAGATTGTACCTTTTAATATTTTGCAATTTGTAGCAGGGTCCTGCAATGGTTAAATATCTATTAGATTTTTATTCTTGATCTGCCACTGAGGCATTTGAATATGCCTCAACAGGAATATTTACACTCTCATTTTCTGCCACTCATGGTAGCTAATGTTAAAATGTTAGCAACTGAGTGAAATAACCAAAACTTTTACAATTTGACCCTCCAACTCCACCCATCCCAAAAGCATAGCTAATTTATATGATAATTAAAAGGAAATTAAAACATTTTTAGTTTCCCTAAAAGAATCTCTGAGGTACAAATATCAGCTAATACAATTTTTACAAGGATTGGAACCATAAGTCTATTTTAATATACTTTGTTTAGGTTGCAGTAGTGCTTTCTATGGGTTTAATAACCTAAAATATATGAACGTGTTAAGATACTCAATGTACAGCAATAACTCTCACGATAGTAAAGATATTCGCAATATACAGATTAAGCCGCATGACTTGAAGGGTAAGACAAGCCGGTGATAAACACTGACTTACTTCTAAATAAAAATGTAAGAGGAGTATGAAAGAAATAGATCATTAATAAAGAACACTGTGTTGTCAGTCTGGCTTTTCTCCTACTATGCTGGTTTTTGGCAAGGTGGGCATTTTTTTTTTTTATTCGATGCTATAAATCAATAATCACACAATGAGTCTCACGTCTTCCGTTCCAGTTGAGTTTCCAAGACTGAAACTTCCTGAGCACATCTGCTGTTGACAAACACCAGAGAAAGCAAAGCAAACACAACTGAAAGGTCCTAGCTGCTGCTCCTGCTGCTGCTGCTGCTAAGAGTATTTGCTCTTCCCTTACTGATCACCTGCCATCTTACTTTATACAGATGGCACCCCAGCTGCTATGTGACCAGCCAAAAAAGGTCAGCTTACACACAGCCCAATAGGTAACACATTATCAGCACAGTAGAAAATACACCTTCTCCTCCAGCTCAAAAATAAGGGTCCTCAAACTGGCTCAGTATGAACTGCACATTGATCTCTTTTTATAAAACCCCTTGTGTCAAGTCAATACAAATTTTCCAGGCCACCAAGTTTTCTATGTTATTCTGCGTTTTCATCCTATACTCATTTTGCATTTATTAGCTTAAAGAAGTATTTAAACTGCACGTGAAAAATATCATTCACACGTGGCTTGCATGCACCCTCCACCTGATTTGTATGGTATTATCCCACATGCAGCTGGCACTGGCAGCGGGGGGGCAAAACTGTTATTTCTGGTGTTTAATGGTGCAACGTAGTGTTCAACGTATGATCAAAATCAGTCAGAGGGAAGAGAGGAGAGCAGAGAAGGGGCAGAGCACTGCCAAATTTTCCTTCTGTGTTTGCAGTGGGAATGCCCAAGCACATTTCAAGCTTTCCAATGCATGGAGGTCCTGGACAACAGAGGCAGCACTGACACGTGCCCTCCTCAAAGCGGAGTACTGAAGGCAGGCAAATACAGCCCGGTTGTGGGGGGTTTCTTGACTTTGATTCCTTGACAGTGAAATTCAGGAACAAACTTGGACCCTGAGGAGCCCAGGAAGTGCGGGTCAACAGTCCTCCCAAGGGCTCCGAGCTCCCAGGTGGCTCTCGGGTCAGAAAGGGAAAGTGGCTCATCCTCTCCAGCAATACTAAACCAGGCAATACTAAACTATCGGTGAACTCCTGGCAATCCAGGCAGATCAGCCCTCCTGGCCTAGCATGATTTATTTAATAACAGTGCAGTGTACATTTATTATTTTCTTTCTTTTTTGAGGGATATGAGCACTGGCATGAGGTGAAACTACCTGGGGCAGATCACACCACACTACCTGTGTTTCTCAGGTATCACAAATTGAAGAAAATCTTGCCCCACTGCTAGCTGCACTTGAGGTAGCTAAACTAAACCAATAGATGTAAGGAAATATATACTGAGATCACTTCTTTATTTTGCAGTGTTGGAAGAATCTCAGACCAACGGTAAAATGAATAGAGACTTTGAATATAAAGAGAAAGACCATCTCTCAAGTACTCTGTTACAAGACTGCAATTTAGAAAGACAAAGGCACTTCTGTCTTCATAAAACCCCTTCCTAATTTTAGTTTTTCCCATTAAAATAAGCAAAAAATTGGGTGCGATGCTGAGAACTGGTACTTCAAAATACTGTTATGTCTTACCATATGAAATTTGCTCTTTCCTATAGTTATTTTCTGTTTTATCTACTATGAGAAAATAGGCCCTGAAGATGTCTCTAGATAGAACTCACAGTTAATCAGAATAAAAAATGAATATGAGAGTGTATTTTTCAACAATGAGATGCCTAGAGATTTAGAGAAACATAAACAAGAAAAGTTGCAAGGTACAGATATTGTAAAAAGTTTGCTAAAAGATAACTACCATATCATAACTTCTCCATTTATTTACTAGTTAAAGCAGTTAATAAAGGTTGATGTTTTTCTACTGTATGTATTTCATAATTCTTTACATTATTTTGAAATAAAATGAATGCTCCAAGTTTCTGGAAATCTGTTTTGAACAAAGAAAAAATGAACAGAGGCTTCATCTGCAACAAACGAATCATCTCTTCCAAGAAAATTCTAGAGTTTAGAAGGGTGATAGATAGAAGCCAAACTATAAAAATAACATTCTCAGAATCAAAGCTATTTAATATTGCTTTCATGTAAGACCATAAAAAGTAAATACCACCAAAACATGAACCTCAAAATACTTCCAGATTTTTCCAAGCCAAGCTCTCATTTGTGCACAAGTGGCGTTGCTTTCACCAACACCTGCTCATCCCCTTTTTCAATATTAACCTCCAAACATACGAATTACCAAAGGTAAATATGCAGTCCACACTATCTCTAAATGAGTTTTGTGCAAGTAAACTCTATCTCCAGTGCACATAGGTATAAGTGTTTGATAAATAGACACATAGGTGTCAGCAAGTGCTAACTTTGGGTGTACAAATAGACCACTTTTTCAACATTCACCTAAGCAACCAATGTAACACACCTCTGAAGCTGACAATGCCTAAAGCTGCAGTCCTCATTGCGACCTTGAATTATATATCACTTGAGGCTCATTTAGCAGTATGCTTTTCCCCGCAAACTTGCAGCTGCTAAAGCAAGACACCTGCAATGGGGTAAGCTAAGTCACCTGAAGTGTCAGCTGCATCTTCACTGGCTTCTGCCATCAGTTGGGGGCCTTAGGTGTTGCCTTAGGTACTGCAGGTTTATGGCACTGAGCTGGGGTGAATTCAGACACTGAGAATTATGTTCTATAATTTCATAGTAACCATGCCATAATCAGCCAGTATTTCCACTGCATCCCCATAACTCAGGTTTTTTAGATGAGAGTATCAGAGATGTTTTCAACAGTGGCTCCATCATTCAGGAGAAATTTTGAGCAGAGTGACTTATTGTCCCATTTTGTATGGCAAGAGGAGGAACATTTACCAGTACTCTTCCAGTGAGGATGACAACGGGGAGGAGGAAGGTGGCAACATCCTCTGCCTATGACAGAATAACAACTGCATGAGGTACACAGGTCAGGCAAGGTTAGTTTCAGGTGATTCTCACCACCAGTTGGGCTGGAACAACAGCCACCAAGAATATTTTTTTGTCAACAGAATGCTTCACCTCTGGCATACAGAGAGACCTGTTGTTTTCTCAACTATGCTCCAATGACCTATGTGTGACCATTTAATGCAAATACAAGCAACAATGCTTAATGGTGGAAGAAAGAGTAAAAAACCTACTTTATCTTCAAAACATTTACTTAATACAAAGTAAATTATTTTCTTAAATTAAAAGAAAGCTAAAATAAACCTAAGTATTCATCTTCTCTTTCCTCTCTTCAACTTGCTTATCAAACTATGGTCAGGTAGGAATTACTGATTTTGTCACACTCCTTCTGATCAGTATGCAAAAGAGCCCAACAGGCAGACTTTCAAAAGGATTAGCTCTGCGTATACAAGCCATTCTGTTCTGGAATAAAAGATTGATTAAAACAGTAGGCACAGAAGACTGTACAAAGTTGCAACTGTTTTAAAATCTCTGACACAACAGTACACTATTATGGCCTGGCACTATTTGTTTAACTCTTTTGCTCTGGGTCCCTGCTGGGCCTACGTGCATTTTGTGGAAGCTGCTCCTTAGTTCATATGCCTTACATAGCATATGCAGCAGCTACTTATCTGCAGCAATCCAGCTCAGAGCTTTTCTGGATTTTATGACAGCACTGCTTCAGATTAACTGCTCCCTATTTTTCTATGAGCCAGTTAATCACTGTACTACTTGTTCTATTACTGGGTAATCAAAAAATTAACGGCAATCATCCTATAATGGCAATTCTCTGGCATTACATTAGTCAACTTCCTCTGTCCCAAGCTGCTCTTACACAAATTACTCCCTTTTTAATAATTTAATCTATTTTTTATACTCTGAAGTGTCTCTCACATTTTGATCCTGACCTATAATGATTACTTCAGGTAAATTATTTTCATAGCTATTCATATTTCAAAAAAAAAAAACAAAACAACTTCTCATATGTGAAGCTGTTTCTTCTACCTAGACAATTTGATTCTCATTAAAACTTTGTTTTGGGCACCCAGGTGCTTTTTTTGGTAATTGATTTTTGGTAATTAAGCATATTTGCTTTCCCAAAAATAGTCGCAAGCACTTTTAAACCAGCACTATAGAAGTTACCATTGCAAAGCTGCTTCTGCATACAGTTAACTCAGCAATGACAAACTTCCCATAGCAAACGAGACTTTACATCAGTATTTCTAAAAAGTTGCAGCTAATTATGTGGCAGGGCCCAATTACAACAGTACAGTGACCTTCTGTATATAGTAATGTCATGGTTTACACTAGGATGGGTTTGACTTTCTTGCTGGCAGCTAGCGTGGTGCTATGTTTTGGATTTGAGATGAGAGCCGTGTTGGAGGCACACTAATGTTGCTGGCTGGGGTTTAACGATGACAATTAAGTAGATGCTCACAGTCCTACAACTTAATTCATGCAAAAGTTATAGAAGCCCACTGACACAGGAGCTTTCTCCCCATATAATACAGGCACGCTCTACCTCCCTTGGGATGTCTCAAACAAATTCTGTATGTGACATCCACCTTTATATCTTTGTTCAAGTCACCAAGTAAAGTCTTATATTATGCTAATAAGAGGGGCGTAGAAATTTTTATAGACACCACCCAATAGAGCAGATCCTTCACTGACGGCTCCAGACTCTTCCACATCACACATGAATGAAAAAGTCATGGTTGGTTTTCCCATTGTCAGGCAAAAATCCAAAATCTAGTGGTCCAGTGGCTGATTTGGTGACACTGAAGCATTATAAAAGTCCCCTGTATCAGATTGGTAGGAGTACTTAAGGGTCTCTTTCCACTGACATAATAATAAATAAAAGACCAAAGGGAACAGAGCAACTTCTGAATGCCGTGTATAGGGAGTTTCAGACCATAACAGAAACATAGAGGGAAAAAACTCTGCCTGCAACAGCATCAGAGTGCCAGATAATTTGGACACCAGAAAGGATGGACCCAAAGACATAGCCTCTTGTACCAAAACCTCTTTAGTTTCCAAGTGGTACTGGAACTCGAAGATACAAATTTATTCTGTTTTTGAAACTCCACACTTGGCAAAAATACCAGCTCAGCGCCAAGCCAGGGGAACCTGGGACTGCTGGGTTGCCAGTGGGCACAACAGCAGCACCATGCATAGGAGAGGTTTCAGATCCTCACAGCAATCAAAGGTGATCCCACCGGCAGGGCTCAGCTCGTGGAAGCAATGGCCTCCATGCTCCATGAGCAGTACTGGCATTGTGGTGAGGGTAGGAGACTTCACAGTGCGGCACCCCTCAGAAACCAGCGACGAAAAACCAAAGCAGGTGTCTTTGCTCCACAGGCAGCGCTGAACCTCTCCGTACTGCCAGTGGTCATCACAAGCCTAGTTCAAAATAAGTCCGCTCTCTTAAAGCTTTTTTCTGTGAGGTAAACCAGTAGCAATCAGTACTTACCAAATATCCAGAATAAGCACTCACCAGACTAGCTGGATATGGTCAGTGAGAATCCACAGGGTACGGTAAATAGGAAATTTCACGTCCCCCACCAGAACCCAGAAAACAACCTGATACCTTAAAGTAAACATACATGTCTGGCCACCCTTTTCTTGATGCTCTTTCTATTGTAAAAGGAATGAGGCTGTCGCACATCAGCAGACAACTCAAATTCACCTATGACATTAAGATGTACCCCAAATGAAGGGAAGAGTTTCAGTTAAATGCAGCATATACTAAAATCACATGTCAAGGATGCATCTAAACAGTCAAAATCTCTGCTAATTAGCCCTCTAAAAATGCAAATCAATATTACCACTACAGAAGTTATTGAAGGTAGCAATGGTTGTTCTCCTTTACTGTTTCATCTTGTTTAGAAAGGTGTATGGTGTTTGTTGTTCAAAAAATTCACTGCATCGTGGTATGTATTATAGCTTTTCCACTACTTTGTTAATTAATTGAAGTATCCAGTCAACATGAAGTTTATTTGCTTCTAAGTCTCACTCAGGATATGTTCATGTCTCTACTGGCAGAAACAGAGAACAGTTGTTTAACATGATATAGTAATGTGACTGAGTATTTTAAGACAAGTCTTGGAAACCTTGAGAAAATAAAGGACTTCAAGAAAAACATTTCTGTGATTCTCATTTTCATCATGAGTAACTTTAAACCACCATAAACTGAAACAAATATGCTTTAATTCTTGACAAAAGTGCTTGCTTTACTACTCAGTTTCTTATTAAAGATGCAGAGTAGATGAAAGCATTTACAATCATTCATAAGAGTGAAGCTGAATTCAAGATTGAAGGCTCCAGTGTGGAAAGGCATGTAAGCATGTAATTAGTGGTCTGTAGTGGCTAGGGCTGCTTCCCTTAATCAGATTCTATGTCTTAAATAGCAGCGTTTTGGTTTTTTTTCTACGTAAGGCCTATGAGTATTCTGTATAGACAGAGAGAACACAGATCTTGCTGTATACCTGACAGCCACTTCCAAATTGCGTTTAATGATGTGACAAGTAGCGTGCAATATCCATGAGAATGATCTTAAGGCTTTTCTTAGTATTCCATTATCTTGATTAGGCTTCTGTGATAAGTATCTTTAAAAAAACTTATTTGCTTCTGGTTTTTCCTTTGTAGTTTCATTGCTCTCACTTATTCTGAATTGAATTGCATGCATCATCTTTCTGCCACAGCCTCCTACTTTATTCTAGTAATTTTGAATGTTATTGTCCCCTTGCCATCCCCAGATGGGTACTTGCTGATTTCACTGCCTTGTCGGATATGCTTTCCCCTAGGTCATTGTTGCATAAGGACAGATTCACTGCAGGAATAAAATGGACACATTCTAGCTCTTCCAGTCTTAAGAAAAAAAAAGTGGTTTGTCTATGGTCAAGTGCAAAAATAAGATAAAATTAAGAGATATATTTCTGGTGATAGTCTCTAAGGTTACGTTTGATCCTTCCTTAACTCCCCTTACTAGGGATTAGTCTCTACTTCTGCTGTAGCCAGGTAATGCATAGCCACTTATCATTGTGTACCACACTTCTGAGAAATCGTGAAATCACACACAGGACCTCAGGCGCTTATGAGCCTGCTTCTGAAGGATCCTGACAGGAGCAGGTACGCGCAGGTTGCAGTATACATAGTGACAGAAAAAACATTAGCACAGAAGTTATTTTGGCAAGACAGTCAGCAGAGCCTCCATAAGAGCACCGTGACCTGGAAAAGGACAGGATAGCCTTCCTGCTGAGTGCACCAGAGATGGGATAACTGTCTTTCAATTGGGCAGGTACACAGCTGTGAGCAACGCCCTACTCATGGCACTTTTCTGATTCTAAGGAAAGGGGGGAAAAAACAGACACACTGTTTTCAAAGTACCGTCATGATATCTCTGTTTCTGAATCCTATTTCACGATTAGAAAGCAGATCCATATCCCTATCCTTGATTATTGTCTCTATCTAGGGTATCAACATTAGCACCAGAAGGTAGGACCCGTAGCAATGATTGGCACTAGTGAATTGCTGCAGTGACTAGGGTGGGGAGCAGAGGGAGAACAAAAATATCAACTTACATCAACTGGCGGGACTTTTGAACGACAGTAAATAACTCCTCCAACAAAGCATCATGCATGAGGACCCCGAGCAAGCATTCAAGGTTCTTCTGAGGACACATGCTGGTGGCCATGCCCAGGACTATGAGGTATGAATGGCAGTCCTTAGCAGAAGAAATGACAAGAAAAAGTGGGGGAGGCGGGGGAGGGGGAGGAAAGATATCACCACAGGGAACAGTCCCAGAAACTCTCAGGCTGCCATACACGTCTGTGGTTATTTAAGATGCCACAGATGAACAGAGAGGTAAATCTGCATCTCAGACAGAAAGCAAACACTTGATATCTTCTTAACTGCCTAAATGGTTAGTTGTGTGATTTTATCTTAGTTCCCGAGACATTAAAACGTGGAGAAGATACATGGAAATTCCAGCATAAGTCTCTGGGAATAATCAGTTGCAACAGAGATTCAGTTACTATATAGAAGGTTTTCAGCTGTTCTCCTACTGAGAGCAATGAATACCAACCCTTTGGAAAAAATGGGATCTGTCACTTGGGGTCCAGGTGGGCTTTCTTCAGTGCTAACCTTTTCTGGGAAATCTATTCCCTAGGGTTTAGTTTTCAGGAAAGGATCATTACATACTTTGCACTATTACGTACTTTTTGAAATTGAGTTTACTGAAAGTGGAAACGTTGAAAAGAAAAGGGAAATTAAAAATCACCTACAGATCTACCAATGCCAAAGTAGTATGTCCTGAAAACCCCACTCTTTCTGATGTGTAACTATCACTAGACAGCCTCAGAGAGCTCAGAAAGATGATGTTTCTAAGTTACACACAACTTCCCAAGAGTGGTTTATATTACAACCAAGTCAGCAGCTGAGATGAGGATGACCTTTCGACTATAACCACTGCTGCCCTTACAAGTAATTTCTCCAGAGCTATATTTCTCTGCTTTATCTTAGCAGATATTACTATTGCTGCTGCCAATGCTACTCTAAAATTCCTTTTATCTATTTTTGAGCTGTTATGTGCCTAATAATTATAATGTAAATGTGCTTTCATAGCTACTGGGCAATTCTTGTTTTTTCTCTCTTCACAATAAATTACTCATATTAAATTACAAACAGCAGCCTGAGGCTATAGATTTGATACCCAGAGGCTATTAAAAACTTTCAACCTTATGTCTGACAACTGGGGAGTTAAACATCCTCACATATGTTACAGTTACAATAAAAGTGAGAGTTATCTTTGTATTATAAAGGATAACTATCCTACAAATTTATTTTTCTTAGAATTTTATGAGGACACAAAACTACGTTTTGTAGCTTTTATTACTGTTTTCAATACTGTATGGTTTGTAACACCATCTCAGAAGCCTGAAATTAATTTTTTTTGTTTTGTTGTTGTTTTTTCTTTTTAAATTTTGGCAAAGAAATATTCGTTACTTCTGACTTCCTCACTTTTCCTCAGTCTCCAATAATGCTGAAAGTACTGCTATAGTTGTTTTCAAGATCAGCTTCTCACTGGATGATATCCTCATAGAATACTATTATCATTTTTATTTTTATTATTTCATACTTGCTTATTTAAACCAATGCAAGGATTGCGAGGTTGCATACAAGACATTTTGTTTTCATTTAAAGTGATCAAGAATAGCTTCAACTTAGAACAAAAATAAATGTACCTCAACTGGTCTTAAACACCAGACAAGACAATTGGCATAAAGATGCTTGATGTTAAGATAAACACAACTTTCTGTAGCCTATGAACAGATTAACCCTGGCAAATCAAGCAGGCGCAGAAAAGCTGTAGAGCCTACGATGTAGCTCCTGAGAGCAAGAAAGGCCTACTCTGATGGAGATGAATGAGACAATAGTTTCATGCTTCCAAGTCCTTTCTTTGCAATGTGTGGCCTGCTCCTTTGTGCACAAACGCTGCAGTGCCACTTACGCCAGATCTTTGCATTCAGCTCCAGCTTTCCATTTAGACATCCATGGCTGCAAAGCCACGAGATATGAAATGCATTTAATTTGTGAAAGAAGGATCATTTGAAAGTAGATCTATTCTGATGGCAAATGATACTCTATGAATGGCCGAATCAGCTTTAGCCACTTGTAGCAGTCTTATTAAAAGGAATGAATTAAACAGGTACTAATGAGCTGTTCGACTTGGAACATACAGAGATGACTAAAAAGCACCTACCAGCCCTTTTTATTGTTATTTTCAAAGGAATACCACAACATAATAGTCAAGTGCACCACCACGTAAAGTGGAGGTGTTACGTGGAAAGCCATGTAAAATATTGTGTCCTTATTTATCAATGATGCAGTCTTATCAGTGCACCATAAAAGTATTGGAATTCCATTTTGCTAAAAAAAAAAAAAAAAGTAAATCTGTGAGCTACATACATTTTGATTTTGTATTAGATATTTACAGTGCTGTACTGGATGTTTATCCTGTAAACACTGGATATTTACATTGCAAGCACAAAAATAGACCTTGAACACTAGAAACATTAGAAAACGTGTTGTGGGGTTTTTTTTTTGTTTTTTTTTTCTTTTCTGGAAGAACAGCTGTTCTTTTCAGCTCTGACCCAAAACTACACAGTGATCTGAACATCTCAGAGAAAAATATCTACCTCTCCACTGTGACTTAATTTTCATCTCAATTGCTGGGAGGGAGAAGAGGGAAGAAAGACAAAACATCATGGAACAGAATGATGTTTGAGATAGACAACAAAAATAAAGACTTTTACACAAGTAGTCCTTAATGTATGAAAGTAGACGAGCTAATATAGTGGAGATTACATGTCTGCATAATGTTCACACAGTCCTGTCTTTCTTCTTAGAGATTCAGCGGAGATGTGGGTATTCTCTTCTAGGTAAAACATCGCAAACAGCTCAACAAAGAACAAAATGGAGTGGAAAAGAAACAATCTTTGTAAGCACAATACTTATGGTAAAGTAAGTTGCTGTGAACTCATTTTGCAGAAAAACTTTAACCTTTCCCTGTTGTTCTGCAGGAGGTAAATGAACCTACAGTATTTAAAATAGGAGCTATTCTTCTGAAATATAATATTCTTAAAATGAGTATAAAGCAGTTTAAATCTGTTAGACTGGGAGAGAAAAATCAAAATGCATATGGCCAGAAGGAAAAGGGGGTATTTTTTCCCTTAATATTTCCCTAATAGATTATTCCAAACATGTTAAGCTGCTTTCAAGAAATCTAGGTGACTCTAGAAAGATTATGCAAATAAATATTTCATTTCTGCTCTTTTTTGGTGAAGTATCTCCACCATTTTTAATGTAGCAAAGTCCCAGCAGCCACTATCTCTACCACGCAGCTGGCAAGCATATCTAAAGGATTATGCATAATATGCATGTGAGCCCATGAAGCAAATACATTTATTTGGAACTGAAAAGAAGCAGGAAAGCTTCATTTCTCTAGCCACAGAGCAAAAATGTTTAAATAAATTTTTATTTTTCTTGCATCCTTTTTCTCAAATTCCCACCTCTTGCTACCTGCACCTCCATTCTCATGGCAAGGTTAAAACACCACCAAAACCACCCTGCTCACTGCAAAAACACAGCATACTTGAAAAGGCTTTTTGGGGGGGTTTGAGATGCTCTTTTTTCTTAAAACTAGATGGATGTACAGAATCTTTCCTCCTCCTTAGGTAAGCATGTGTCACTGACTTTTGTGAGAATTACTGATGCCCATCAAGATAAAGCTGCTGTACATCCACATCTGCCAGTATCTAAGAGAATAATTCATTCTCCTCAAACTTATTCCTGGGCAAGAAAATGTGCAAATGCTATTCTAAACCCAGAAGCTATAGTTACAGCAAAGAAAGCTGCTGGCTTTTCATTGGCTGTTTATCCCAAACAATTAATACTTTGAAAGATTCATCACTCTTTTAAAAAACACTATTACCACAGCTAGGACAATCCCTTAAATACAGTACCCAAACTCCAACTTTTATGATGTGTAGTTTCACCTAAAAATTTCACTTCATTGTCAAAAGTGGGTGGGTACATTCCCCCTTCACTCTGCCTTTGGAAAAGGATGGCTTGTTTTGAAAGATCAGAACTAAAAACTTTGCAAGGAATCCTGTCTTGAGGCATAGCAGCTGGTTGGATTTTTGTCACATTTTACACCATTTGGATTCCCCACAGAGTTTAGCTCATATCTTGTGCACTAGCAATAATGCTACCTAGAGAGACGAGTTTTTATTTTATGGGCCTATTCAAACAGAAGGCTTTAGACTGAGTGGTTTGTGTGCTGATAGCAATCAGGTTAAGACAACATGAAGCCTACACACCTACGCAAGCTTCCAGAAGCTATTTTGCCATCTGCACTGAAGTCCATGCTGCCGCAGCTAGGTTATCACTGATATCCAAGAGGGCTAGGAGCATCCTAACTACATTGCAGTTATGGGCAATCCACTCAGAGGCACTTCTGATAGGACTAAATGCGGAGCTTCTGAAGTGGGATGTTTCCCCACCTAAAGCATATCAGCACAGAGCTCACACCGAGAAATGAATGTTACTATTACACTTCTGCATCAGATTTTTCTACTGTCTTATTTCATAATTTGCACCTGTGGCTTCACCCTGCTTCCCAATATCCAAAGAAGACAGCAAGTGGCTAAAGGTTTGCTACAAGAGCCTAGCACACCAGTTTTCAATCTTTACCCATTTGTGAACCCCTAAATATCCCCCAGTAAAAGTGTGGATCCTACACTGTGAATTTCAGTCTACTGGCTAGTAGGTCTGCTTTGCTTTGCTTTGCTGTCCTGCTCAGATCCCTCTGAGGTATGGATCTCAGGAATTGCTAGGTTGACAGCTCTGATGTTTGGCTTTCTGAATCTTCCTCAGTCTTCTTGCTATTCGCATTCTGTATTTTCTACCATTATTTTTAAAAATCAAAATCACATGCAATAACAGGATCTCCAGGCTTTTGAAAATGAACAAACTGGGTCTGTTCTCTGTCCTTCACCTCTCACATTGAACTGTCCACAAACAAGGTAAGTCAACCCTCACGGACTTCAAAGCCCCTATGGCAGGATGGATCTTGACACCTGACAGAGGCAAAGGTAGCACAGGGTTGTGTGGCCACATCTCTGTCACGGCAGGCACAGCCTGGGTCTAACAGAGTTAGCCTAGGGAGAGCAGATAAAGGTGCTAAAGAGCAGGCTAAAGCATAGGCATACCCTCATCTGACCAACTTTGAGATAATCAGATAAAGAAAAAGCAGCACAAAGTGAAGCAAGTATTACTGACTCATGGCTGTCATAACCTTTGTTTCCTCATTGGAATTACTTCCCTTGACCTACCATCCATTTCAGAGCACTCTTTAATCTTCTTTAAATTAGAAATTAAAATGTAGGCTTGAAAAAAGAAGAAAAAAAGAGAGAGGTGATAATTCCACTGAGAGATGAATCTTCAGCTGATATAACTAGGCACTGTTATCTGTCAGCCAAGGATCTGACCTGTGAGGCCAAAACTGAAAAGATGCTCTTACCAGAGGGGTTCATTCAGACAACTCTTTTAAAATGCAAATTTTCTGCTTTTTGCTTTTCTTGATTTCAAGCACAGCAAAGCAGGGGCTGTAATTAGAGAATGGGTAGTCGGCACTGTTCACCAGTTGTGCGTAAGCTTTAAACTAATAACTCAGCAATTAGAAGAAAAATGAGCAGTAATTACACACATTTTACTCACTGCTAGACAGATGGAGCATTTTCTGCTCATTATTGGCAAACTGTCACTGCGTTTATTTCATTTTTAGTGTTTACTGTTTGTTGTAGTTTGATTAGGAATAATTACAGGCTAGGAAAAATATGAAAGAAATGAACAGCCTTTTCATTTTTACATCTTTAAAGCAATACAACCATTTCTTCCCCCAGTTTCTCCAAGATGAACACACTCTGTTTTTAAATCTTTATTGAAATCAGGCTGCATCTTAAGGAGCTTGGTAAGAAAGCAGGGTAAGACAGCACAGGAAAGGCCACCTTCTCCAGAACGTCTGGCTTAAACACTGATCGGCTCAGACCGCTTCCCTAGTGGGCGCTGCTCCATATTGCTAAGCTATTGCACAAATTGGTTTCTATTTGCTGCAGCTTTAGTCAAAAGTGGCTTCTGAGCTGGATCACAGCCTGCAGGGCGGGAGCTGCAGAGAACCATCGGTGCTGTTACCCCAAGTAAGCAGCTATGGGAAACACAAGAGGCTGGAGGCGAGACCTTTATACCAAGCTGTTAGAGTCTGCTTCCCTGTCCCCTCCCACCTAATTCTGGATTTCTGAGCATTTATGTTACACAAATAGTGCCTTACTCCCAATCTTTGGGGATAGTGTGGGGGAAGGGAGCGGGTGGGTGTCATTTGTGGATGGACTGAGCTGCTGAGCAAAGTATCCACTGTGGCAACCAGGCGCTCAGAGAGATTTCCAAGTACTGTTATCCCTGGTGCAAAGCATCAACTTCCTGTTTGAATTCTGTTTATGAGATGATTTTCTAAGACCTTGACTGAAACACATACAGAAAAACACACTGAAGTGTTCAGGTCACAGATCGCTTCCTTTTTCACACAGTCCCAGCGTCACTGAGGTGCTTGCGCCGTCCTTGCCTGCCCCACACCAGTCTCCCGGATATTGCTAATAATGATGTTTATAGAGTACTGGATGGGGGAAAAGGCAATACAAATGTTCATTATCAATACATCCTTCTGACGTTATAGACTTAACACATCTTGTAACAAGGTGCGAGGGGGTATGAGTTGGATCAAACCTGCTTTGCCTCAGGAATGTCTTCAATGATTTAATAGGTCTAAAGGCCAAGGTCCAAACAACCACTTATGTGAAGACATCCCCTGTTTCCCTTCAACTATTTCCAGCACAATTTTCTTCATAAACCTTCTAACCACCCCTTCCTTCTTTTTTTTCAACTAAAGGGTCAAAGCACCAAACCTGAAAAAACAGGCTGATGAATTTCCCAGCAATTAGCGTGGGATTTGAATGTTGGGGATGAGGTGTATCACTGATAAATTGATTTAAATTCAGTGGTATTGACACATACAACCCTACACAGTTGAAAGAATTATGACGCTAATGAAGTCCTAAGAAAATCTGAACTAGTCCCATTATAAAATATGGCCACCAACTTACATGAAGCAGTAGTGGATAATGTCCCATTTACATTAGACATGTAATGTCTCAGAAAAGTTTCATCTCTTTATGGCAGAATCTTTAACGCAACAAATTTTCAGCATGACTAGTAAATCCAGGATTAGCCAGGTGGCATGGACAACCTTGTAGTTGGGAAGGTTTTCCTACTGCCAGCCCTTTTGTCTGGTATAAAGCTGCTAGGCTCTCCCTCTCACAATTCATAGCCAGTAGTTTTCTCAGCAACTGAGAAAGTAAGTGGGTTCCCTATTACGCCATAGGAGTAAACTGAACATGAATAAACTATACAGCACGTGGCATCCCGTGAAGCAGCATATGCAAGGCCTGAAACATACGGGCACCATGAGACAGGTTTCCCCAAAAAAATCGGNACCTAAACCATTCTATGGTTCTATGAAATAAGATTAGCTTTAATATAAATGATTTTTAAGTCTTTTCTCTTCTGAGTACTCATTAGTTACGTCTTCAAGTCTTTCTCCAGAGTAATGAGCACTGGACACATATCTTCGTCTATACGGCCATCTGAAAGACCAAACAGAGACTTTAAAAACCCTAGAGGCAGAGATGGTAAGGAAAAAAAATAAAAGCCAACACTGCATGATTTGTAATGTCACTGCAGCAACAAGGTAGAGCTGTAGCTTGCTGCAGCAGGAGAAAATAACAAAATAGTAATGGCAAAGAAATGGAAAGGATGAAAAACGTCTGAAAGAGAAAAACCTGTGCAATAACAGAGGGCTTCAAACGATATAGCAAGATCATAACTGCAAGTCATTGGCGCCTTCGTGTATTTAGGCAACTGCTATGCATGCGGCTATTATGGAAGTTTCTAAAAAAAGAGAAGAGTGTAGCATTAAGGTTATATTTATCCAGTCTTATGATGGAAAGCTGTTTTAACCAGGTAGGGAACTGGAAGTTGACCATCCCTTATTTCTGCAGTTGGAATCAATGTGATCCCACGGAGCTGAGACATTACATCAAGTTAGGCTTCTGCCCAGCAAGCAGCAACTGGAAATTGTCCTTGCAGTATTATTCACTACTTGAACACTTGGGAGCACACTTCTGCCAACCACAAGGTATAACATCAAGGTCAGGGCACTGTATTTTTTTTTTTTTTATACTGAATTCATAACAACTGCAGTTGATATATCACTTTAGCTGTGCTCTAAAAGGAATAAAATAAAACTTTTCACTTTTTTCATTTTCAATAAAATTTGGAAAAAAGCAATTCCCCCATAGTAACAGAAGAAAAAGAATTTCTCTCTAGTTGTAAAGCTGTGCTCTTAATGATATTTAATTACACATGCTTAATTACAGCTGGCACTCCATCTTTGGCTCCTAAGGACTTTCCTAGTCAGATGATTAATGCGCACATAAGTGTGGAAAATTCCAAACCTAGGGTTTTGAGAGTTGCTTAACCTTGATACTAATGTATGGCAAACTCAAGCATCTGTACATCTATACCTGGGCTTCAATTCTTCATTGTACTGTATCAGTACAATGGTATGCTGATAACACAAATACATTACATATAGTGGTAAAAAGAGCTTGCTTCAAGTTTTGTGTTGTTTTTTTTTTTTTCCCCTAATTAAGGTTTTGCACCAGGACTCCAAGCTGAAACACAGATTTCAGACTCTGATCATTGAATCGACACAGGGATAGTTTAATAAAAATAGCAATTTTTATAAATGCACTATAATATTTGCATGCTATAAATAGCATTCAATAAACCTTAAATAATTATGAGAAACTTCTTGTTAGCTGGCAGATCCCAAAGACACCTCTCTTTTCTATGTTTTCAGCTTATAACCCTCTAATTTCTATTCTGCTCCAGCATGTAGTAGTTTTGCAAAGGGAGGTGCTCAGAGTGTCAGAACTGTGTTTCATCAGGGCCTCCACAGGAACCTGCATTATTAATTACATGCTATATAACGTTTGAATAGTATTCCTGGATGGCTTTCGGAGCAATTCTTAGAATATCCTACTTATGTCCTGGAGGATAAACTTGAATATTAGAAACACATAAAGTCTGACCTGTTTTGACCAGATTTTTTTTTTGTTTTAAAGATAGTACTGGCAGAATGGAAAAGTTGATATATATAAGGCAAAGGCAACAATAAGACAGTCATGGTAAAAGATTTTGCAGCAATAGCACTGGACCATGTAACAGAAAGTTGAAATTTGATTCTAGAGTAAGGATTTTGTTTAAGTTGCATGAGATTTGTGATGCTCAGGTCTTGCTTCTAGGTTGCATGAGATAAAATGAAATCTACATTCTAGTATTACAGTTCACCAAATAACATACTACGTTTTCATAAAAGTAATGTTACTTATGTTTTGAAACAAAAAGGTACTTAAAACTCCTTTGTTCTGCTTTTATCCCAACCATACCTGTAGCAGCAGTCACAGAATCCCACTGGCTAGGGGAAAAAAAAACAACCAAGAAAACCCCACCAAACCCAACTGACATGATCTGTTTGATAAATAAACCATCTGGGAAATAAGCAGCCACTGTCTGGTTCCTTCACAAGAATTTCAACAATGTACAATATATTTTAGCTTACAAAAGTGAAAATCTCCTCACTTTCACTTTCATTACAAAAGTTACAGAGGCACAGTCTATAGCTGTGCTACTACAAACAGTGCTACAAATCAAACAACCTTTGAGAAAGAAAAATTTTTCTTTGGCAAATAGACTGCAAGTCATGGCACACAAATTGAAACTTTAGGTTATTAGGCAAAGCAAGTGTGGGGTTTTTTTTATTTTAAGCACAAGTAGTGCAAAACCAAAGCTAACACATGGATCAATTATGAATGAAAATATACAGTTAAAAATTTGGCTTACAATAAAATAGAATCCTTTGCCAGATGTTTAATGGTAGCTTATATAGAGACCATTCTAAGACAGTTTAATTCACCATTTCTGAGCAAAACATTTATACAGACACAGTAATTATAAAGCCTAAATCCAGCCAACCTAACCTGAAGAATCAACATGTGACTGCTTATCTCAATTCCAAATATGTGAAGAAGTGCTTTAAAATAACATGAAAACTTGAATGAAGAGCAGTTTGTTAGGGAGAAAAGCAGGACTGGGGAAAGCAGGAGGTCACCAACCAAGTAACATTTACAAATACGGTTTACTTCAGTGGAAGCACAGCACAGTTAAATTTCCCTTTACTCTTCTAAGCAAAACTCACATGCACTCAGTGTAAGTATTTGTGAACTGGTTATTGCTGACTGTGCTAGAACTCCAACTTCTTTGCTGAGCAAACTAAAAAAATTGTTCCTCCAATATTAAAGTATATATTCCCTTCTCTAGTTCTGAGTCAGCTCTGGGTGAAATAATTTTTCCAATTATTAGAGAGCTAGATAACCAATGTAATTTCACTGCCAGCTTCTCTTCTTTCCAAGATTGATCCAAGGTAACACCATTAATGGTTTGTTTTATTAATGTGCTTTGTCAGCTTTAATTATTAACCATTATCCATGAAGACTGTGTCCTGAGGATATTCAAGTTAAAGGGTATTCAAGTTTTCTTCTTAAAATGAAGATGAAGTGAATGAGAGGAAAAACATCCCACAGTTACTTGTGCATTCAGTAAATGAAGGTGATTCTTAAAAACTTTTGGTAGATCCAGTAAATTCAAGTTCAGCTCATCCTCACGGCTTTCCTGGGTGCCAAGATACCTTTGGCTGGTGAGATCTGCTTAGCTTCATCCAGTTTATGTGTCTTGGGGATACTGGTGGATGAAAAATTGGATATGTGCCAGCAACGTGCGCTTCCAGCCCAGAAAGCCAATTATGTCCTGGGCTGCATGAAAAAAAGCATGGCCAGCAGGTTGTGGGAGGTGATTCTGCCCCTCTACTCCACTCTCATGAGACAACATCTAGAGTACTGCATCCAGTTCTGGGGTCCCCAGTACAAGAAAGGCATGGACCTGTTGGAGTGGGTCCAGAGGAGGGCCACAAAAATGACCAGAGGCATGGAACACCTCTCCTATGAGGAAAGGCTGAGAGAGTTGAGGTTTTACAGCCTGGAGAAGAGAAGGCTCCAGGGAGACCTTATTGTGGCTTTTCAATACTTAAAGGGGGCTTGTAAGAAAGACAGAGAGAGACTTTTTACCAGGGTCTATAGTAACAAGACAAGGGGCAATTATTTTAAACTGAAGAGGGTAGACATAGATTGGACATAAGGAAGAATTTTTTTACGATAACAGTGGTAAGACAGTGGAACAGGTTGCCCAGAGAAATTGTGGATGTCCCATCATTGGAAGTATTCAAGGCCACTTGGATGGGGCTTTGAGCAACCTGGTCTAGTGAAAAATGTCCCTGCCGATGGCAGGGGGTTGGACTATATGATCTTTAAAGGGCCCTTCTAAGCCAAACCAATAACATTTAATTAGAACAACATAAAAGAGTAGAAATCCTTTTTGAAGAAATTTGTATACTCCTCAAAGACCTGGATAATGCTCTGGTATGACTTACTAGTTGAGGAGACTGTCATTCTTTTTTATTTGTTTCTCTCATTTTATGCTGAGGGATTAAAGTAAAGAAGGATCTTTCCTCTCAGAACCTGTACATAATTGCTAGTGCTACAATGAGCTATTCAGCTTTACTTTACAGACAAAATAGGGTCATTACTGCTAGTCTTAACTTTCAAATTCTGTTGATCATCCCAAATAAAAGCCCTAGCCCTAAATATTTCAATATGCAGTGAAGAAGGTGGTTTGTAAGGTGTTTCAACAGCTTTAAGCTCAGAATGTGCTGTACATGTGTCTGCAGCAGTTCTTGCACTAATATGTCTAAATACATCTGTTGTTTTTAAAATGAGTGGTTAATATCAGCAACATAGTCTGCTGGAAGCTGGAGTGGAAAGACAGTGGGGCCCAATGCTGTTTGCCACTCCAGATGGATATTATTCTTTTTTTTTTTTCTTCTTCTTTCCCCTCAAGGAAGCCAACTCATTTCGGTTGAAGTGTACGTATAGATGAAGGGCACTATTAGCACAGAGAGTTTCCAGTGTTCAGGTGTAAGTGATCTCATTGTGAATCAATAGCAGTGTTTAACTAACAAAAAGAGGATGGAATTACGTCCCCACTGAAGTCAAAGGACATTTATAACTTGCTTCCATCTCCACACTCAGAAAGAAAAAGCACTCACCTGCCCTCCTGAGCTGATTTTACTCTTTTTCCCTCGTACCGCCTCGTGTAATTTTTCTCTCTTACACTACATAGAGAAGCACTAGGGTTTGACTGTTCCCATGGTCCCTTCCCTTGAGCACTGACCATTGCAGACGTTCATTCCAGCTGAACAAAGAGCAGGAGGGACACTTCTAACTCCTTACACCCCACTTGCTGTCTGACTAATCATACTGAGTCCTGGTCAATTACTTTGCATAGCCTCATCTGTGGGCTCCAGTTTTAATTACCAAGAGAAACCAAAAACCTGTTTTATAGCTTCTTTAGAAAATGCAAATTTAGAAATTCACAGAGTGTAGTGAAACCAAGAGGAAAAACAAACCCAAAAAAGGAGTTTTACAGAGAGTATGTTACCACTGTAGGAGAGTGAAAGTTAGCAAAGGAAAGCTGTCTTTTTAACTCCAATTTTTTTAATATGAGAAGAGTTTCTGATAGAGTTGATAAAACAGATGTTCTCCAAGTATAACCACTTAATGGCCTTTCCTTCATAAAGAATTAATCTGCTTGCTTTCCTTGTCTGTTTTAACTTTTTCTCCCCTTTTTGTCTTCCACCTAGAGCTTTGGCAACGGTGAAGAACAGAGAGGTACTAAACAATGGCAAAGATAGAAACAAATGTGTTTGCTTTTATGGCCTGCAAAAGTTGATGCAAGGGTAAATTTTGAAACAAGTACAGATTATACTAATAGGTGTCACACAAAAACAATGGGGAGGAGGAAACATTACTTAAACAAAAAAAAAAAGAGAGAGAGAGAATTTTACCAGCAAGATGACTGGATGAAGGTGAACGTTAAACTGAACGGATGCTGCCTTGCCAAATGACTCTTGTAATAGCTGCTCTAAACCAGACACCGGTATAACAGCTAATATAAAGTTATTGATGTTACTAATTGTACTGTGTCACATATTGTACCATTTTTCTGTCAGGTTCCTGAAGAAATTTTTGACAAATACAGTACTTAGACTTTTCAGCCAGCTAGTAGCATTTTAACATGCCATTCTCTGGAAAAATTGTCAAAATCTAAGGTATTTTGAAAAACTTCCTTCATTATGAACTAGTCCACTGTCACACGCAGGAGCATTTCATTCCCCTGTCTGCTATCAGAAAAGAAAAAGAAATAATTAGACACAGGGAAAAAAAAAAAATGTAGAACAGAGGCATTTTTCATTTCACTTATTAGTACCTAGCACATGCATGACAGGAACAGACAGAAATCCCAAAGAGAAATCAGCCACATGGTGGTGGCCAACACTTTCAGAAACATTATCTTATTTTGCACCTAGACATTCAGGCTGGCACCCAGCAAGGTTTTAAAAAGAGCTGGAGGGCAGTTAGGCACTTGTGTCTCATTTATTTAACTGCCTACCTAAAGGTCATAGAGAAGATCAGTGGAAAAGTTGGGAATGAAACTCAGATTTTCTGAGTTGCTGTGTATCAGATGATGACTCTACATTTTCCCTGCGATCAGCATTTCACATTGTTCACTGCTATGAAACATAGCTGAGTAGTAAAGGTCTTTTTTTTTTTTTTTTGTGGGATTATAAGCAAAAGCGTTCTTAGACAAAGAAAAACAACTAGTTACTTTTGCCCTGGAGTACAAAAAGCAAACTGAGAAGAGAGCTTTCCAGCACGATTAAATAAAATAAGGTCCTTTGTCAAAGGTGCAGCATCTATTTCAGGAAGAGCTGAAGACAGTTTCTGCTGATTCACTTGCTGCCTATCTAAACTTAATTATGAGCCCTGCCTCAGAAAAGAAAAAGAAATTATCATCAGATGTTTTTTCATAAATTTTTTTTTTTTTTTTGGCTTATTTGCTCTTCAAGGTTAAAACAGAATAATTGTGGGTGAACATGCAGCTTCCCTGGCAAGTACAAACAGAATTTCAGTCACACTTTCTGTGTAAAAGGGTTGGAAGGCAAAGTCAGAGTCATGCTCAAATTGAGATCTAATCTTTGATTTCATAGTGTCCTCCTCTAAATAGGAGTGCATTAGAAAAGTTTTGTTGGCTGGCTTTACAGCCTTGTTGCCAAAACTCACCCACACAAGCACCTTACCACTGACCACTGGGGGTGGACTAGATGACCTTTAAATGTCCCTTCCAACCCAAATTATTCTATGATTCTATGGTGTCATATTAATCAGTTGGGGTAAATACGAATACATGCCTGAAGAAACATAAAGACAGCCAAACTAAACAAAGTCCATTTTAAAGGGCAAGGTGTATTCAATATTTTACACAGGGCTGTGGATAAGCAGGAGGGTTGATGCTAGATAAAGATGCAAAACTGGGAAAGGATTCTTAGCTTCAAAGGCAATGGGTGCCTGGGAAATTGAACACAGAGACTCGATTATATAGCTGAGGACTCAGCTGAGCAGTCCACAGAATTGGAAAATTGTCTTTCTTTTGATTATTGATGTACATGGCTGATTTAATAACAAGAATCTGGATGATGCATAGAATTGGAGGCTCCATGTACTCCCTACCCAGTACAGAATAAATCAGCTTTCAAATATACTTCATACAGAAAGAGTTGAGTAAGATAGACAAGGTTAACTGGGGGAAAAAAAAGGCTGACTATCAGGTAAATAATGCACACTGACTGAACTGATAGTAGAAAATAAGTGTTGTGGATTTATAGGTGAATTTATGTAAGTATTTGTCAGCAAGAGTGAATTTGGTTGACTTCCCGGAAATACCAAAGTAAAAATAGGAGATCTGCTAAACTAGTCTTCTAACATTACTATCCCATCAGGGACAATTATGGTGATACCATTATCCAGGAACAGGAAAAGGAAAAATTGAAAGAACCAAGTACCACATACATAAATATAGGGACAACCAAAGCACTATCTCTACAAGATTGTCAGATAAAATTTTGGAACAAGTCAACCCTCTCGACACCCTCCTGACATATCATCCCAAGTGTCCCAAACCACACTTTTCACCCAGTGCACGTTACCCCCTTCCCACTGCACACCACCACTGCATCGCTCCAAAGCGGGAGCTCAGCCCCAGGACCTTCCCTCCCACCCGCCCGTTATACCTCCTGGAGCCAGTGACCCCTGTCCTCCCTCAGTCTCCTCCTTTACCCTCTGCCATCCTAAAATCACCTCAGTGCCAGTTCCCTGACAGCAGCAGGGGGGAGCCACACACTAACCATTACCCCACATTTCAGTGTCCCATGGCCATTGCCCCCACCCCTGCCCAGCCTAGAGTGCTTGGTATAATACAGTTCTCTCTGGTACCAATGACAAAGTTCATTGTCTTGGATGATAAAGAACCAGCCTTATGAAATTCAGTTAGCATTAACAACTCAGCATACATCAATTGTCTCTAGAAGGGTGCAGGCATTTATTCCTTATAATAAAGTCTGAGGAAAGTAAAGTATACCTGAAGCAACTATAAATACTGAAAAATTCTTCACCTCCCTGTGGTAAATGCTACATCTTCTAACAATTGCATTTTGTTCTGGTGGTTGCTTTCAGACCTTTTCTATCAACATTGTCTTACGATGTTCTTGGTAAGATACATCAGATAGAGTTATGGTTCCAGTGGTGGCCATCTGAAGAACAGGTAGAGTTGTCATTTAAGCCTATCCATTAAATGCTACTGAACGCCCACCAGCATGCAGCTTAGATTTTATACTTTTATTTAAGCTATTTTATGAGAACATCTGCAGGCAGTTCAGGGACAAAAGTTTAAATATGGTTCTATAAGCAAATCTAAAGCTCATATCACTTCAGTGACCCCATGTATTTAATTGGTAATTCAATGACAAAAAGACTTTGCATAGTGCATATAAACTATCATTTCCAGCAAAGAATGAGGATCCACTTTGTTTAGAGACTGTGCAGTTTTTGTAGATTTTTAGGGAGTAATTATGCATTCCTAACACTGAGCAGGGCAAAATGTGCTTTAATGCACTTCAGAGATTTGTTAGGGTTGTAACCAGATCATAGGAGTTATTCAATTTCAAACTCCATGGCAATGTGTTGAGAACGTGTCAGAGTGGAAGTATGGTTAGGAATGAACTGAAAGGAAAACTGCTTTTTGCTGCCTGATCAGAGGTATTGCAAAACTTCTATAAAGGCTCTCTAGTCCTACCCACACAGATTTCAAATGCATTGGAAAATTCCACAAGAATAAGATCTGCTTTTGGTCTGTGAGGTATTCCTACCCAGTTTAAGTCTTATTTTAGAAAATCTAAGACGTCTCCACGCTATATCAAGCCTGCTCATCCAAGTTTTCCATTTTGATGGATGTATTTAGGTCTATGTGACTAAACTTTGCCCCTTTCCATCCAAGGAAGAAGGAAAATAACATCACTTACACACCCGAGGTGACACAAACTGTCACGTTCTCATGCCAAGGCTTGTAATGGAACTCAGTGCACATTTGCATGCTGAGTTTAATAAATACCATGAAACCAGGAAAATTCTGGACCTAAACTACCTCACTGGCCTAAATGGTTATCCTGAACAACAAAACCCCTTGAAACAATTCCATCAAAATTCTAGTACTACAATTTGTAGGAATCACTTTTAAATTTAGTTCCATATTCTTTTCAGGTAAAAACGTCTGCTTTCTTTAAGCCCTCACCCCATACCTGCAACATACGGAAAATACGTTCATTAAGCTGTAGGTTCATAAGCTCAGTAGCTATGAAGTCATCCCATCCTTTTATTTATTTATTTTACTGCTATTCTGAACTGCATCCACACCGGCTAAACCAGTTAGATCAAACATGAGCCACTACATCATGTCCTCATGCTATTGGTCACCTGCAACCAGAACCATGGGTTTTTTTTTTTGTTTTAGTTACTTTTGGTTTCATTGTTTCACAGGCTTAATTCTACTTGTCTCATTTATCTCCCAGTGACACCACCAGTCCCTTCAGCTTCCCAACCCACTTGATACCACTGCATTTCTGTCTATTTTCACAAAGTTTCTAGTCACTCCCTGGTGTACATTGAGCAAAAAGCTATTGTCACTTACTCTATCAGTCACTGGGCTGTCAAACAAGCTGGAGGTGCGTTATTTTTTTAATATTTCCTCACGCTGACAAGATTGAACTAAATTGCATTATTATGTACTTCAGCACAAAAAGATGGCCTGAACAATTCCTGCGGTTTCCTACACACACTTTTTCAAAGAACAGGGTAGTTTATTTTTACCATATCACTACCATCAATTGCCTGTATCTTTCTTCCAGCATGGTTGCTTCAGGAAAGCTAATTGTGATATTAAATACAGTCTTTCTGCCTGTCTGTCCTTCAGGTAAAGAAAAGTTGAGAATGAAGCACAGTATTACAATCAAGCCTGACACATGTACAGAGCATGACCTTCTCTGGGCTCTCAGATATTGTGACTTCCCAAGCCAAAGAGAGATAACAAAGTTAAAAGGCAAATATAAGCAGTACAGAATATGCCTGATGTATGATCATAACCCAGCAAAAGAACTTTTTCTTACAAATTTTTCTGAAAATAACAAAATGATTACTTTCCCAAGAAGGCAGGGCAAATTAGCTGTAGGACTGCAGAAAACTTGTCTTCTGTAACATTCTGCATAGTTCATTCTGCAAATCAACTTGCATCCAGTAATTACTGTCTGAAAAGGGTCTTTTCAGAGACAGGCAGCACTTCTGAAATCCAGTTTAGAATTTACCTTTAGAGGAGCAGAATGAGTGGAAAAGTCTCAGCTCCACCCCTCCAGAACACTAGTGCACATCACAAGAAGAACTATTTTTAATATAGCATGACGGATCAGACAATCTCTTCTCTACAAAATTTTCTTCATGACTGACATGGATAAAAAAAAATCAGCCCTTGAGAAGTTGTGCACTCTAGGACAGAAATAAGGCTATTATTTTGAAATATTTTTTTTGCAAAATGTATGCATCTTTCCGTGCTTGGCGATGGTTACACAGAAGCAAATATCCTAACACACAGAGGAAGGCGGGAAGGCAGAGGGTGGAGAAGGTTGGGGGATACCTCGCAACAAACAAAACATGCACAGAAACAAATACACTAACCCACTGGAGGATGGGACAGCTATCATTATTTGTTTTTTCGGTGTGCACTTCTCCTATACTAAACTGACGTATTTTAAGTTTTTGAACAACAGTTTCCCATTGCATGACAAAAATGGCTCTCTCGTCTTCAGTACCCTGGACAGCGCGCGCATAACATGAGGATGATTCTTAATTTTCTTCTGAAGAGAGAGACCGGTTGCTCTGAAGAACAGAAATAATCATCTGTCTCAGCTCATAGCTTTGCCCCAGTGATTCCAGCTCATAATTTCTGGTTGTGCTAGAGCACATCTTTCTGCAAGTCATTCCACCTTGAGATAAATCTTAATTGTTAAAGAATTCTTTTCATCGTTAAAACATTGCATTTATTCTTACTGTCATTGTAACTAGCTTCAGCTTTTGCATTTTATCATCACAGACCTTCTAGCCATTGGCAATACTCACCAGCTGTGAATAAATAATTTCTGCCCAGAAAAACCAGTAAGAAGCTGAAGAGTGAGCTCCTTCAGTCTCTTATTTTGGGATAGTTTTTCCAGAACCCAGACGATTTTCTAAACTCTTTTAGACATTTCGTCATTCAGAATACAGAATTCAGCTCCATGGTTCACCAAAGGTAAAAGCAAAAATATTATCATATCCTCAATTCTACTTAATATTCACTTAATCCCATGACAGTTTAATTGTTTCACCACACCAATTCAGGGCAGGCTGCATGCACACCACCTCAGAGCACCTTCCAAGTGAGACCACATTCCAGCCTATATGCTTGACAGACATCCTTCGTTCCTAACAGCATGATCTTGTGTTCAATTATGTTAAAGCAGCCAAAGCATTCAAAGAAGTCTATTTTATTGAGATTAACATAGTTATTCTGCATAATTTGGATCATCATTGTTACTACTTCTTCCAAACATGGTCAGTTTGATGGCTGGTAGCATTGCAAATCCTCACATGCTTCCACTCATTAGGCCATCCTAAGACATGGAACAGGAAGCAGACACCTAAGCTCTTCCCTTCCCTACTTGACCCTTAAGGTTGTCCTCGCAGGTGAAGGAATATTGTAGTACCTGTTAACCCTAGTTTGGAGCTAGTGCTTGCTCTCTTTTAAGGTAATGCTTGTGCACAGCATGTCCTACGTTATCAAGCGCCACCCTGTCAGGACAAGATTTCCCTTCTTCACTGCCTAGCAATTTGCCAAGAACAATTTCATGCTTTCTTCTAGGTGATAGATAAAAATATTGACAGGCATTAAGCCAAGAAGAGATCCACAGAACATATTACTTTTGAGGTATGCCATGTGGCCTGGGGGTTGTTTTTGTAATTTATTTAATAAAGTTCTATGTAGTTTCTGTATGCTGATAAATGTTTTTAATTACTTCCATGACAGTAAGTCAATTACTTAATGTTACAGTCCATTATCATAGTACTTATTTTCTAGCACATTTTTGAATCTTAAACAACTAAAAAATAAAAATAAAATAAAATAAAAAGCAAGATCAAGTCTTCTGACAAGACCTAGTTTCCATAAAACTGAAAATAAAGTTGCCATCTTTCAGGGTTTGTTTTCTGGGTTTTTTTTGATCTCAGATCAGCCTTTCTGTGATTCAGAATGGAATTGGCACTTGACTAATACATTTTGAAGTAGCATGAAATTAATATTCTGTACTATATTTTGAGGGAATAAGTAAATCTGATTAGTATAGTCCCTATCGTACACTGCAATTGCCCTTTGCTGAAAACTAGAACTATATCTGGAATATAAACTAGCTGAAACTTAAGAAAGTGATCAGCAAGTTATGCAGAACTATATATAGCTACCTGTTAACTAGTTATAGCAATATTTTGAGTCAGAAATGTTATGGAGGGGAAAAAAAAAAAAAAATCAGGTTGGCTTGACAGTGGGAAAGGTTCCCTATTCTTACTCCGGTTAACTTTGGAGGGTTGACAGAAATTGTGAAAGGTCAAATTTTGAAGCCACTAAGTCCATCTCAAAAAGCAGAATGAAAAGAAATTTATGTATAGCTATGTATACCTGGAGTTAAAAAATGCAACATTGTTCCTTCACTTTTACACAATACAATATTTTGAGAGTATTTCTCAACCTCTTTCTTCTTTATTGCTACATTTTCATTGAAAGCTTGGTACAGAGAAAACATATTTTTTCTTATGTCAACATGATACCAAAGTAGGCTTTTGCTTGGGGTTTGATTCATTCCTGTTCAGAGGATAAATTTATGCTCAACATAGTCAGATTTGTCCCAGGACTCAACTGAAGGAATCTCACTCTCAGCAAAACAAAACAAAAAAACCCCGTTGCCATTGGCCACATAAGTCATTTGCTTTATACAAACTTAAATACCATTCTTAATACACGGTCCAAGTTTCAGTCAACTTTAATATGAGGATCATTTTCTAAAGAACCAAGTATTGCAAAGCTTTAATTTTCAAGTCAGGGCTTACAATAATCACTAATACATTACAAGGACAGTAAATTGCAAAGCAAAGAGTTATAGAGGCAAAGAATCAGAGCAAAGAACAATGATAATCCTATATTTTACCATCAACAAGAGCCCAGCAAGACTTTTGTTGGAACTCAGAGGTCTTCAGTCAACCTTAAGCATTGTGTCCAGTTTGCTTAGATTTATTTCTATTTATTCTTCCGCTATAGTCAATGAACTAATAACCACTCCATCCTATAGAAAACATAGAATCACTTTTATAAACATACTTTTGAGTTTTCTGCTATTATCAGTATATGCACGATGCTGCTGCTTTAAACCTAGCTGAGATTGGTGTCCTTTGTGCCGCATGCTGTACACACATGTAATGAATGGTGATACTTGCTCTGAAAAATCTTATACTCTTTAAGAAGAAAAAAGTAGAAAAAAAAAAAGAGGGGAAAGAGAGAAAGAGAGCAAGGTGGAACCAAGGCCAAAAGCAGAGAGACATAAAGGGCCTCTCCCCAAAACAAACACACAGAATGCCAGGCATAGTCTTAAAAATATAATCATGTCTCAAAACTTCCAGTCAATGTCTTTGTTCAGTAAATTACACTATCCACCATTACAAGTTTTACTAAATTCTAAACATGATAAATTTGCAAATACAATGACTTTAAGGTTTTCATCAACCCTTTTTGCCTCCCTTTCTCTCTCCCGAACTCCTTTCCCAACTCTCCAGCAAACAATCATCACAGTCTATCTACCTAGGCTTAAAAATAAAACGAAAATTTAGCAAGTACATACTATGCATTTCTGCAGAATCAATATGGTGTTACAATTTAGCAAAAGTGACATGATAATGGGTTACAGTGAGATGAGATAAAATCCTATTGCTAAACCTAATTGTAGGACACCATGGGAATACTACATGAATCTTCATATTCATGAAGCTTAATTATAGCAAAATAGCCAATCTGTAAAGTACAGCTACATTCAAGTACTGATTTCAAGACTAAAACATGAACAAAGAGAAGATGTTTCCCAGGAGATGCCTCTACAAGATGTGCAGAAGCACAAACGTAAGCAAAAATCAAAAAAGACAGATCAACAGATACTATAAAACATGGAAGAACTAGAGCAGCAGCCAAGGAAAGAATTAACATACATTTGGGAATTAAGAGAGTTGGAAATATAGTATAACTGTATGGCATAAAAGGTCTACAGCAGCTGCACTGCATTTTACCTGGCTAGCACAAAAAACACCAAGTAAAGCACAAAACAGAAAGATTGCAAAGCAGCAGGGTCAAAGAACATGCATTTCTTTGCCATCAGCAGTATCAAGTAGGCACATGCTTATCATAAGTCAAATTTTCTAAAACAGTGCTCAAAAAGGGCGTATTATGTCATGGTGATTCATCAGTTTTTAATCACTTCTTCAGATGCTGCCAATGTTAGCCAGGACACAGGAATTAATGTGAAACGGGACAATATGGAAGTCTCAGACTGGGTGTATCATTTCAGTCGGAAGACAGAACAATTAAACCAGGCGTGCAGATACATTGCCAGTAGATATTATGGGAGGGTGGGAGCAGAGAGTCTACGACACTCATTTGCCACTGAAGACCTTGGAAAGGCAGCAAAGTGTAGATTGGAGATTTGCAAGGGAACAGCTTTAGAGTAACACACTTTGATGTGAACCTGCGACTGTGAAGGGCAGAAAGCTCAGTCCAGGATCCAGGCACTGGATCTGAAGTAAATGACACCGTGAAACAGAAAGCTGAGAGGAAAACGGTGACATGAGCTAAATCAGTGTGACCAAAGGTGGCCAAACACTGGTGGTACTGAAGAGTACTTGAATACCTGAATTTATCCATTGAAATTTTCATTGGTTAAATACAGACAATAACCAAATATCCTGAAGACTAGTTGCAGGAAGGAGACGGAAGGGGGCAGAGAAGTGAGTGAGTAGATCTGTAAGACTTCTTCCTTTGACCCACTATGGGAGGAGCCAAGAAAGAGCATTCCCCTGGCAGCACCCTCTCTCTTTCTGGTGGAACAGAAAAACATTGTCACTGTACAAGGGATTTCGAGGCAAAGTCACTTGGCAAGGATGTACAGTTATCTGCAAGGGCTGGCAACTGGCCCATAGAACAAAAAGTTTAGGCTCAATTTCTCCACAGTAACCAGTAAAAATGTTATATCCAATCCTAACTCCATGCCTCATACTTCTCTGGACAGCAAATGCTTTTAAGTAGTAAATAACTAAATAATCTCTTTGAGACACTTCAGGCCTGTCCTGGTTTCAAGCTGGGATAATTTTCTTCCTAGTAGCTGCTGTGTTTCGAATTTATTATGAGAATAATGTTGATAACACATATTGTTTTAGTTGTTGCTAAGTAATGTTTATAATTGAGTCAGGGACTTTTTCCTCTTCCCATAGAAGCTGAGAGGGAGTAAAGACAGGACAAGCTGGCCAAAGGAATATTCCATGCCATAGACATCATGCTCAGTATATAAATTGGTGTTGGCTGGTGGGCAGGAATCCATGATTGCTGCTCTGGACAGGCTGGGCAATCAGGCATCAGGTGGTGAGGGCAATTGTATTGCATCGCTGGCATTTCATATATTCTTTTACCATTATGATTATTACTATTTTTCTCTTCCGTTACCATTCTATTGAACTGTCTTTACCTCAACCCATGAGGTCTTATTTCTTCTTTTTCTCCCTTTTCTCCCTACCTTACTTGAGGAGCGGGGGAGGGAGTGAACAGCTGCATGGTCCTAGCTGCCGGCTGGTGAAGCCACAACAAGGTCCTAGAAAGGGACAGGGACTATAAGATTTGAATCTGCATTTCATTAACCTGTGGTTAACAAACTGAATTTGTTGTTCCCCTAAGGGACTTTTTCCACCTTACTTGTTTTGAAACATGCTGTTATTTACCCACCTTCCCAAGCAAATCCTTCAGGCAGATTAACATAAAAAGGGATTGACTGTACAAAATGTAAGAAATATTTAGAACTACTTTTCTATTCCTATGAGTATCACTCAAACCTACATTTAAAATGTAACTAAAACTATTCCCTAAGGTATTATAGATAAGATAATTTCAGAAAATAATTACATACCAGATCACACCTTTGAACAAAAAATCCCAACAAATGCCTACAGAATAGAGAGGTGACTTGAAAGAACTAGCCATAAATCCTATAATTTCAGAAGGGAGAGGCACCAAGTCCAGCAAGATTTATCTTCTGGCAAGGTATCTGTGAGGTGCATCCTTGCACTCTCCTATTTCAAAAAGCACATGAACAGGAACATGAGAATAGAAGGTTAGCGCAGAGGAAAAAATGCAGAAGAAAACTGATCTTTCCTTGGGGATTATTTGTTCTACAAGTTTAAAATACAAAACACACACCATGTTATCAATAATTCTTAAAATATAATGGTAGCAGTGCAAAGAGAAAAATAATGGGTGTTTCTCAGTGTTAGCTCTAGCAGGAGTGGAAGATTGATTCCACAAGGCAAAATGAGGGATCTCAATCTTCAATCCTCTACAGAGCACTGAGCTTTTTCATCAACTTTGCTTTCTACTGTGCATGACAAAATTTTTCCTAATGAACCGCAGTTCCTTTCAGCCTTCCTACACACATACACCAAAAAAATGTTGCTTCCTAGCTCCAGACAACTTTTGTTGCACGAAGAGCTTAAAAACTGCCTTCATTAAAAATTCAGAGATTTAGAAGCTCAAATGCGTTCATATATTTCTTGACTTATATTTGCACTTAGTAGTAAACATAAGCCATGAGCAATACTTGTTTCCATGATCATTTCTGAAGATACAAATTTCAGTGTAAGAACAATCCTCAGAAAAGTCTGTCAAATTTAAGTCTGCACACACTCCTCAGTGTCTGTACCTGCACACTATTTTTTGTCACTGTCTGCATCAAAACAAACAGAACTGATACGCTTTGGCATCAGCATTTTGTTTTAAAAGGAGGCCTGCCTTAAGGTCATCTGCATTATTAACATTTGAACATTTATTTTACCATGGTGATCCTACCACAGTAGTATACTTAGCCCGTAATGCTATAATTTTGAACATAGAAGCAAGAATTTCTTAAGTCAGAAATGAGGGATCAACTAATTGCCTGCAATAGCTGCAGCGTAGAAGGGGTCTTACAAAGCATAGAAAACACTGAATTTTGTGAAGGGAAGATAACAAAAACTTTATTTTTCTTACGTTAAATAACTAAAATATCCGCCCTCTGCCCATCCACTCTGTGTGCCAACACAAGCTCAGCTTTTAAAATTACTGTTAATTACTTGTAGCCCCTTCACACTACTTACCATTGTAGTAAACTCCACGACCCAGTGCTCTCTCCACCCAGAGACCTTTTCATCCCAAAGCTCTCCAAATGCATTGTTGACAGTCATGGCTGAAGTTTCCCTCTTCCTGTCCTCACCCCAGATACTCTCCCCCTGTTACCTTCTCACCTTGGATCCAACTGAACCTGCTCTGATCAGTGTCCAGCAACATCCCTCATCCAAAGCCCAGAGCTAATTTTCCCACTTTGGCTTTCTGTTCTTACCAAATACCTTCAAGTCAAACATCGTGATTATCTTTGCAAGAGTCTTGTCCTCCCCTGGGCTTTGCAACCCTTTTTGCCCTAACCCGTGTCCTTCAGAGACTCGTCCTCAGCCTGACACACACAGACATTCATAAAAAAGTTTGCTTTGGGAGATGATTTGCTCTTCTTTTGAAACCTCAACTGCAACTGCAACACTTGAACTGACTTACTTAAGGCAAGATGGCATCAGGTACTTACACAGTGATAAAGATGATCCATGGTTTGAGGAAAGGCCTTCCTTCTTACCAAATATCTGTCACCACCCAGTGTCTCCGGTGCTGCCCTCAGTCAGAAGGAACCAGAACTGCTCTGCCAAGCATACGCCTACACAGCTAGGAGACTTGTGAGGTTCAGGGACCTTTTTCTGGGTCCTGGAGGTGCCAGCTTTTACTTCCATTACTGAAACAAAATTCTGAGTTGCTGCTGTTGTGGCAATTAGTTGTGCATTCGTAACAACATAACAGAACTACTTAAATAGGAAGTATCTCTAAGCTTTTATGTATTTGTTATAAGCACACTAGATACTGGTATTTTCAAGTTCATAGAAGAGTAGCTAAATAGTCATAGAATCATTTAGGTTGGAAAAGACCTTTAAGACCGTCAAGTCCAACCACCACTAAACCATGTCCCCAGGTGCCACATCTACATGTCTTTTAAATACCTCCAGGGATGGTGACTCCACTGCTTCCCTGGGCAGCCTGTTGCAATGCTTGACAACCCTTTCTGTGAAGAAATTTTTCCTAATATCCAACCTAGACCTCCCCTGGCGCAACTTGAGGCCATTTCCTCTTGTCCTATCACTTGTTACTTGGGAGAGGAGACTGACACCCATCTGACTACAAACTCCTTTCAGGTGGTTGTAGAGAATGATAAGGTCTCCCCTGAGCCTCCTTTTCTCCAGGCAAAACGACCTCAGTTCCCTTAGCTGCACCTCGTAAGACTTGTGCTCTAGACTCTTCACCAGCTTCGTTGCCCTTCTTTGGGCACATATCAGTAGCTTGCAAATTACTTTTGATTACATAACTAACAGAAGTCAGAAAAATATTTGCCTATGGAAATGAGATATTTTTAATTCACCCAGAAGCTTTCCGGTTTCTAATATCCAACCCCAATGTCTGTCTTAGAAACCTGCAAACTCCAGGTCAGTGTAAGTAGTAAGTGGAATTTTGCTTGCAAGTCATTTAATTTAGTCCATGATGTATTACTAAGGGCTAAATTTTATTTACAATTATATGACCTCTCCAATGGCATATCTTTATGTGTTCCATCTTCCCTCCCCCCCCCCCCCCCCCCCCCCCCCCCCCCGCCTCCCCCTCCGC